>JANAVB010021386.1:0-36637 GCA_029216955.1 Iris pallida
CCGTATCATTTTTCTGGTCCTGTATGCCAAGTGTGGTCCAATTCTGAGATCGTTGATCGGATTGCCGTTTCACGGGCCCCACACAAAACCAGCTGGGTCAGATCCCAGAAAGAGCAATACCACAAAGGAGGCTTCACTTAAGAACAAAAACCAGTACATCAAAAAATATTTAAAGCATTAAAAGAACTTGAAGTAAAAGAATAACAACAGTCATAATGGAGTACGAGGGAACCATTCAAGTAGCCAGGTCACAACCCTTAAACCAAAAAGGAACCGGGTGTAACCCTTCACCTGAATAGAACTCCATCTCCAAATCTTGTTGGTAAGGTAAACATGACAAGCGTGACATGGGGTGCAATATACAATAAACGAAGAGAGGACTCAGACTGCTCCGGGAGCCAGGTTACAACCCTTAAACCAAACAAGACGGGGTTGTAACCCTTTGCCTGAACAGAACTTAGCCTCTGATCTTTATTGTCAAAGTGACAATCATACGATCAAATAATCGACTACGAAAACTGCACCATACAATTATTCCCGGCCAATCAGTGACTACGGCTTTCTACATTAGCTAACTAGGGTTATCACAACATGCAGTGAGATGTTCCTCCGGCCACAAGCCCTGCAACTAATCCAGGTTATCCAGGCGACTTGGGTTCATTAAGCAGTGCATCATTCTTTTCTATATCAGTGAATTTAGACTTGTGTCCTACTCGTCGGCAGGCTGCAAGTCCAACAATGGTGGCCGGGATAACGGGATCGCCTGTAGCTGGAGAAATCTCTCATGACTACTGAATTTTTCTAGTTATTAGCCTTAGCCATTTACAGTAGGTACCCCTGACCGTGGTACTCAGGGATCCCTGTTCTAGACATGATGCAAACATTATCGGTTCAATTGTACAAACACAATCATCCACGGTGTCCAGGCCATTCAATCTTGTCATGACATGCTAGCCGTCGCAACAACCTTTAAAATATACATGTCATGTTCACTGTCAGACACGTCATGTCAAAAGTGTACCACAATGGATCACCATCGTGTCAGGAAACAATTAATTTCGCACAGCACACATTTAGTAATTAAATATTAGAAGGGACAAGGGCTGTGGGGGACTCATGCGGCTCGGGAAGTTTTCATGCGGCCAGCAGTCACTTGGCCATATGCGGCTGAGCAAAATATATAAGCATGCATGCTTGCATGCAAATACATTTAATACATTAATATAATGCATTAATATAATGCATTAAATAATGCTTTAATACATTAAATACATTATATTAATATAATGCATTATATAATATATTAATATATATTTATATACATTATAATAATGTACATTACATTAATATACATTTATTAATATATTAATATATATTAAATATATGCTAGCATGCATAAGTGTAATGCATTAATATGCATGCGACTGATTTGATTCCACGTGCGGCTCACTATTGGCATTTGCATGCGGCCAGCAATTTACTAATGCGGCCAAGTTTTCCGCACAGGTGTATGCAAGGTAATATTAAAACAAGCCATGCGGCTCATTTAATGCTAAATGCATGTGGTGAGAAAACACCATGCATTTGCTAAATACTAATGCATGCGGCCCACTTTACTTAGCCATGCGGCCAAAGCTAAAGAGGTCCCTTGCGGCCAGCTTGGTATTCCAAGCAAGAATGCACATATATATGCTAATGCATTTTTGTGTTAAGGCATTAATTGCCAAGGCACGTGAATGCTTGGAAAGCATTTATTTATAATGCTTGAGGCTTGCTGATGCATGTGGTGAATGCATTTATTATTAATGCATTTGAATGCATCAGTGTGAATGCATTTATTATTAATGCATTTTCTAATGATGCATATGCGGCTCATTTGTAAAGCAAAGCCATATGCGGCTCATTAGCTAAGGCCATGCATTACTATAATGCATGCAGATGCTTTAATGCATGCAAAGGCTTTAATGCCATGCATATGCGGCTATGCTTGGTTCACGTTAGCATGCATTATTTCATGCTTATACGGCTCACTAAGTGCCATATGCGGCTATGCTTGGTATTCCAAGCAAAATGCACAGGCTAGTGCATTTTGCATGTTGGTGCATGTGTTAATGCAATCATTAGCATATATATATTAATGCATGCATTGGATTAGGCATTAAACTGGCATGCTTTAGAATATTCATTAATTAATGCATGCATCTAGCCCGCAGCTGGTGAGCCACGTGGTAGATTTTGGCCAGCTGAATCTGAAAGAAAACTTATCTTATCTAGAGGAACCAGTCCAAGTCTTGGAGCCTAAAGATAAATTTCTCTGAAGTCTAGTGATCCCTCTCGTCCGCGTACTCTAGAAAAATCATTTAGTCGAAGAGTCAACCTGGGAACTCGAATCTTAGATGATGGACATGTTTCCTTCCTTATTTTCCTAGTGGTAGATTCTCTTCTTACGTTTCGAAGATGAAACTTTTGTTTAGCTGGTTATGGTGTAGTGTCCCGTCTCTGGATTCTTCAAAATCGATTGATCGTGATCAATTGACTCGATTCAACGGGACCGATTGAATTAAGACCCTTTCCTCATTATGGAATGGATTCTCCAGAATCAAGTCCCATATTCAGCGGGTTGTGCCTCCAAGATGGACTCTACGGCTGAGTCGAGAGGGACCTCTTTTTGCTCTATTTTTTATGTTGTACTTTTTTCTTTGGCTTTGGGTTTTCTGAATGTGTTTTCGTGAATGTTTTTGATGGTTTTCATGACTTGCGTTCTTCGAACTTCGTATTTTATATCGAACTCATTGAATAAGGCAGTATTCTGATCAGTTGCTTATGTGATTTTCGGCGATCGAATAGGCGTCGTCTATGCGCTATCAACTGGTCTTTCGCCTCAATCAAACAATCACGGGTGAGTGGCTGACCCTTCTCCCCTCGACTCTCTTTTCTCCAATAAATTGATAACTTCAATATGAAACAATAAACTGTTGCATGAGTTCTCATGTACACTCACTATAAAACTGCTCTATCATAGAACTGTAATGTGCTTACATCTACCATGCTTATATATAACCGTGCTAAGTGAAGATCGAATCGATTAAATGAATGTGGCAACGATACCATGAAATGTGCCTTGAATAATTAGTTTAGCTTAGCACGGTCATAGAAAACTTGTGCACAAGGGCGATTGTTCCTTCGGACGGTATCCCGAGGCCACAGGACCGGTTCGGCCTAGAAAGAAACACGGACATCTATGCTGGATGCATGCCCACGGTATACAATAACTTTCAACGGGGCTTGCTACCCGTACTGAAGGACCTCTGTCTTGCCTAGCTATATGTACAGGATGGCTTGTCATGCCAGTGACCTTCACAAATGCACTCTATTGTATTCATCAATATCAATATGACAGGAAAGAACATTGTAAACTTTATACTGCAATGGTACGCTCCACCGTGGGTAAGATCTATCGTCGTTATGCTAATTGTACCTTTTAAATGCTTTCATGAATTGATTAAGATGGCTAAAAAGTTAACCAAATATATATGCCTGATTACATAATTTGTTGAACCAAATGAGAGCACGGAACATAATAGCCATCCACCAGTACACGTGCAACGTACTGATCCTCTCTCTCCGTAGGTGCTCGAAACAAGGATAGCATGCCAAGGAACTGAAGGCGACGCTTGTAACATTTTGAAGCCTTGCTAGTGTGCGAAGGCAAATCTCCAACCTTTTGAAGACTTTGACCAAGACCCATGTCACATCAACTCTCTCTGATCCCAGGTCTAAGAGAATGCTTTGTTGCTTATGTATAAAGGGATGTAAATGTATAAAACGATTATCTCATCAACGTTCATTTTGTATCTGGGTCAAGTTGTAAGCCCATACGACACCTTTGTAATCGAGTTTGTAATATGATGTTCATTATCAATAAAGCAGAAGTTTCCTTCCATATACATCTTGTCAAATATTCTGTGTACTCTCTTTGCAGTTGTGTTTCGGATAACCTTATGAATGTGTCTTGTATGAGCGCAACCTAGGCTCCTAAGACATCACGCCCGGGGGACGACTATCGATTCTTTGGAATCTGGGCGTGACAGATCGCAGCGGGCGAATCTTATTTTGAGCAACGGTGGTCTTCACCACTCCAACAAGAATAATAATTTATTATTACATATTCTTCTTCTTTCGTCTTCTAATTGTAATCTGTTTTGTCTGTCTGCAACTGTGATTGCAAGAAAGAATGGAAAGTTGTTTTGTCAGTTTATAGCAAAAGTTTTTTAGTAGTTCCTGTAGTGGCTTCAGTACTTTTGGACCAAATTCTCCATAGTCCTAAGAACTCAGAACAGAGAAGCAAACTCATGTGGAGAGATCTATGTTTCTGTCTATTCTTCCATCTAGATCCTCCTATGGAGTGATTCTATCTATTCTTGGTTCTCCTGTGGAGTGATTCAAACTGTTCTCCCACCTTTATCTATGTTGGTCCAAACAATCTAAGGAAGATAATGCATAATACATGGCAGATTGGATATACAGATAGTGCATATAGATTACAATTTATGCTAGAAAGGATGAGGAGGTTCTCAAGGAGCATCTCAAATCAGTTGATAAGAAGATCAAGATCTTTTTACGCATGGGTCTACTCAGGTGAGATGTATGGGTCTGTCCAGATGATGCGTATGGATTGTCGCATATGTTTTTCTTCAATATGCACATGGTTTTGACTGTATAAGCACATAAATTCTCAAGGAGTGTAATAACCCAACATGAAGACATCTTCATCTTGGTGGAGTTAGTTATGGTTGTGGCTTGGAGGGTCATTTGAAGGATATTTACAAATTTAATTCAGAACCAAAATAGTAAGGTAAAGCTAAACTTGGTTGTTTTGATTACTTAACTTGGTTGCCATATTTACACATGTTGAATGATCTAGCGTGGTTGTTGACTTATGGATGAACACTAGTGCATCTAACCACATGAAGAGGTGTTCACCAAGGTTGAGCCTATTTTTAAGGAATGTCTCAAAGGCGAACAAGTCTCGATTAGAAGATCTAGGGATCAGGATCATAGTTTTGGACTTTCAAAAAGTCGCTGACACTAGTATACGTATAGCACATACCAGTTATTTTTGATGCATGATCTCAGAAAGTCTATTATCCGAGACGGACTTGAAAATGAACATTCATGCTGGCAAGATATTGGTTTTTTGGCCAGGAACATGCTTTGGAAAGACGTTCAGTATCAAGAGAATGTTCGGACTTCTACTGATGATGCAGTTTCTTAGTTAAGTTGTGACGAATGGACCAGGACATGTACTATGTAATAGAAAACTCAAGATGTCTACTCTAGACCTTATCTCTATAATGTGGGGGTAAGTAGGTAGAGGATTATAAATTTTGTGCATGGGACAGATTGTCAGATATCAAAAGATATCTAAATGATTAAGTAAGCTCCTCAGACAATTATAATAAAGTACAGATATTCAGGAGTTAGTATACTCAAAATTCTTGACTTTCATCAATTCTCTACAGAGTTCGGATTAAAGTATATTAATACCTTCATAGATGATTTCTTAATGTACACATATCGAAAGATGAAGCGTTCGAAAAGTTTTGGGACTTCAAGGGCGAAGCTGAATGTCTAGCTGATTGACAACTTAAGCAACTCAGATGTGGTTCAAACGGAGAGTGTCTTTTCTTGGATTTACATCGTTCTGCTATGAACATAGGATTGTCTATGAAATGACTACTTCGTAGTCTCTCTAATCCTCTAGAGTTTTAGATAGAAAGATCATGACGCTCTTAGAGATTATAATATCTATTCTACGAATCTTCCAATATACTTCTGGGAGTAGACTGTGCTTACAGCTGCATTTATTTTGAATAAAATATTGTTCACCATGTCTGAATTTACTTCTCATAAACATTGGTTCAAGATTAGACCTAACTTGAATATCATTCAAGTGTAGGGGTGTCTGGTGTACGTAAAACTTCTGGATGTCAAGATTCAGAAGCCAAGGACGAGAACCAAGAAGACTGTAATTCTGGAATATGTTCGAAGATCTATTGATATCATGGAGTCTTGCAATGTAGAATCATTTGAAGACAAGTTTGCAAAAACATTATTCCCGCAGATGTTCTGGAATATGTCGTTAGCTTCAAAGAATCTAGAACTTGCAACAAAGAAATAGTCCAAAACATGGTTGTCATTGATGAGACAACACTTGAACTAGTATTTGGTAAAAAGTTAACAAAGCGAGTGAGAAGGCTGAAAGACCTCAGAGAGGACTTTATCACCTATCACATGTTCATTGATGATGCGATGAAAACCAGAGATGCGATCTTCTGGGGAGAGTGAGTCAATGGTAAGATTGACTCCATTGCATCCAATTATAAGTGGGTGTTTCTTAATCTATCTGAAGGAGCTAAACCTATCAAAACTTTGAGAAGAAGAAGACGAAGGCCGAGGAACTGATGATGAGTTTGAGGCTAAGTTGGTTGCCAGGAGGGTTTCTCAAGAACATGAGATTGGTGAAGTTGACACATATACTCAAGTGGGTAAAATGTCAACTATTAGGATGATGATTGTCGTTACTGTTGTTCATAAGCGGTTCTTGTTGGCCCATTGGTCATGATCATACCTGATTTTGTTAATCAACTTCAACTTTAGTCTATACGAAAAATATTTATAGAGCTACATGTTTCAAGTCAAAAAGTCTGCGCCTACTACTGCTACAAGCTACAAACATCTCATCGTCATCGAGTACCAAAAGCGATAGAATCAAGATCAAGATTTTTGTATATTTCTTCTGTATTTTTATTTTATTTGAGTCTAGGGAAAAAATATGTAAGATTGATCAGGATCGGTACTAGCTTAGCTATTCTCAGTCCACTAACCTACATATCCACAAATTCTAATCCAAAGTCCACAATCAAAAATAGCCCAAAATCCAACAATTTGGTCCAAAACAGTTCTGTAAGAACTCAAGCAGAACTTAGCCGGAACTCAACCATAGTTCGGTCAGGGTAGTTTCATCTTATTTTTGAATTCCCCTCATATCTGCATCTAACGTTCGAATGCGAGATTTCTGCATCCGAACTCTGCCCGAATTTGGTTCATAAAAATACTATAAGTAGATAGGAACTTTCACATTTCCAAATCAATCAATCATCCAATCTTATTCTCTTTTCCATTCCTTAAAGTGTTTTCTACGAGCTCCACTTTCATATCTAGCCTATACTACTCTTAGCCAAGCCAGTATAGTTTCGGTTCAATCTAGAGTTTGATTTTGAAGAGTTGTATCGGAGGCTATTTCAGAAAACGTTCCAGTTTTCAATCTCCATCTGGAGTCGGTCATGCACTCGTCGCCAAGCACAGTGTTGTTGAAATTGATCGTGCACATGTCCCCAAGCACAGTATTGTAAGAGTTGTAAGTACTCAGTTAAAGCTTGTGCCATACTGGATTAACATCGAGCAGGAGTACTCAAGACTGGATTAGTCCTCCACGAGAAAAATTAGTATATATATCGTTGTATCACTGAGTTTGAATCTTCTTAACTCTTTATTGTTACTTCAACTCATTTATTGTTATTTCATTTGCTCTCACTAGCCATGTTACATAATTTTAACTATGATATATTTTATGTTGCATATGCACGCACTCTATTTATCTTCCCTCTAGAGGTGCTCAATGGTCCTATAATTTGTATCAGAGCAGGTATATACATAACTACCTAGAGAGTATATAAATGGCAGCCGTTAAATCTATATTCAACGGTGAAGGGCAATCCACAAATGGACCCCCACTATTTGATGAAATGAACTAAACGAATTAGAAAACATGGATGAGTTTCTTTCTTAAGTCACTGGACTTCGATCTTTGGTCGATAGTTATAGACGGTTACAAAAAATTGCCTAGAACAATTATTGATGGTGTTTTAGTAGAGAAGCCCCATGATAAATATACTGATCATAAAAAGACACAGGATAGTCTAGATGCATGAGCCATCAATGCACTATTTTGTGCAATTGATAAAATTAACTTCAATCGCATATCTACTTGTGTTACATCTCATAAAATTTAAAAACTTTTTGAGGTAACACATAAAGGAACTTCCCAAGTGAATGAGTCCAAAATCAGTAGATTGATACAAGAATACGAGGCATTCAAGATGAAATTCGGTGAATCAATTACACAGATGTTCACTTGTTTTTTTGATATTACTAATCATCTACAATCTCTTGGAAAGGATTACAGCAATCACGAGAAGATCAAGAAGGTACCGCGGGCTCTAACCAAGGAGTGGAACCTGAAGGCCACTGCGATCATGGAAGGAAACGACCTCGCCACGATGACATTGGAGACACTTATGGGCAAGCTCATGGCCCATGAGCCAGATTTACATGACTTTGAAGAGGCAACCCCCAAAGAAAAATCCATCGCCTTCAAAGCCAAGCCAAAAGAGTCTCATGCAATGATACTGATGAAGAAGATTCTGATGGTGATAAACATGCCCTACTGGTCAAGAACTTCAGAAAATTCTTAAAATTTTAATTATCAAGCCGAAAGAAGAAAGATATCCATGAAAGCAACGAAAAAGATACTATTTACTTTGGATACAAGAAGTCAGGGCACATGAAGAAGGATTGTCCACTAACGAATAAAAGCAGTTCATATGACCGATCAAGATCGAGAAGAAAAGCAACAACTGGTCGAAAGTATGCAAACACCATCATCTAGCATGAAAGTGAGGCCAGCGAATCAAAAGAGGAGGACAGACCCAACAGTAGTGCAAATGTTTGTCTGATGGCATATGAAAAGGTATCAGAAAATCCTCTTTATGATGACTTTACAGTTAACCCGTTAGAATGCCTTTAGTGAATTACTTGAAAAGCACATAAATGTGTTAGACAAGTATAAACAGTCTCGCAAGGAGATTAAGACATACACAACCTAAGTAGCTAGAATGTTTAATCTTCTTGAAGATATCAAAGAGACATCTAATACCAGTAATACAGAAAAAATAGCCAAAATTAGATTGGACTACCATGAGGCTATCATAACTATAGAATAAAAAGAAAGAGACTATGTCAAAGTGCAAGAACTATATGACATAGAGAAGAAGATACACCTAGTCACTACACAAAGGCTCACAGATATGACTACAAAATTCAAAGAGTCTTGTGCAATCTTTAAGAAGTTAGATATCAAATTAGGCAAACAAGTCACCCCTGTTACACAGCCTAAGGTTAGTCCTTACACTATGCATGTACCATAAAGGACTAAACCAAAGAAAGCATATAAGCAATATGTTTCTCATAACTATGCTTTCACATACAGGTTTCCAAGAAAGACACAAAAGAAGCATGTCAACACAGAAACAAAGAACACTATTTCAAAAATTACATGCACATACTGTGGTGACTACGGACACATATCACGATGTTGTAGAGATAGAAAATTAGTTGACACAAATGTGCTTATTTGGATTCCTAAAACTAATCATGCTGGACCCTTGAAGAAATAGGTACCAAAGGTTACATCTACTTGTTTTGTAGGTGGACCTTCAACCTTCGCATGATAAAAGCAAATGGATCCTCGATAGCTGATGTTCACGGCACATGACTGGTGATGCATCCTTATTCGCTATGCTATCAATAAAGAGAGAAGGGTATATTTCCCTTGGTAATAATCTTCGAGGTAATATTATAGGAATTGGTACTATTTGTATATCTTCCTACCCATAAATAGAAGACGTTTGTCTAATCATAGAATTGAAACATAACCTCTTGAGCATTAGTCATTTGGTAGATAATGGTTACGATATCAATTTTATGAAAGACAAATGTTCTATATGAAATGTCTACTGATAATCCCATATATGAAGGGTTTAGGAAAGATAATATTTTTTTTCTAGAAAGTACTAAAGGTGCATGTAATTGCCTAGTAGCCAATCAAGATGAAAGCTGGCTATGGCACATGAGGCTAGGACATGCAAACTTGGTTACTATCTCACGGCTATCAACAAAGAAGCTGGTAAAAGAACTCCCAGAAATTTCCTTTAAGAGAGATGTGGTATATTTAGATTATGAAAAGAACAAAGCAACTAGGTCATCCTTTAAATCCATCAGTGTTGTAAGCACTTCTAGACCCTTGAAATTGATTCATATGGATTTGTTGGTCCTAGTAGAGTTGCTAGTCTTGGCGGGAAACTTTATACTTTTGTTATAGTTGATGATTTCTTTCGATTTACATGGGTTTACTTTTTACCTAATAAAAGTGATGCCATTTTTGAATTTTAAGTATTTTGTAAAAATGTACAAAACAAAAAAGGCCTTATGATTACTCGAATCCGAAGTAATTATGGCGGCAAATTTAAAAATACTGATTTCAAAAAGTTTTGTGATGATAATGGATATTACCATGAATTTTCTTGTCCTATAACTCCTCAACAAAATGGTGTTATGGAGCGAAAGAATAGAACTCTTAGCAATATGACTAAAGTCATGCTTAACCAGCATAACCTTCCTAAATATTTTTGGACAAACGCTGTAAGTACAGCCTGTCATGTTTTGAATAGGGTGTTAATTCGATCTATATCGAAGAAAATCTCCTATAAATTGTGGTTTGGAAAGATTCCAAATATTTTTTATTTTAAAGTTTTTGGTTGTCGTTGCTTTATCATGAACACCAAGAATAACTTGGATAAGTTCGACTCGAAGGCAGACAAAGGGATATTCCTCGAGTATGCTGTCAAGAGTAAGGGATATAGGATTTTCAATAAAAAGATCTATTATTGTTGAAGAATCTATTAATGTTTCCTTTGATGAGCTCAACAGTCAAAAAATCTAGCGACAGTGATGATGAAGATGTACAAAGCCAATCCAAGGCACCTGAAGATACTGCTACCAACGAGAACTATCTAAAGAGTCTGCCTAAGATGATAAAATTCATGTAAGACCATCCAGAGACACTTTCTATAGGTGATGTATCCAAGGGAGTATGTACGTGTTCTTCTACTAGAGATATAGCACCAGACATAGCTTTCATTTCTCAAGTAGAACCTAAATCAGTAGCAGATGCTTTTCGGATGAATTTTGGATTGATGCAATACAAGAGGAACTAAATCAATTTAAGAGAAACTAGGTTTAAAAACTTATTTCTAAACCTATTGGTCAATCGATAATTGGTACCAAATGGGTACTCCGAAATGAATTAAGTGAGGATGAACATGTTCTATGCAGCAATGCACATCTAGTAGTACAATGTTATAATAAAAAAGAATGATTGATTATGACGAGACATATGTTCTTGTTGCTAAACTAGAATATATTCGTATGTTTTATACATTCGCATATTTTTATAATTTCAAACTTTTTCAAATAGATGTTAAGAGTGCATTTTTAAATGGTTTTATAAATGAAGAGGTTTTTGTGAAGTAACCCCCTGGTTTTGATAATTTTTAAAAACCTGATCACATTTTTAAGTTAAGAAAAGTATTTTATGGACTCAAACAAGCACCGCGTGCTTGTTATGAATGTCTAAGTACTTTTTTACTTGAAAATAATTTTTCAAAAGGAATGATTGATACAACTTTGTTTATCAAAACTTCATAAGATAGTATTTTACTTGTGCATATATACACGGATGACATAATATTCGGTTCTACTAACGAAAAACTCTGTCAAAATTTTGCTAAGTGTATGTAGAGTGAGTTTGAGATGAGTATGATGGGAGAACTCAACTAGTTCCTAAGACTTCAGATCAAACAACACTTGCAGGAAATCTTCATCAATCAAGCCAAGTATACGAAGTACTTACTAAAGAAGTTTAACTTCGACAACGTAAAGCCTATCGGCATGCTAATGGCTACATCAGCTCGACTTGACCTTGATGAAAGTGGCAAACCAGTCGACCAGCATAAGTATCAAGGTATAATTGGTAGTTTATTATATTTAATTGCTAGTCGTCCTGATATTATGTTTAGTGTTTGCATCAGTACACAATATCAAGCTAACCCTAAGGAATCATACTTATGCGTCATTAAGCATATCTCTTGATACCTTAAAGGAACTTCTACTGTTGACTTATGGTATCCCAAAACCATATCGTTTGACCTAATCGGTTACTGATTTTGCTAGATGTAAAGTAGAGCATAAAAGGACCTGTCACGCCCTGATTTCGAAGATCGATAGTTGTCCCCCGGGCGTGATGTCGTACGAACCTAGGTTGCGATCGTACAAGGCATAGTCATAAGGTAATCCGAAACACAACATCTAAGAGAGAGAGCGCAGACAAATTGAACAACACATTAAGACATAAAATCTTTGTATTTTATTGATAATAGACATCATTTACATACTCTATTACAATTATGCCGTGCGGGCTTTACAACATGACTCGGTTACAAAAGGAGTGCCGATGAGATAGCCGTTCCATACATATATTCCTCATTTACAACAAAAGTATTCTAGCCACCTGGATGCGAGGGATGTTGAAACATGTTCCTTGGACTTGCAGAGAGTATTCAAAAGTTGATGCGACGGAAGTCTTCGACGTGCGGTCGAAGCTTCAAAACACGAACGTCGTCTTGGTCAGTTGGCACATTCTCCTTGATTCCTATCACCTGCAAAGAGCGAGGGTCAGTACGATCATATGTACTGGTGAGTGGCTAATTAAACCCAAGCTCTGTATTTGGTTCAGCAATTTACTACCAAAATTCATCGCTTTAGTGATGGCCTATTAGCGACGGATTAAGTCCGTCGCTACAAGCGACGGACTCCCGACTATATACTGACGGTTTACCATCTAATCACAGGCAATATTTTTTTAATTTTAAAGGTGAAAAGTTGTCGCACACCCGTCGGTAAGGCATCGATAAAATAGCGACAGACCATGTAGCTGTCGCTAGGTAGTCACTACTTAGTCAATATAGGAAAATGTTAAAAAAATTACGAGAAATTGGGTGACTACGTAGCGACGGATCGCCCGTTGACCAGCTGATGAGTTTTAGTGACGGAAACTATAGCCGTCGCTACGTAGTCACTCAGCTGGCGGGAAAATATATAAAAATTCGTAAAAAATTTTACGACTACATAGCGACGGATATATTCGTCGACAGTCCATCGCTAAATAGCCAGCACTAGCTTAAATTGAACCGACGGAGGGGATTTCATTTGAACCAAAATATTTCTCTCTCCTTTCTCTCTCTCTCTCTCTCTCTCTCTCTTGGAGCTCTCTCACAAGGGTACTCTCTCTCGTTTGGTGGTTGTGGGCTACGGGGGGGAGGGGCGAGGTAGCCGACGGTTGGGGGGGCGGGAGCGGAGGGGAGCCGTGGTGGGGGGTGGGTGGTCGGCTGTGACATCATCGCTCCGAATCTGCTAGAAGCCACCACTGCTTTCTTCCAAGGGGCGAGATACCCGAAATCCATATCCAGGGCGAACCTCATCCTCATCCCCAAAAAAGATAATCTGGAGAACTTTAGAGACTTCCGGCCTATAAGCTTATGCAACTTCACCAACAAGATCATCGCCAATCGAATGTCCGACCTCCTGTCCAGGATCATCTTCGAAGAATAAAGCGGCTTTATCAAAGGACGGAACATCATCGACAACATCCTCCTAGCTCAAGAAATGGTTACCTGCATGAAATTCCCTGCCAGAGGAGGCAACATCGCCATCAAACTAGACATGGAGAAAGCTTATGATCGCCTGGACTGGCAATTCTTGATCTGGGTCCTCAGTGCTTTTGGTTTCTCTGAACCTTGGATCGACATTATCTTCAGATCAGTCAGCAACTCCAGGTTTTCCACCGTCATCAACGGCTAAGCGGAAGGTTTTTCCCTTCCAGCTGCGACGTTCGCCAGGGTGACCCCCTGTCAGCCACCATCTTCATCATCGCTGCCGAAGCCCTGAGCAAAAATCTCAAAAGCATGATCAACAACACTCAATTCCACCATTTCCACACCACCACAGGTTGTCCCATCATCACTCACCTTGCTTACGCAGATGATGTTCTCATTTTCTCCTCAGGCAACATCGGATCTGTTGAGGTTTTCCACAGAACGCTGGAGAGATACGCTACATGCTCAGGTCAGCGTATCAATAACAACAAAAGCGTCATCTATACCTATCACAAAGCGGACAGGAATCACTCAACAAGGATCTCTAATTTGACTTCATTTGCCACCTCGTATCCTCCGTTCTTCTACTTAGGATGCCCGTTAGTGTACGACAAGTCCAACTCCAACATTTTCGAGTCCCTTGTGACCTCTATCAGGAAGAAGATCGCGGGCTGGCACAACGCGACCCTTTCTCCTGGCGGGAAGATGATTCTGATAAAGCACGTTCTCTCCTCCATCACTATCCACATCCTGGCAGCCTGCGCCCCCCCCCAAGAAGGTCCTCTCAGTGATCGAATCCCTCTTCGCCAGATTCTTCTAGGGCCACACAAATAGGGAGGACAAGCACCACTGGGCCAGTTGGATCACCATGGCTAAACCCACTGAGGAGGGCAGGCTTGGATTTAGCAGACTGAAGCACTTGGTGGATGCTCACTCCATGAAGTTATGATGGAAGCTGTGCATGGGCCACTCTCATTGGACCAGGTTAATGAAGGCCAGATACTTCAGATTTGCTCACCCGTCGATAGCCTTAGTGAACAACAGGTCCTCGGCCACCTGGCGTTGCATCTCCAGAGGCCGCGAGCTCACCGAACCCCTTATTCGACTGCAGCTAGGCAACGGTCATTCCTCGGTAAGTCACGAGCGTTGGCTGGGTGACTCGCTCATCACCGTCCATACCCCCTCAACGGGGAGATCTGTGACCTGTAGGATAACACTTCGGGATGGATCTGGCACAGATTCAGTGATTGGCTCAGGCAGGAGGTGGCCGATCGTCTCGCGACCGCTAATTTGCGAATCTCCGACGAACCGGACTCCCTGCGTTAGACCCCCAATTCAAACGGCTCTTTCTTGCTGGCATCGGCCAGGATAGTTACGAAAGGGACCGGCATCCCGTCCCCCTTCATCGCCCTGTACTGGCAATCTTGTATCCCTAACAAATGGTCGATCCTTATTTGGAGAGCTCAGAGACAAAAACTTCCCACTGACGACTCCATCACCTCTTTCGGCTACAGCCTCGCATCGAGATGCCACTGCTGTTCCTTTCCTCAAAAGGAGTCGGTGGAGCATGTCTTGCATTCCGGAGACCTGGCATCGTAGTTGTGGTCCAGCATCAACACTCAGCTACGACAAACTGACCATCCCGGAGGCTTCAACGATCCCCTTGCTTACTAGGGAGCTCCCACGGCCGTCAGATCGTCGCAGCCGCCGGTATTTGGGCTATGTAGAAAAATTAGAACAAGTACAGGTACGAGGGGCTCTAATTCCTTCCTCACAATTCCTTAAAGAAGTCCTTCGTCAGATTCATTGTGCCAGGCGACGCTGCACGCACGCCGAGGACAGCTTTTTGGATGCCCTGACCTAACCATCCCCCTTCTTCGCAAGGTTTTGGGTTAACGCTCTGCGTCCTTTTGTAGTTATTTCTTTCTTTCTGGGTGCGTAGCGCTTTTACTTGTATAGGCATCGGCATTTTGCGTCTGATACATCAATAAAGTTCCCCTTCTAAAATAAATAAATAAATATTTTATATATATATATATATATATATATAAACTTAGTATATATATATAGAGGAAAAAAATATATAGGAGTATATATAAACTTTGGACCGAAACCGAAACTGAATAATAAAATTTAGTATATTCAAAACCGAAACTGAACCGAATTTAGTATATTCAAAACCAAAACCAAAACCAAAACCAAAACCGAATAATCAAAACCGAAACCAATACCAAAACCAAAACCAAAATCAAAACCGAATAATTTAAACCGAAACCAAAACTGGAACCGAAACCAAAACCAAAACCAAAACCAAAACCAAAACCAAACCAAAATCCAAACCGAAACCAAAACCAAAATCGAAACCAAAACCGAAACCAAAACCAAAATTTAGTTGGTGGGGCGAGCCAGAATCCTTTGACAGAGAAGCCTCTGTCAGTGGATTTTGGCTCGTTCCACCACCAATCGGTATCGGTATCGGACTATTTCATTGAGTATCGGAATCGGTATCGGTATCGGTATCGGTATCGAACTAATTATGTTTAGTTTGTCTTACGATATAGATTTTCATCTTACGATATAGATTTTCATATCCAATTTACAATGGATCATTACTTCGTTGATCGTACATGGATGTACCAGCGGGTCAACCTCCTGACCGTAGGTACTTATAAGTATCGACCGTATCAGTTTGTATTGGTCTTAGTGAATTGGTATCGTCCTATCCGATATGTATCGGCCGTATAGCTAAGATTCGTATTGGCCTTATCGATTCAGTATCGGCCATATCCGATAGGTATCGGCGTATCAGATTAGTATCGACAGTATCAGATTAGTATGGTGGAAGGTTTAGTAACAACTGTACTTGGATTTCTCTCTTCTCGAGCTAGATTACCATTGCAAGTGAGTCACGAGAGCGTAAAAAATCTCCCAAATATTGATGTTTACGGGAGTGATTGGCCAGTTACAGTAACATACATGCTTCTTTTTCCATCAGGAAGGAGAGATTGAAAGCAATAACATATAGAGTTGTATTTTGGGAGAATTACAAGACTTCTTCTTCCAAAATTTAACTCTATATGTTATTGCTTTCAATCTCTCCTTTCCTGATGGAAAAGGAAGCATGTATGTTACTGTAACTGGCCAATCACTCTCATAAACACCAATATTTAGGAGATTTTTTACGCTCTCATGACTCTCTTGCAATGGTATTCTAGTTCGAGAAGAGAGAAATACAAGTACAGTTGTTACTAAACCTTCCACAATACTAATCCGATACGGTCGATACTAATCCGACACGACCGATACCTATCGGATATGGCCAATACCGAATCGATAAGGCCAATATGAATCCTAGCTATACGGCTGATACATGTATATATCGGATAGGACGATACCAATTTGCTAAGGCCAATACCAATCTGATACGGCCTATACCAAACCAATAGACCGATACTAATCTGATACGGTCGATACTAAGTATATTCGGCC
Source organism: Iris pallida (assembly GCA_029216955.1). Lineage (NCBI taxonomy): Eukaryota > Viridiplantae > Streptophyta > Magnoliopsida > Asparagales > Iridaceae > Iris > Iris pallida. The sequence goes on from JANAVB010021386.1 coordinate 17,103, forward strand.
TATACCAACGGATCCACCAGTTACTGCACGGTGGGCCCCGGAGTACCCCCGGACTCAGTTATATCCAGTTATTGGTGAGTACATGATTACATAATAACTCTGTTTGTCTTACGATACAGATTTTCACATCCAATCTGCGATGGATCGTTACTTCTTTGATCGTACATGGATGTACAAACGACAACACGAAAGCAGAATCTATGTGAGTGACGATTTTCAAGTAGGCGTGGAAGTGTTTCTTAAGTATGCCATTAGCAAAGCTCAGTACATATAACAAAATCAAGTATCCATGTGGTAATTATCGCAATAGACGTTACGAAGAAGTGGTGACTGTGAGAGATCATTTGACCCGTAAGGGTTTCGTTCATGATTACTGCATGTGGTTATCGCAAGGTGAACTATATGCAGAAAGACAGGTTGCGAATGCTGCTACTTATGCTTTTGATGAAAATGCTGCAACGGATTTTGTCGACGGATGCTCTGTTGATTATGGAGACCTACAGAATTGTGCACGAGATATGGTGTACGATGCGGCAGGGCCTAATTTTGATTCGGAGGATCCTAATCCTGAGGCGAAGGAGTTATATGATATGTTTTAGGATGCAGATACTCCTCTATATCCTGATTGTGAGACTCATTCCGTACTGTCAGTGACGATACGGTTGTTGAACATAAAGTCTGATTTTAACTTGCCATAAGCTTGCTATGATCGGATTACACAACTAGCGACGGAGATCTTACCGAAGGAATCAAAAGAGCTCCCAAAAAACTTCTACAAGTCAAAGATGATGGTCCGACAACTGGGACTGGGGTACTAGAAGATAGATTGTTGTCGTAACGGATGCATGTTGTACTACAAGGAGAAGGAGGACATAGAAAGTTACAACTTTTGTAATACGGATCGTTACAAGCCAGTAAAGAAAAAAGAAAAGTCAACTAGAAAACGACGTCCTTACAAGTATATGCATTACTCGTCGATCACGAAGCACTTGCAGAGGATGTATATATCTCTGAATACAGCTGAACACATGACGTGGCACAACGAAGAACGCACAAAGGACGATGGAGAATTGTCACATCCTTCGAACGGAGAGGCGTGGAAATATTTTGATTTGTGTCATCCAAATTTTGCTGCAGAGCCTAGAAATGTACGTCTGGCGCTATGTTCTGATGGCTTCGCCCTTTCGGGCAGTCGGGATCTCAATACTCTTGCTGGCCGGTCATTCTTATCCCTTACAATCTGCCATCATGGATGTGTATGAAGACTCCTTATATGTTCTTGACAGCTATCCTTATATGTTCTTGACAGCTACCATACCGGGTCCCAAAAATCCGACAAAAAACATCGATATATATTTACAACCGTTGGTGGATGAGCTAAAACAGCTATGGGAGATCGGCGTTGCAACCTATGATATTTCCAGGAAATAAAACTTTCAGATGAGAGCTTCACTGATGTGGACAATAAATAATTTTCCAACATACGGTATACTGTCGGAATGGAGTACTCACGGCACCATGTCTTGTCCGATATGCATGGAAAATAGTAAGGCGTTCCGCCTTAAGCATGGAGGAAAAACTTCTTTCTTTGACTGTCACCGTCAATTTCTGCCCGCGAGTCATCCTTGGATAAAGAACAAGGATGCGATCAAAGCTGGAAAACAAGAATTTTCTCATCCGCCACCCAGATTGTCGGGATATGATATTTGGAAAGATGTAAAGGACTTGCCCTCCGTAATTGAAGATCCATCGAATAATCGTGTCGAGGGGTTCGGGCAAAGCCATAACTGGACCAAACAGATTATCTTCTGGGACTTGCCTTATTGGAAATATAATCTTATAAGGTATAATCTTGAAGTCATGCATATCGAAAAGAATGTGTTCGATAATGTCTTCAATACCGTCATGGATATTAAAGGAAAGACGAAGGACAATCCAAAAGCAAGACAAGACATTGCTGAGATATGCAAGCGTCCTTATCTGAACTTGATACAAAGGAGAGCTGGTGGACAATTAACTAAGCTGGTAACACAATACACATTGAGCAAGGAAGATAGATTAATAATCTACAAGTGGATATCTAATTTAAGATTTTCCGACGGCTATGTGTCGAATTTGTCAAGATGCGTTGATCTCAATGAACGCAAGCTAACGGGAATGAAGAGTCACGACTGCCACGTGTTTATGGAAAGATTACTACCCATTGCTTTGAGAGAGTTGTTGCCTTCTTCTGTATGGGTTCCGTTAGCCGAGCTATCTACATTCTTCAGGGATATTTATTCAACTAAGTTGACGGTGCAACACATGGTTGAACTTGAGGAGAAGATTGTCTTAACAATTTGCAAGTTAGAGAAAATATTTCCTCCGTACTTCTTCGACAGCATGGAGCATCTACCAATTCATCTAGCATACGAAGCCCGAGTCGGTGCATCTGTTCATTATCGATGGATGTACCCATTTAAAAGGTACATAAAAATTGATATATTTAAGTTGCATTTTATTGCTAATTCTTAGGATAATTTGTCTCTCTAGATACCTACACCATCTAAAGAAGAAAGTTGGCAGCAAGGCTCATATAGAGGCTTCGATATGTGAAGCATATCTTATCGAGGAGGTATCAAACTTCTGCTCTATTTATTTCGATACTCATGTTAAGACAAATTGAAATAGACCTCAAAGAAATGACGAGGACGTTGAGGATGGAGGTATATTCAATGTAAGGGGCAATCCTATTGGGGCTAGTAAGAAACGGTGGTTGACTGACGACAAATATGATGCCGCTCACCGATATGTCTTGTTAAATTGTGATATACAAGAAGTAAGAGATTTGGAGAAGTAAGTGACTACACTTACACTCGTTATAATCTCTAATTTTTTGTCACCCCCAGTTTCCAGAAACAGGAGTATTTTTGTCATTTTTCATTTTAGAATATTTTTGGAATTATTTATTTATTTATTGCATTATTTTGGGGTTATTTGAGTCGGGTTCGAATTTTAACTCATTCCGACTTGTATCGGGGATCCGGGGTAGTTTTGACTCTAGCGGGCCCATACACTAGTTAGCCATGGCCCACATGTTAGTTATTTTAGTTAGTGACTAGGCTAATTATTTTGGTTAGGATTAATTTGGATTAGTGGTTTTAGGAATGACTAAACTACCCCCGACTTAGAAGCCCTTCCATGTATTAACTAAATAGACTAGAGAGGGGGCTTTTGGACTTTCCTAATAAGACAAAAATAGCCCTCTAATGGCCAGCCACTACATATGGGAATAGGCTTAGCCATTCATTATTTCCTTTTCCATTCTCTCTCTTGTTCTTCCCCAATTTTTTCTAGAGAGCAAACCCTAGAAATTTCTCCACCAAATCCTTCCATTTCTCCACCAAATCTTCTTCCTTCCTTCTCCATTCTAGCCAAGGAAGGAGCTCCCTAAGTTTGAGAGGATTCGGAGCTTGTTCGTGTCCGTTTGGGATTCCTACGTGTCGGTGGCATTTCAGGATCGATTCGAGTCACCGGGAGGTATAAATCCCTTTTCCTTCTCATTTTTTCATGCATTAGGATGGTTTTGTCCCATAGGAATGACCCCCTTGGTTTTGTGTCCATTTGAGTCCATTTCGTGTCCATTTGGACACTTGTAGAGGTGTCCAATGTGTAGGATCGTGTCCTAATGGGAAAACCCCCTATTTGGACACATGTAAATTGTTTGTGTATTGATTTTAGGTTGTTCTAATATGTATTCCAGATTTTCATGTGTTTAGGAATAGTTTTTCCTATGTATCATAATGAATCATATTCCTAATATCTATATGTGTATATATGTGGTTATATATATATATATATTAATCTCTATATATATATGGGAGCGGATCAAAAGCCCCCCTTAGAAAGCCCCCCAAAAACCCCCCTCACTCTAATTCGTAATATTAATGTTAATATTAATGTTAATATTAATGTTAATATTAATGTTAATGTTAATATTAATGTTAATATTAATTTTAATGTTAATATTAAAAATTTTTTATATTAATGTTAATGTTATTGTTAATATTAATGTTAATGTTAATATTAATGTTAATATTAATTTTAATGTTAAGTTTAATGTTAATTTTAGTATTTAATGTTAATATTAATATTAATATTAATATTAACATTAATATTAACATTAAATTACGGATTAGAGTGAGGGGGGTTTTTGGGGGGCTTTCTCAGGGGGGCTTTTGATCCGCTTCCTATATATATATATATATATATATATATAATATATATATATATATATATATATATATATATATATATATATATATATAAAAATATATATATATATATATATATATATATATATATATATATATATATATATATATATATATATATATATATATATTTATATATATATATAAAAATATATATATATATATAAATATATATATATATATATATATATATATATATATATATATATATATATATATATATATTATGGTGGTGGGAATGTGGTGTGTATATTGGTGTTGGATGGTTGGATGGGGGCACACAGGTTCGGCCAGGTGATGGGATTCGTGTGTGTGTTTGTGTTGGTTGAGAGGGAGGATGAGTGAGTGTGTGTATTGGGGTAGAAGAATGTGTAGTGGTGGTGTTTGATTAAATGGTTGAGTGTTAGATAGAGGAGATAGAGAGAGAGATTTGGAGTGTTAGGAGGGGAGGAAAAACCCCATAAACCACTGACCATAACAGCCCATCTAGCCTATACCTTGCTGTCCATCAGTCCACATAGTGGCTGTCCATATACTGTCAAAACAGTCCCCTGATTTCCCTTGCCTGCTGTCCAGAATATACCCCATGTGGTTGTCCAAATTACCACAAGACAGCCCCAACCACTGTCCAGATTTGCCCCTAAACCCAGCACTTGACAGTCCCATTTACACACCTACATTGCTGTCCTAACAAACCCCCATAAACCTGTACAAACCTGTCCAGTCTTCTCCCCCACAGTTCAGTCCCAAACATGCCCTGTATTGGCTGTCCTATTTGTCCTAAAACCAGTCCACTTTAGCCCAGTTTTTAGCCTATACTGGCTGTCATTGCACCCTCAAAATCAGTCCAGAAATACCCCACTTTGTTGCCCCAAAACACAGCCTATATGACTGTCAAACAGTCCACATTTTTCCCTCATTGCTGTCCCTAAACACCACTACATTCAGTCCAGTATTAGGCTATGTTAGCTGTCCTATTTCATCTCTTGAACACCCATGTTTAGCCCCTTAACACCACCACCAAACCAGTTCAAAATTAGTCCCTAACTTGCCTCATATACCAGCCCCACCAAGACTTGAAATTAGCCCATGTAACCACCCCGAACCTGTCCAATATAGCCTTGTGTGTGTGTGTACTTGTGTGGTTTTGTGTGTGTGTGTGAGAGCCTACACATATGTTTTGTGAGTGCCTATAGGATAGCCTATATCTAAACCAATAGGAAACCTATAGAGAAGCCTATTAGAGTGTGATATTGTGAGAGTGTTGTGTATGAGTGAGTGTTAGAGTGTGTGTGAGGATATATGATATTGTAGGGGTAAAGAGGTAAGGTAGATAACTAGTACATATCCTAACATAGGCTAGATACCTAGGATACCTATTTTCCTTGGTAGGTAAGCCTTAGATAGGATGGTATCTAGCTACCCTAAGGAGCCTAGGCTAGTATCTTGGGTATTAGCGGGATTTCCTTGGTATTTGGGCAAGGTATCGGAATTTACCTTGGTAAGGTAATGCTAGTTTTACCTAGGAATAGGGTATTTGAGTTAGGAGTCTAAGATAGGGTTAGAACTTGATTCCCTTGGTTGGTAATGATCAAATATGGTGCTCATAGACTAGTTTTGACGTCGGTTGACCTTTTTGACCAAAAGTCAACAAAAGTCATCCGAGAGTCAAACGTAGCCTTTAAGCGACCAGATTTGACCGAAACTAAACCAGAGTTGACCAGTTGACTGAAAGTCAATAGTTGGTCAACATTAGACTAGTTTGACCTAGGGTTGACCTAAAGTTGACCAGAGTTGACTTTTTGACCAAAAGTCAACTGTAAGTCAACCCTTGACCCCGTTTGGCCTAGTTTGACTTGGATCGACTTCCAGTGACCTAGGATGACCTAGTATGAACCAGTATGACCTAATATGACCCAGTTTGACCTAGATTGATCTAGTTTTGACTTAGACTTGCATTCATGACTTATATTAGTTTCTTTTTCAGTATTAAACCCTGTTTGACTCATAGTATCTTATTTTAGGTCTGTGATCACTCTGAGCATCTGTTCACCTTATCATCTCAGGACCACAGGCGAGTACATTCACTGATAGTTTTCATTGTCTTGATATCTACTATATTCGATTCAGTCGTAGTGTCTTACATGATTCCGACACGATGGTTTACAGACTAGTATACGTCGGATCCTGTCATGAGATGTTATTCCCGGATTTCCTTGGTATATTGGTGTGTGACATCCATGTTTCATGTGCTTATATAGACATTGATTTGGGAGTGGGCTGGCCCCCTGCTCTCGAACCCTGTGTCATGACGTGCCATGTCCAGATCCGTGATACTATTCGGGGATGGGAGAATTATTAGGGGTTATATGATCAAAGCCTTCCTATAACTATATTTTGCTAGCGCCACCCTTACCTCACGTAGGGTGTAGCAGATACCCCATTACCAGTTATCCAGGTTGGACAGCATGACTCTCTGTTGAGGACACCACGGATTGCCGGGCCAAGTGGATAACCATCTCTTACTTCCCTAGCCGATCACATATCGTTCTAATAGTTCAAATCACCTTTTACATTTATTTAGCGTATCTTATATTCCAGTTCAGCTTTACTTTCTGTACTTCTCACCATGCTATGATTTCTATTACTCACATGCTCTACCTGTCTTTATACTGTACCATGATTTGAGACTAAGTCCTGTTTGAAAGAAGGGTTATAACTCCGGTCCTTGTTTGGTTCAGGGGTTGTAACTCGGCTTTCAAATAGTTCCCAAGTCGCCTATATCTTTATCTTGTATTTTATTATTGCTGTCTCTTATAGTATTTCTCAATTCATATGGAACTGCTGTTGGTGTTTGTACTTGCTCATTTTCCTGACTGGATACCGTTGACAAATTTTACAGATGATTCAGAGGCTGATTTCCCGACCTACTATGGGGTGATGGATTAGATTTAGACCGTGGCTTGTTGGTAGAGCCACTAGACTTTGCTCACCCTGAGTAGCATAGTTTAGTTAGGTTTGCCTGGCCTGCGAGCCAGCTAATACATTTCAGTTTGTAGTATCTTATATATTTTCTGAGACCCTGGATGTTTGTGTTTAGCTCTGACTTGTGGATCTTGGACTTATTTCCTGTTTTATCTATCATATCTCTTTTTCATGCTATCTACCTTAGTTTGATATATGTGATTGAGACTGTATTGCTATGTCACCTCCATTCGGAGTGTATATACTGTACAGGTACATTTATCTGTTTTAGTCATAGTATTTACAGACCCTATATACAGCGTTCTACCGCCGATACTGCGGTGTAGGCTGGACGTAACCACGTGCTCGTGCCCCTCTTCAGGGTGCGGGTCGTGACATTTTGTGAAGTAACTAAATACACTTATTCTTATTCTTTCTAACAGTGTATTAGAGATGAATTCAAAATGAGGACACCCGATATTATCGATGAAGGACTTCAAAGAGAGGTTGATTGTACCTTTCCGTCCTGGTTTCGCAAATACGTAAGTAACTAAGATAATAATTTATGCGGCTATCATTAAAATATATGCATCTGTAATATTTAAATTATCAATATTTGTTTACAAGTTTTATTGCCTGAAACAACACTCACAAATGAGAGTATTCATTATTTGGCATTGGAACCGAAGAAGCATGCAAAGACTTGGCCAGGCTATGTCGTTAATGGCTTCAAGTTTAAGACAACTCAGAATACTATAAATGCTGAATATGTCAATGACGGCTTCAGTACCAAGGATTCTGGTATTTGCATAAGAGGCACCATCTATGACGACGAGCCAGACTTTGACTATTATGGAGTGCTTCAGGATATTGTAGATTTACAATATAGTTCCCCATATGATATACATATTGTGATGTTCAAATATGAGTGGTTCGATATGACACCAAATATCGGTTGGAGAATCGATAAACAATTTGGATTCGTCGATGTAAATCACCGCAGGAGGTATAGAGGGTCCGACACGTTTGCGGTAGCAAGTCAGGCTGTTCAAGTCTACTATACAAGCTACCCAAGGCGTCATAGAGATCGATTTGACTGGTGGGCAGTATGCAAGATTAAATCTTGAAATACATTCAATGTTGGAGACCCAGCATACCAAGAGGACCAGATCGAAAAGTTCTAATATTTGGTACAACAGTCGGATACCATAGATGTTGAAAATATTATTGAGGAAAATAAAGGGGAGAAAGAGGTTGATACACAAGACTTAGCTGTCAACCAGGGGAGAAAGAGGCGTCTTGTCCCAAATATTGAGGAAGAAGAAGAACTTGATAAGGATGAGGATACAGATGAAGTCGACGATAAGGATGAGGATGAGGATGAGGATGAGGATGATGATGAGGACGAGGCTGAGGACGAGGAAAAAGACGACGACGATGATTAGATTAAATATCAGTATATATTAAAAATACTTTCAATTACATGATTTTAGTTTGACCTCATAAAAGCACTTATAACTTAGTGAATTCAGTTTAAACTTCTGCATATTCTTGTTTCAGATGGAACTCTTAGTCCTTTTCTTCGCGACGTCACTCGTCGCCCTGCTGATGGCTAGCCTTCGTCGTCGTGGTGCTGGTGGTGCTGGTGGTACTGGTCGTGGTGGTGGTGGTGGTGGGCATGGTCGTGGTGGTGGTCGTGGTCGCCTTCAGCCTTCCCGGGAGGCGACCCCATCTAGCGATCCCGACCTAGAGAGTACCCCGGGCACAGACTTATCCCGCTGTCGATCTACCACGAGGCTATCGACAACTTCGTCGAGGGCGTCTCCATCCGCTAGTGGATCCGTTCTGCCAGCGGATCCACCAGCGGTACCACCAGTTACTGCACAGTAGGCCCAGGAGTACCTCCGGATTCATTTACACCCGGTTATTGGCGAATACATGCACGGAGCCGCGGATCCTCCGACGCCACCAAAGAGGCCGATGGGCGAGTTCCGACGAGAGCTATGGCCTGCGGGTGAAGCGTAAGTAAATTTAAGTTAATTTAATAAATTTGTTTTATTTATTCAAGTTAATAATCCAATCGTTGCTTCTTTGTAGGTTTTTTTCGTAGGATGCTACCAGGCTTCTAGGGCAGATTATCCAGGCTAACTACCATGGCCCCTACCTCAATTTTTTTGAGGTGCCCCTAGACTTATAATACCGCTGGCTCGACGAGATGAGGGTGTATATATATATATATATATATATATATATATATATATATATATATATATATATATATATATATATATATATATATATATATATATATATTCCCGCTCGGCCCCATCCGCCGGAGCCCCTCTCCAGCCCTCCCCGCTCTCTCCTCCTTCTCCCCCGTCCTCCTCCGTTTCCCTCAGTCGGTGCGCCCCTCCCTGGTGTCTCTTCGTCGATTCCCTACGTCGAGGTCCCCGCTCCCCTCCGCCGCAGTGGTGTCTCCTATCCACCCCGCCGGAGCGCCTCCCGTCGGAGATCTCCTTCTCCCTCGGCCGTTGCGTACCGCGTCGGCCTACTCGCGCAGCCTACTGGCTCCCCTTCACCGGAGCCTCCCTTCACGCATTTTCCGCCGGCTGTAGAAGCATGGAATTTCACAACCAGAAAGCCCATGCGCCAGACACTACATGCGCTAGAACTCAGACGAAGAACTTCACAGCAAGATCAATAAAGATAGACATTCGAAAGAAGACTTTTTTTGATATACAGAAGTCTATTACATGTCTAAGAAAAGGTTGTACAAAGGAGAATTTCTACAAAGGAAAGATCCTAAGTCTACAGCCAGCGGCTACCACGCGCCTCCAGATAAGCGCAGCAGCCACCATGCGCCATCAGTCAGGCGCAGCAGACATCATGCGCCTCCAACCAGGCGCATCCTACCATATCTTCAGCAGCTCAGTTATGTGCATCCAGCTCAGTTATGTGCATCCCTTCAGCAGCTCAGTTATGTGCAAACTCTTCCAACCAGGCTCACCTGGCCGAACAGAGCCCAGTTATGTGCCGCTCTTCCAGCCAGGCTCGCCTGATAAGTGCTTCGCCAAGCAAACCCTCTGGCTGGAACCAAGGAAGAGAAGAGCACCGCAAATGCTGTGGCCAGGGGAGGCTTCGAAAGAGCCTCCAAAGGCGAAGGAAGACCGTGATCGAAACCGCGGCTAAAGGAGCAGCTTTCAACACAACCAAAGTGGGCAAACCCCACTTTGAAGGAAGAGAGAGCCTAGCACCGCCATTCCGATCTACGGCTCTTCCGGAATAACGGAGATGAGGCCCGAACATCCTTATCTTTGGATGCAACAGGCACCTTCCGCCTGCCTCAGAAGCCCTCGACTCCGTCTTTTGGATGTAACAGTCACCTTCAAGTGCATCGAAGACGACACAGCGTCTCATCTTCACCCTCGGGAGCACTTCGTCAACAGAATGCACCCGCATGTTCAAGTTCATGTTGGAAGTACGTGAGGGAATGAGAAGCAAATCTTCTCTTCATGCCACTATTTATAGGCCGGGCAGATCAAACCCACGCGCCAAGTGGATGGCCTTCCGAATTTCGTGCAATGAATTTACATTAAATGGATGAACCGGACGCCTCGAATTCAGCCAAAGGGCTATTTATAGCACTCGAAGAGCGAGACAGCCGCATCATTAAAAGACAAGTCCGATGCGCCAGCCAGACAGCGCATCACACGGACGCGCCCTTCGGCATCAGGCGCATCACACAGACGCGCCCTACAGTACTCGGCACGTTACAGAGGGTGCGCCCCCACACATCTCCATACCGAGTGGAACGCCAACCGACGCGCCCACTCAGCTGTCCACGTCACCAACATTAAATGCTGAACTGACAGAGTTGGCAGCATGTCTCCCAAAGTCTGAACAGTTGACAGCTTTTCAGAAAACGAAGCGTCGACAACGTCAGCATCATCATGACTTTATTTCGACGGCTACTGCCACGTGGCCACTCAACCAACCGCATGCGCCTCTACGGCCATGCGTCCAAATCAGCATACGCCTCAAAAGCCATGCGCCTCAGACTGCTCTCTGATCCCGAAAGACAGAAGGAAAGTCGCCTGCATGCGCCTCAAAAGCCATGCGCCCCAAATGGTTTGTAACTCCTAAAGGTTATGAGCCGCAGCCTCCTCCTGCGCCCAATCTAAGGCGCAGCTCACCAGATCACTCCTCTCCACCAAATCCGAGATCTTTGAACCATGAGTCGACGACACGTGTCTTTTGACTCAACTCGTCCAAGATTTCAGCAATGAAAAGATCTTCTCTCTGCTACGTGCCGGCTCACAACAGCAGTATGAAGAGTTCTTCCCCTCGATCAGGGCGCAGCATCCGTGCGCCTCCATCAGCAACCTCCACGTAGCATCCCCACACCGGCGCATCCTGCATGCGCGCATGAGCAGCCAGCCTGCAAAACTATAAATAGAAGGATCATCTCCTTCACACAAGGGGGTCAGAACACAAGGAGACTCACAACACAGAGAGAATCCACAACAGAGAATCACCGGAGAGGCAGTTCTAGACACTCAACGTCTTCCTCCTCTCAGCAAGCTCCAGCACCCAGAGCAATCAACACCTTCAGAGAACCGATAATCGTCGTCAGCCGGTCAACGGAGTCAACGCATTACCACTCGCTCTATTGGCACTAAGGACCCAGCTTAAACAAAAGTGTACTCCTAGGACTACATCTAAGTCCTACATTGTAACACTGTTCTATTTGTATTAAAGTTTTCAATCAAACAATTTTAATGGCAAACAAGCTGGCGACTCTGCTGGGGACTTCTTTCTCCTCTACCGAGAAGGTTGTGTCACAGGCCGACGACGTGAAGGTGGGCTCCTCCCACAAGACGCTGGTAGTGTGCCTCAATCAATAGGCGTACGAGGAGTTCATTTCTGAAGGAAGTGCGAGTCCTTCGAAGCGGCTGTCGAAGCCGAAGAAGACCCGCGCAGTCTGGGTGCGCAAAGTCGACGCCTCGGGCACCACCGTTGAAGGGGATGCGCCCGTCCAGCCTTCCCTTCCTGCTGACGTCCTCCGCAGTCAAGGTGCGCCCGCTGATGCAGCGCATCTCTCGGGGAAGCGTGCGGCTGACCACGTTCCCCAGCCATCTTCCTTTCAGGCGAGGAAGATACGTCGACGGAGCAGGGACGCAGCCAATGCCCCGCGCATCACTTCTGATGCGCCACAAAGAGCCTCTGTCTTTGACAGACTCACTCGCTGTAATGGCGAGGAGAATTTGGATGCTGAGTACTATGCGCCCCAGCGAGCTGGTACGAAGAAATCCAAGGCGGCACGGGCCATGCGCCACAAACGTGCTATGCCAGCAGCCGGCCAGAGGCACGCGCTTACAATCACGTGCGCTGCCGATGGCAAGCTGTACAAGGTTGACTCAAGTGCTTCTGCACCGACAACGAGTCGACCTTCAAAGTCCTCATCTCGCTTGGGCGCATTCACTGCGTGCACAACCAAGCCGAGAGAGGCAAACTCAGTGGTCTTGAACTCCCGTGCCTCCTCTGGTTGTGCGTTTGAGGTCCGTTCAAGTCACTTCAAATGCTGTGGTTCCCCCACTACTGATCGTGATGCCTGCTTGGTATTAGATCACGGGGCGCAGCACTCACCCGACCACCCTGGCGCTTGGCCCTGCCATGCGCCTGAGAGGGGTGTGAGGGTAGCACTCTCCTCCAACGACCTGCGCAACGTGATCACTCACAAGCGCCGGTCAGGAGAGTTGACCAACAAGCACGATGTGCCTCTCACGGGGCACACTTGTGCAGTGGTCACCATCAACTGCTGTTGCAAGACGGCAGTACCGCCAAAGCAGTCGGTCTTCCAACGGCTACAATCATTGACACCCCTCCGACATCGCCTTGGGACGAAGGTGTCAGCAGAAGAGGAGCTAAAGGTTGCTTCATGCAACGTGATCTCCAACTCCTCATCTGTCCGGAAGACGACTGCCAATTCCTCGTCTTCATCCAAAAGCCAGCCGAGGAAAACCAAGACAGCTGTCTCGACCTCTGGAGTGTTCGAAGGCACTCGGTCGAGGAAGAAGTTCTTGGAGGAAGCTGGGGGTAGCCAGACCCTTGTCGAGCCTCCTTCCGAAGATGAAGATGTCCAAAGCACAGCTGCGGCGGATCTTCATCAAGGCGAAGATGGCCTCCCTGAAGCCCCTTAAAATGACGATGTCCTCCAGGACACCGCCGGGGGTAGTGCTGGAAACGAAGAGGCCCTTCAAGACAGAGCTGAGGGCAGTCAGGCCCTTGCAGATGCGCCTGTCGAAGACGAACTCCAGAATGTGGCTGGGGGTGGCCAAACACCAGGAGAAGTGACTCCCCCACATGAGAGCGAGGCTGAGAGCGAAGCCTCAACTAATCCATCCACTTCCGGCCGTGTCATGATAGTATACATGACCGGGGGTGATCTTGAGACTGATACGCCGCCACAGGACATTGTCCAGCGCATAGACTCGCTAGAGGGAGGACTCAAAACCCTCTCTGCCTCAATGCAAGCACTGACTCAAGCAGTGTTTGAGATGCGGTCGGCCTTGATCAGGATACCTTCAAATGGTCCCGACCCAGGAGCCAATGGAGAGTCGAGTGTGCCCCTCCAACGGACACCCTCAGACACAGAAGCACCCCGGACGTCGGAGCCCTCAAACGCTCCACTCCAGGTGGTACCTCCTTCCCCGACTCCTAGCTCCACGGAAGACGTGGTCGAAATAATCAAAGATCTGCGGGAGCGCTTCGAGTCCAAGAACAGGCAGGAGGAGCGCCAGAAGATGGGCATTCCCCAGCCTTATCCCCTTGAGTGGAACAAGGTGGTTTATCCCCCAAAGTATAAACCACAAACACTCACGCCGTATGACGGGAAGGACTCTCCACGACGGTACCTGACGTACTTCCAGTCGCAGACAGGGCATCTTCCGAAGGAGGACGTGCTCCTCACCAGCATCTTTGTTGGGGCCCTGAAAGGGGTGGCGTATGACTGGTACTGCAGCCTCCCCGATAATTCTATATCGTCCTTCGACGACCTGACACGCCTCTTCCTCGACCGCTTCTACGACGGTGGGAAGGACATGACGATGGAATCTCTCATTGAGATACGCCAGAAGGACAAGGAAACGGTTCGGGCATTCATCGAACGCTTCGTCAGGCCTGCTTCAGGCTACCTCCAGGCATGCCAGAGCATGTGCTTCTCTCCGTTTGCAGTATGAACATGCTGCCTGCAGTAAAGCTCTGGCTTAACTCTACTCCCCCTTCCGACTGGAGCTCCCTAATCATCGAAGCTGAAGCTGCAGAGAAGAAGGCGGCCAATGCACGTCTTCTGGGTGTTAGCTTCCCCGCCTTTGACGATAAGGGGAAAAAGTCTGCAATCAACAACTCCGGACGAGAAACAAAGGGGAAACAGGCTTTGACTGTTAATGCCTCGAAGGGCGCATCTGCGCCTACTCAAAAGCCTCCACTAGCACCGAGACCCAAGGAGGTTTATTCATTCAATGATGACGACACCCTGCAACTCTTTGAGATACTGAAGCAGGGTGACAAGATCAAGCTTTCGGACCCGAAGCGGCCCGATGAAGTCGGGAAAGTGGACAACCCGAGGTACTGTCACTACCATCGGTTTGTCGGACACCCGACCAAGGACTGCTACGTCCTCAAAAATTACATCCAGCGCATGATCAATGCGGATGTAATCTCCGTCGACTACGAAGAGAAGACGGTGTCAGCTAATGTGGTGTCACTTCAGTTCGGCACCTTGCCGCCGACTACCACACAAGATGGCGTCGTCCCCATCCCTAAGGCGACAATGGAGGTGGTGAACTTGCCACCCACCCGTGACAATGTGAGTGGACTTGTCCCACTCACCACATCTCGAGGAGAGGTCCTCTGGGTTTACCCCGACCTTGTCTCCGAGGTAACTCAACCGAGGTACGCCCTACCTCCAAAACAAAAGGCAGGAAGATCAAGTCTTGCCGCACGGTCTCTTCTTCAACGGAAGAGGCGCTTCCTGTGCAGACGCGTGCACAACAGAACTCCCAGCCCGGTGAAGCTGCCACCGAAGTGGTGCCTCCTGGCACCATCCCTGAGGAGGGTCCATCCAAGCCCTCAGCAGCCAATAAACAAAAGCAAGTGGAGGCCCGTTTCGACAGACCTCTGCGGAAAGAAAATGCTTCGGGGCTAGCCAAGCCCCACAATTTTGACATTCTGGCACAACTGGCCAGTACTCCTGCACGCTTGTCTTTGTTCGAGCTCCTGCGTCTCTCCAAGGACTCCCGAGAAGCTCTCTGCGAAGCTCTGAAGGATGCCGAAACCTTTCTCAGTCAAATCAAGCAGCCTGAAGACCTTCCAACTACTTGTGCACACTGTCATTGTGCGGATGAAGTTATCCCAAACATAACTTTTACCCAACAAGACATGCTGCTCAAGCATCACCGACATAACCGACCGTTGTTTTACACAGGGTACATCGGTTCGGTAAAGATGAGCAGGATTCAGATCGATCCGGGGTCTTCCCTAAGCATCATTCCAAAGGCGCTGCTATCAAAGCTGGGGATCCCAATGTACCGGCTGGCGCCCTCCAATATGACCATCAGTGGCTTCAACGCTAGCAAGAGCGAGCCACTGGGCAAGATCCGGCTGAAGTGTCACATCGGCAGCCTCAAAACTGAGGTGACTTGTTATGTGGTGGATGCCGAGGTCAACTACAATATCTTACTTGGACGACCATGGTTACATGAGTACATGGTGGTGCCCTCCATGATCCACCAATGCATGAAATATGTATCCACCAACGACGTCATCCGGACGGAGTTTGCAGATATCGATCCCTTCAAAGGGATTGAGGCCTACTTCACCGATTCCGACTTGTACAAGCCACTTGACGAGGAGGAAGCCAACGACGCTGATGATGAAGCAGAGACGACAACAGAGCCGGACTTGGAGCCCGAAATGACTCCCGACGCCCCCTTAAAAATCCGATTGAAGGGCAAGCCTCCCCAGAAGGTGCCTCCAATGAGCATCAAGCTATCAGGGAAAGCACCGACTCACGAAGCTCCCCTGAAGATATGCCTCAAGGAAAAGCCACCTCAAACAGCGGCTCCCCTGGTGGTAAAATTACAAGGGAAGGCGCCACTCATCGGAGGCGCAACCGAGGCACCTCTCAAGGTGCGTCTTAAAGGCAAGCCGCCGCAGTCATCCAAGATGCCGGAGAGGGCTCACATAACCCTCTCAGACCCCAAAGTCAGAGCGGTGGAGGACTCTCCTGATCCGGCCCCAGTGCTCACAGATGAGGAGCTTGGCGAATATATCTCTGCTGATGTAGACGCACCCTCCTTAGACAATGTAATCCCACGGGATAAAATCTCGTACTTTATCAATAACAGAGTGTCTTTCAATTATTCTTGTCTTCCACACTGGAATGCCATGTATACATTAGATAACGCTCTACGGTCGTTGCAAACATAAATAACGACCGTCCACCATAATCGAGTGGCCCCGTCTCAAGGAGTCTTCATAATCCCCCCACGAAGCCGAGACGAAGGCACCATCATCTCGGGCAGAGTCGAGCGTCATCAGGACCTCCCGTCAATCGAGCCCGAACCTGATACCGGCAGAGTACAAGTCTATCGGTACACGGATACGGCAAAGCGCATCATCCAAAAGATGGGCTACGACCTGAAAAGCAATAAAGGCCTAAACTACGGCAAGGGTCGGCGTCTCCCTGTCCGGCTTTCGATGCCCAATGGAAAGCCACAGGATTACTATAATCGGACTTGACGGGGGTTAGGCTATGTCACGCCGCCATCAACTCTAGAGAGTTCAGACGCAGAAGACATAGAACATTCCCACTCGTCTGAAGCGTCGACGTGGGATTCCGATACCAGTATCGGATCAGTCTTCAGGAAAGTGCTGTCAGCTAACATGACATCGGCGCAACCTCAGAAAGATGAAGGCGAAGACCAACCGCCGGAACTCTTCGAAGAGAAATCCTGGGCTCAACGCCTAGGAGAACAATGGGAGTCTCGTTTTGAGTTACGAGAACCTTCCACCGAAGACGAAGTCGAGCAGATCGACCTCGGGGATGGGTCTTCTTCTAAACCCATCTTTATCAGCAAAAGCTTGGAAGGAGAAGACCGAGAATCTTTAGTCCAACTGGCTAAAGAGTATATTGACGTCTTCGCCTGGAGCTACGAAGACATGCCGGGTCTCGATCCACAGATCACGATGCATAGGTTGAACATCTTACCAGATGCCAAACCTATCAAACAACAACAGCGACGCTTCCACCCGGACATCATGAATGCCATCGATCAGGAGGTGGACAAGCTCTTGACCAGTGGCTTCATCCGTGAGGAACAACACCCGGACTGGGTAGCCAACGTCGTCCCTGTCACCAAGAAGAACAGAAAGATACGAGTCTGTATCGACTTCAGGGATCTCAACTCTGCTTGCCCGAAGGATGAATTCCTGCTCCCAATCACCGATTTAATGATCGACAACACATGTGGCTTTGAACGCATGTCCTTCATGGACGGGTATTCAGGCTACAATCAAATCAAGATGTTCCCCGATGACGCAAAACACACGTCATTCAGGACTCCGAAAGGTGTTTTCTGCTACACAGTAATGCCCTTCGGCTTGAAGAATGCCGGTGCAACATACCAACGAGCGATGAGTACCATCTTCCGTCAACATCTTCGCAAGACGGTTGAGTGTTATGTTGACGACATCGCAGTCAAGAGCCGTCTCAAAAGAGATCACCTACAGGACCTGAGGACGGTCTTTGATCTCATGCGGGCACATCAACTCAAAATGAACCCCGCTAAATCCTTCCTGGGGTTTCTAGCGGCAAATTCTTGGGCTTTGTCATCACGGCAAAAGGCATTCATGTCGATCCCGAGAAGACTAAAGCCATCCTCAACATGGACCCTCCGAAGAACCTTCGAGAACTTCGGGGCTTACAGGGACATCTGGCATACATCCGGAGGTTCATAGCAAACCTCTCCGATAAATGTCAACCCTTTACTCAGCTCGTGAAGAAGGGAGTCTCTTACGTCTGGACAGAGGAGTGCCAAAAGGCTTTCGACGACATCAAGGCTTACTTGACAAGCCCGCCAGTCTTAGTACCTGTCGCCGGCAAACCATTCCTCCTCTACGTCCGTGCCATGGATCATTCCCTCGGCGCTTTACTGGCTCAAAACAGCGATGCAGGCTACGAGCAAGCAATCTACTACCTCAGTCGAACACTCATCGGGGCCGAACACCGGTACAACCCCGTTGAAAAGGAGTGCTTGGCTTTGGTGTTTGCCATTCAGAAGACTCGTCATTACGTCTCGGGCCAGACAATTCACGTCATCTCCCGAGTCAATCCACTCAGAGTTCTCATGACGAAACCAGGGTCATTAAACTCCCGGCTGGCTACATGGGCGATCCTACTAACGCCATACAACATGGTGTTTGTCCCGCAGAAGGCGGTCAAGGGTCAGGCTCTGGCTGACTTTTTAGCTGCACACCCCATCCCAGAATCTTCAAAACTCTATGAAGACATCCCGGATGAAGTCCAAGAATCAAACGTCACTGAAGGAAGCCCCGTTTGGCGGATGTTCTTCGATGGCGCTTCAAGAACGGCCCAACGGCCAAATCATCGCAGGAGTGGGGGTAGTCTTGGTCTCCCCCGATCAGCTGGTCATCCAGCGCGCATACTCTTTTCGAAGCCGTGCTCCAACAATATTGCTGAGTACAACGCACTCGTCATGGGACTCCAGCTAGCACAACAGCTGGGGGTGGATCATCTGGAAGCCTACGGCGACTCGAAACTCGTCGTAAACCAGATTCGGGAGCAATACGAGGTTCGCCATGAAGATTTGATCCCTTACCATGAAGTTGCATTGAACATCATTTCAACCTTCACTGGGTTCTTCATCGAACATGTACCCCGTCTACAAAACTTGGAGGCTGACGCTCTGGCTGGCCTCGCAGCCTCATTGGCCGCGTCCCTTGGGACTCAACACTATGTCACGGTAACTGGCCGAGACTTGATTTGTCCCAGAAATAACCTATGTTTGCAAATGGCTCACGCCGTGCCGACAAACACGATGTTATTGTCCGAGACTGGAGATTCCCGTTCACGTCTTCGCCGTCTACGGAATCCTTCCGGAAGACGAAGGCCGTCTCAGTCAGAGACGCTCCTTCGATTCTACTACGATACAGCCACTAAATGCTGTACCGACGATCCTTCGATGGGCTTCTCCTTCGATGCCTGTCTAACGAAGAAGCGCCGAAGCTCTTCGAGAA
>JANAVB010021387.1:0-48714 GCA_029216955.1 Iris pallida
TCTAAAATACGAATAAAAAAGGTTATAATAATAGGGTGAAAACCTACAGGTGTTGTCGGATGGTGAAACAACCATCATCAATGTGTCCAGAATGGTTTTACTTAGCTATAGCCTATCATAACTCTAATTTGGACACAGGGCAAAAAGGTAATTTTGGGTCAAAACGGTCCGTGTCGGACTCGCTTTGCACCGAAAAACGTACAAGAAAACTAGTCTACCAAATCTAACAAATTATATGTCCACGAATCCAGAATGACGATACGAACACAACGGTATATCCGAAATTGGATTCCGTTGACCCGATCTCAAATTGGTCCGTTGACCAGGACATTGAAATCCGATTTGCACGAAAATGCGTGTCGGAGCCAATATCCAAAACTCAGCAAATTATATGTCAACGAGTCCAGAATAACGATACGAACCCAACGGATATCCAGAATTGGATTCCGATATCGATCTCAAAATGACCCGTGACCCGGATATCGGCATCCGACTGCACCGAAATGCGTGCTGAAACCAATGTCCTCAAAACTCAGCAAATTATATTTCAACGAGTCCAGAATAACGATACGAACTCAACGGTTATCCAAATTGGATCCGATGAGCCGATCTCAAAGTGACCCGTTGACTCAGAAAGTGGGACCCGCTTTGCACCGAAATGCGTGCCAGGGCCCACGTTCTCCAAATCAAGTAAACTTTATATGAAAACATGCTTAGAACGACGCCACGAGTCTACTGGTGTGTCAAAATTGAATCCGGAGTCCCGGGTTCAAAAATAAAATTTTACAAGTGCAACACTAAGAATTCTAACGGCCAACTTTGGCGTCGAATTCGACCGATCTAACAAGCTCAAACTGAAATGAAATCTAAAGAGGGCAGGAAGAGGGTTACCAGCTACGTACAGGAACTGGTGGCGCACAAAACGGAGCTGCGATGACGAAGATACGAACCGCGAAGTTGTGTCCAAAACTGTCCAAATAGTACAAATTAAAACGTCAACTTGGCGGCCAGATTTGAGGTATCAAATGATAAAATTAACGACAAAATTGACAGGAGTGAAGGAGTATATACCGGATTGCGACGGAGGAGACGGATCGCCGATCCAACGGTCGAATTTCCCGAAAAACGTGTGCGAAGTTGCTGCGACGAAACACGAATTCTGAAATTCGTCCGCGCAAGCGCGGCGTCGACGGAATTCTGTTGCAAAACGCACGAATCGTCTAGACGGCGCGTCCCGGAGGACGGTGGCCACCACAGGGAGATCGCCCAGCTTGCGTGGCCGCGGGGGGCTCGCCGGCGGCGGCGGTGGCCGCGGCGGCGCGCGTTCGTGGCGGCAGTGCTGCTGCCGTGCGCGCCACGTGCTGCTGCGGCTGCTCATGCTCATCGGCGCGCGGCGGGGGGCTGCGCTGGCCTGGCACGGCGGCGCGGCCACGGCTATGCACGGCGGCGGAGGCCAGGTGGCTCGCGGGTGGAGGTGGTAGCGGTTGATGGTGGTGGATGGGTGATGGTGTTGGTGATGTTGTGATGGTTTTAAAGAGAAGAAGAAGTGAAAGATATGAGAAATGGAGGAGGTGAAGGAGGAGGCCGACCATGGAGTGGTGGTTGGCCGTGGGGAGAGGAAGGAGGAGATGGAGTGGGCTGTGCTCGGCCAGGGAGAAGGAGGAGCTCCGGCCAGGGGGAGGGGAGGGGTTGTCCTGATGGGAAAGGGGAGAGAGAGAGTGAGGTGAGAGAGTGTTAGATATTTAGATAGAGAGATTTGTATAGATTAGTTATATATATTATATATTATATAAAGAGAGAGGTAGAGATTTTTATAAAAAACGTATTTTCAAATGGAAAAAATGCAGACACATCAGAGTGATGTATGGCAGTCACGGTAGGGTCCACGCCAAACTGGGTCGGATGTTGGGCCAAGTTTGGACAAAGTCGAAGCCAAGATTTAATTAATTTAAATTAAAACCAATTAAAATCATGGATGGAATGGGAGCACAAGGGAGATCAGATCGGTGGCACGCAAGTGGCACGTGCATAGTAGGCTCAAAACAGGCCAGGGCCATATATTGGGTCGTCTGGATTGGACCGATGTCGGGCCCAAAAATTAAGTTGGAAATTAAATCACGAATTACGGCAGACGATAAATTGGTCTAAATTGACCCGAAAGTTGCGCGAAGCAACTGGAGCACAAGGGAACAAGTTCGAGTGGGACACGAAATATCAATGTGAAGATAATCCCGTCTACTACAAACTTCAATAAGGAAGTTTCCAGAGACTGGCATCCCTGATGCTCTAGAATTCCAAGTCACGGTAAAGAGCATTTAATGATCAAAATTAATTAAATAAAATGAATTATCGAAAATAATTCATTTAGAAAAATTTGAAAATAATCCCAGAAATTCAGGGGGCTTACAGAGACCAAGTCCAGAGGATCGGATCGGATTTATCGGGCTCTAATATAATATTTGATATTAAATACATAATCAAATAGCAATCACGTCTCAATCGTTACAAAATAAAGCTGAAATAAGATTTGCGATGAGTAGTGAAGAGTTTGGGTGAAA
The DNA here is from genome assembly GCA_029216955.1 of Iris pallida. Taxonomy (NCBI): domain Eukaryota; kingdom Viridiplantae; phylum Streptophyta; class Magnoliopsida; order Asparagales; family Iridaceae; genus Iris; species Iris pallida. Next base: position 2,559 of record JANAVB010021387.1, read on the forward strand.
AAATTTAGGGTTTAAACTTCCTATTGAAGAACTATGGGCTTCGAGGATTGGTGGGTGGATAGGATCAGGGAGTGCATTACAACTCCTACGTTCTCCATTCTCATCAAAGAGCAGCCATGTGGTTTCTTCGGGAGTAATCGTGGTCTCAGACAGGGAGATCCTCTCTTCCCGTACCTTTTTACCGTTGTGATGGAGCATTACACGTGTCTCATGGACCTGGCAGTGCTTCACAAGCACATTATCCCGCTTTATAGGAGGGTGCATCCCATCATATCACATCTTATCTACGCGGATAACCTCCTTGAGTTCCTTCAGCCATCGGAGAAAAGCATACAAGCTTTGAACCATGTCTTGGAAGATTTCGCCGCAGTTTTAGGACTGCAGCTAAACAAAGATAAAAGTCAAGTCTTCTACAACAAGGACTGTCCAGAGCAAGAGCGGGTGGTCGCAAATGCTCCAGATAGAGGGGGACCAATTGCCGGTTAGGTATCTGGCCTTCCCCTCTCGACAACGTATGCCAAAGACGTGGATTGTCGGGGACTCATCCAGTACGTCCAAACCAGACTAGAAGGCTGGCAATCGCAGTTATTGTCTTTTGGTGGTAGAGTAGAACTCGTTCGGTCGGTGATAGAAGCAATAGTAGTATACTAGATGTAGGCGATATACATTCCTGATTTGACAATCCAGAAGATCGAAAAGCTCTGCACGAATTTCGTTTGGAGGGGGGACTACACTCCATCAGTTGGGGGGATTTGTGTCGGCCCAAGGAGGAGGGAGGAATCGGCTTACGTTCTCTGCGAGTGCTCCGGGAAGTGGCACTATACAAATTGTCTTGGAGACTCCAAGAGGGCGACTCTTTGTGGGCGAGATGGACCAAAAATAGATACTTGAAGACCAATAATTTTTGGATCCAGAAAATAGACAATAACTTCTCGGTAACCTTCAAGAACATCCTCAGGTTACGACCTATCTTAAAAACAATATTAAGCGGATTATTCACGATGGTCAGACCACTAGTCTGTGGCTGGACCCTTTGCTACGACATGTTAGCCCGGTGGAGTGTCTAGGATGGCCGGCATTTGAACTAAGCGGCTCGGAGGAGACAGTTGGAGTTCTAATCCATGAAGGCGGATAGAACCTTTCGGCAAGACCGATAGGTAGATGGCTGAAGGATGAAATCATGGCTATCCACATTGAGACGGAGGAGAAGTTTGACAAATGGGCGTGGGAGGGGACTCCGGACGGCCAATTTAAGGCTAAAGCAGCATATGAGATGGCGCGTCCCCATGGGCCCAAGGTTGAATGGGTAACGACCATATGGCAGCCAATGGGAGCTATCAAAATGAAACTTTGCCTCTATAAGGCGATGAGAGACAGATTACTAACGAGGGAAAGGATGTCCAATCTTGGTATAACTCTGCCTAGTGAAGATTGCTCCTTATGCGGAGGAGGTAGAGAAACCAGAGATCACCTATTCTTTGAGTGCCAGGTGACGAGCCATACTGGTCACAGTACAGACAGAGAAGTGGCATTCCCAGTGGACCCATAGCAGGACTGAATGACAGCTTTGTGGAAGTAGGCAGTCCAGACGAATGGGGATGAAGTATTTAACAAAGCCAGACTTAGACTTCTATCTGCCGTTTGGCATGTATGGAGAGAGAGAAACGGAAGAGTGTTCGAAGGAGCTGCAATCCCTTAATGGCATTATTAGCAACATAGAGCGAGATTAGATATCATGGGAGGCGGATACGCCCATGATACATAGCTGATACCAGTTGTACAGTAGAATTTTTCCCTTTTCCTTATTTTCATCAATGAAGTACCTTCAAATAAATAAAATAAATAAATAATTAATATATATATATATATCTATAATATATATATATATATATATATATATAGATAATATATCTATATTTAAAATATATATATATATATATATATATTATAGATAGATATTATATATATAATATCTAATATATATATATCTATATAATTATATAATATATAATATAATAATATATATATATATCTAATATATATATATATATATATATATATATATATATAAAATATATATATATATATATATATATATATAGTATATATATATATATATATAATATATATATTCTATATAGATATAATTTTAAAATATATATATATATATTTTAAAATATATATATATTATATTATATATATATTATATATATATATATATATATATATATATATATCTATATATATATATATATATATATATATCGGGTTTTCGGGTTCTTCGGCTAAACCCGACACATGAACGCAAGCCCAATCCGATTTTTGATTGGTTCAAATATTTAACCCGAACTCGAGCCCGAACCTGAGTTTCTTCAAACCTAATCCAACCATTAACGGGTTTATCCGACCGGTTTACGGTTTAGCCGTCCGAGTTACACCCTTACGTATGAGGTAGAGAGGGAGGATGGTGGAGTAATTTTATCTTTTATTTTTGTTTTAGGGTATTAACTTATCAGAGTGTGATGTTGAAAAACTGAAATAGTTGAAGATATTAAATTAAAATTAAGCCAAAAAAAAAAAATCAGTAAAATTCAGCAAGAAAATGATGTTTTATTTGTCATTCTTAGCTAGTGCCATTCTGAAATCCAACCTCCTCAAATCCTAGTCTACTAGCACTGATTGTGGGCGGTAAAAACTCAAAAGTACATATAGAGACAAAAGTAGCAGTAAACGGAAATAGTAAATAGTTAAAAGGAATAGTCGTCACAGTCATCTCTTCCCTTTAATAGCTACCCCCTTCCTTCTCCTTCCTCTTCCGAAATCCCCCCCTCTCTCTCTCTCTCTCTCTCTCTCTCTCTCTCTCGAACCAGAAAAAAGAACCCAACTTTCTCTATCATCAAATAGAACCAGAAAGAACTCGACTTTCTCTCTCTCTAGAACCCTAAAGATCCCAGCTTTCTCTCTCTAGAACCCTTCCAAATGGACCCCAACAAAGAGAAACAGCAAGACCACCTCCAAATAATCCCTTCGGAGAGGGGGGAGGACGCCAGCAACAACCCGCAGAGGAAGCAGCTCGCCCCGAAGAGGAGCTCCAACAAGGACCGCCACACCAAGGTCGACGGGCGCGGCCGCCGGATCCGCATGCCCGCCCTCTGCGCCGCCCGCATCTTCCAGCTCACCCGCGAGCTCGGCCACAAGTCCGACGGCGAGACCATCCAGTGGCTGCTCCACCAGGCCGAGCCCGCCATCGTCGCCGCCACCGGGTCCGGCACCGTGCCCGCCTCCGCCCTCTCCCCCTCCCCCTCCCTGCCCGCCTCCGCGAACCCGTACCCGAACCCAGTGGGACTCTGGGGCGGCGGGTTCTCCAACGGGTTCCTCAGCCCTAACCTGAACCCGGGGAACCCCGCGGCCGGGGGGCTGGGCTTCCACGGCCTCGAGCTGCCCGGGGGCAACCTCAGCTTCACGTCGATGCTCGCCGGGACGCCCGGGCAGCTGCCCGGGCTCCAGCTGGGTCTCTCCCAGCTCCACCCGCAGGCATTGAGCCAGTTCTATCACCAACAGGGGCCGATTCAAGAACAGGGCTCGATGCCTAAGGACGATTCCGAAGGGTCCAGCCAGTAAATTTGCTTCTTTTTAAAGTAGAATTTGGAGAAAATTTGCGGAATTCCCCTCGAAAATGGTACTTTTGTGTGGTTTTTTTTTTTTCCCGGTATCAAGATGGGCTTGGATTGGATTGTGTTGATTTTGGTTTGATTTTTGCAGGTGTAGAACTGAAGGGGAATCAATGAATGGATGGATGTACGAATAGCTTTGCTTGTGTACCATGAGGTGTGTAGATAGTAAGAGTTTTTAATCCGTTATCAGTTTAAATTTTGATGGGCTTGCTTTTTTGTGAACAATAAATCATCAATGTCTTTTTCGGTACGAAGATAATGTGTTGGAGTGCTTGATTTTGTCCGAAAGTGTCGTTCTCGATTGAATGTTGCAGAGTTTTCTAGTTTTAGTAAATATTGTTACCCGTTCTTTACATGATCATCGTGCTATGCTTGTATTACTTCTCTGATGTTACATCTTAGAGGTATATTCTATGTTGCACGAAGTGGAAGCGGCACGATACGGACAAGGTGACACATAAACAATATTGGTTTTGGTGTGTCCTAGTGTACTTTGGAGTGTCCTAGTGTATGTTGGAGTGTACGTGTCATGTTCGAGACGGTGCTAAATGGACATGCACCAGTATTCGGACTGTCCTTGCTTCCTAGGGTATTTTCACATTTTGATTATCTGTACAATGAGATAAGGTAGAATTGAACAATAAATCATTGTCGTCTTCTATGATGCTTAGATTATTTGTTAGTGCTTGATTTTATTGAAAAATGCCGTTATGGATGAATGCTGCAGAGCTTTCTAGTTTTAGCTGATGTTGTTACTCGTAGTTTGCAGGATCATATCTACAATGCATTGGTGTCTTGCTTATATTTGCTTCTCTGATGTAGCTGAATGTAACTAATTTTACGTTTCAGCCTTTCAGGTGTATATTCTTCGTGGGAACCTTGGTTATATTTCACATTTTAAGCAATCTTTCTTCTATACAGTATAATTGAAATCACCAGCTAGCTTGCACCTAATAATCAAATATGTATAATACTTTGAAGAATGAAGACCTTTTATGTTATCTGATTTACTTGATATATATTATAAAAGTCAATTGCTAGACCACTTAATCTCTACTGCTTTAGATTTCTAGATAGTGGATATGAATTGGTCACCCAGAGTCTTGACTGGAGTTAGAGGCGTCGATATAGGCTGTCGATTTGTTTTTTAAAATATTAGACTGACTATGATGGGCTATGTTGCCTTGGTACTCGTCCGGAGGACCTTATTGGTATCCGCATTTGTCATATATCTAACATGACACTTCATTACTCTCATCTGTACATATTTAGTTTTCTAGATTTTGGTTATGAATTGGGCATCTGGAGTCTCGCATGGAGTAACTAGTTAGAGGTGTCGATATAGGCTGTCAATTTGGTACTTCGATATTAAACTATAAAGGGCTATGTTGCATGGGTACTCATCTGGAGGACCATATTGGTATCCGTATTTGTCACGTATCTGACACGACTTTTCCTCTAGACTCATGTCGGATAAACATGGTTGAAAGTGATTCTCCATGATCCTGATGGTGTCAAACATATTTGAGAAATGTGAAAGCAACATTTCTTTCTACCAAATGCGCTTTCTATAACTTTTTGGAACCTACTTACTACCTTATATATGTGTGCGTATGCGTTACCATGTGCATACCTTACCGGTATCTTAAACATTCTAAAATTGACGTATTTTGAACCTGGATCCATGTCCAGTCTATGCAACTTTAGATAATGTGAGTATCATTATGCTCTTTGGCTTAATGGTAACAAAGATGAAAGCAATTCGATGTGCAGATTATATCATCTCACCTCTTTGTCTAGTCTGATTCTAGTTTAGGGCAACTTTCCTCCTCTATTGAATGACCTTCACTGCATGACCAATGCAGTAGGGCTACCTACCAACCAACTAGACAATAGACAGATTTTATTGCAAAGCCTTCTCTTGCTCATAATTATGTTGTCTAACTCTTTGGCATGCACTAGCACGGAGGGTTTGTGTAAGTTGTAGAAGTGCCAATTCTTCTATAGCACTTTCTTGTGCTCTAGCGCCGATTCCATTTGATGGGAGAAGACTTAAATGATGATGATATTAAAATTGTATCTGTAAGAGGAATTCAAATTTTACTAGTCTGTATTAAAGTATTGTTCATGATAGCTAATTTAATCAAATAGGTTAAACTTTTTAGTCTATTAAGAGGTTATTTCATATGATTAGGTAGGTTATTTGATACGGTCTATTGAGGCATATTAGCTTTTTTGGTGCATTTGTTTATATTAGTTTACACGGGTCATGTTATTGAAGCTAATAGGTTATTCAATTCTTTTCGAGATGGGGTGGCCAAGTTGGCTGGTCCTTATCAACTGTACTTCTTCCACAATTTTCCCATTTGCTACTTTGATCTCTAGATCACATTGTTTACTGATTTAAATATCTTTATTTTCCAAACTATTGATATAGTATAGAATCCTCATCACAATTACCACTCAGGTTGGCTGGCAATGCCACAGTTTCCTAGTTCTTGTATTTCACCAAGAGTGTAGTTTGTATCTCACATGCTCGTCTCATCCTTATGTCGATACTGAGGGGAGTAGTGTGTCCAAAGTAATGCAGATTTGAGAACCCCTAATTGTTCTAATGTAACAGGATAGTTGGGAAGACGATCTTCTTTCTAAAATTTTGCAGCATCTTGGAAATCTTGGAGAAAGGCATGCCGCTCGTGGTCGCTCTAGTAAAAACATTTCAACCTCATGGTTGTGAGTCAGACCCCTTGGATTTGTGCCCTCCTCCATTAGAGGTAAGGAGGTGGTTAGTAAATCCAAAATACTGGGGATGTAGTTCTTAACTTCATTTAGAAGAGTATGTAAAGGACTTCGTTTCCACAATTTGAATCTACTAATCTCCTACCTTCTTCCTGTAGAGGTAACTAGGTAAGTACAGAGTCAGAGGGATTGGCTTGCAGTTGAGGGACGAAATACATTTTCTGTATGATTACAAGCGGTCACCGGGCCCTCTTCATGGACCCCAAGATGCTGTAAAATATGTTATAGAAGATATGTTCTCAATTAACTGGTTGCATAAGGAGAGCACATGTTTGTTGGATATAAGTTGCTTGGAGTATATTGCTTCCCTTGATGTTGTCAATGGAAGACGTCAATCTGTTTGCTTCTGGAGGAGCGCTCACTGATATACAAGGACTGGGTCAAAAGCCTGCTGGTGATGTTTCTTTCCAACCCGAGTGATGACCAGGAGAAAAGAGATTTTTTATTGTAAAATTTTCTCTTTCATTATTATTTTTCTCTACCCAACCAATGCCATCTGAACTTGCTTGCTCGACCAATGACATCTGAGCACTTAATTCTCGTCATGGACCCCAACCTAGGATCTGTTAACGAAGAAATCCTAAAGACCCCAAAACCAAACCCTTTCCTAAGTTATGTGTTCTCTCATCCAATCCCAAACAGAAGAGCAGTAAAACTGAAGTAGCCTAGACCAGCGAATATTGTTAAGACTACTATTTCTTTCTTTAGTATATTTTTCTTCCTCCTCCCTCAACTCCTCCTTTCCCTAAGGCCTAGGCCCTTTCCAAAGCTAATAACCCCCTCTCCAGCCCCAAAGCTTCCAAGTTTCTAGCTATCCCCTCTATATCCTTCCTCTCTTTGCCGCCTTATATCCTCCCATCTCTCTAGAACCAAAAAATGAACCATCGCACTAATTATTGCTCCCAGGCTCGCCTTTCACTTCCCAACTATAAGCACTGCCAAAAGCCACCACAACTCACCCCAACTTCCCCTCTCTCTACCCTACAATCCCCAAAATATTCTCGAGAGAACCAAAATTGAACGGAGTACACTATCAACTAATTGTAGTTCCCTAAACCAGAGTTACCAAATAAACCGGTATAGTTTTCCATGTCTGAATCTTTTTTCTTTTCATGAATATGGAATGATTCTGTTTTATAAGTACAATTAATGTCAAGGAAATGATAATTATTTTCAGTCAGTATCACAAGAATAAGTGGGACACCAACACTTCCTCCAGGCGCCTCTCTTTCTTTCTTGACTTTTGTTCTTTTACATACTATCCATTGGTGAAGCTAGAAGATTCGGTTGTTTAACCAGAGGCAATGAAATTGTTCTCGGAAGTATGGGAGTGCATTCTTGGATGTTTTTAGATAGATGCTTTTAGATGGATCGTAACTACCTATCAATCCTAGTCCTAAGGCGCAACCAAATCACTCAGTCCTCATCTTGTTGGACTCCGTTGAGTAGACCTCCTTCCCCCTCAATAACAATAGGTTCGAGTAGGCCTGAGTGGAGCGAGGTTCTGGTGGTTCACATTCTACTCTATGATGTTCTCGTTACATTGGTCCAGAACATACACAATTCAATAGAATCTTTTCCCTTGTTATGTGTTGAGAATACGGTGTGACCCGAACCGGAGTTGGCCCATGAGGTGCGATATTGGACTCGGCCCATATGCCTTAAAAGAGAATTCCCATGTAAGACTTGAACTAATTCCAATTATCTACACCTCATGATTCCATCTCCTGCCCGATGTGGGACTAAATTATTAACTCCATTGTCACCCTTTTGAGGGCTCAACCGAAAACTAGTTACAATCTCCACTTTAGCTCGTTTTTGCTAGCCGAACAACCTTAGCACCCCTGCTATCGTTTGCTCGTTTCCGCCAGCCGAACAACCTGCTCGTTACCGTCAGCCGAGCACTCATGAGATCCAACATATTATCTCGATCCATTCAACCACAAAACCAAACCGATACGTTCATCCACACCACCATTGTGTATCAACCACAACGTCTTGCTCCACCTTGGGTGCGTTAGACCCACCTTTGAAGTCAATTTGAGTAGTTGTCTTTAACCTTAGGTCTGATCCGCCTTCAGATCACCTTATAGAGGATGCTCCTACTACACCTTGAGAAGAGAGCCCGTATAATTTAATTATACGCATGAAGCCATGAACGTTCAACACAATTTGTCTCGAACCAATTAGAGCCGTCCAAATCAGCCTCATAACATTAGGATCTGATATAATACACCACTTGTTGGGAACGCGATATGACCAAAATCGGAGTTGGCCAATGAGGTGCGATATTGAACTGACCCATATGTCTTAAAAGAGAATTCTTATGTAAGGCCTGAACTAATCTCAATTATCTACACTACATGATTATATCTCCTACCCGATGGGTGGACTAAATTACCAACTCCATTGTCACCCCCTTTGAGTGCTCAACCGGAAACGAGATACAATCCAACATGCACGTCAGATTAGTGATCGTATCAATTTTTTCTAAGAGAAAGGGAGGGCTTCTATTTTACTTTGGTAGATCAACCAGAGAAGCATCTTCTTATTTCGTTGCCAAAATCAAGTCCAAAGACTCCATATTGCCAAAATCAAGTCCGTAGACTCCAGACTAAGTAGCTCGATTAGCCTTATAACAAGCCTAAGATTGTATAATCTTCAATCTGCACCAACATAAAAAATCTCCACGTTCTATATTCAAGCATCAATTTGCTCAAAAATGGAATTGACTCGATTATCATGTACTTTTGTTGGGGGAGAAAAGATGGACGACAACCACTCACTTTATTTATTATACCATTCTTTTGAGAGAGAGGGACACAATTCTAATGAATAATACCATGAGTAAGAAAATAAGTAAAAATCATTGTTTACATACTCTAGTGCGTTGTTAGTGCGAAAGACTAGGATTACATAAACACACTGTCTTTAATTTCATTGTGGGGAATTTTGAAAAAGATAGATTCTTCAACATATAAATCCACGTGAGACGAGAATGATTGTCAAAGATGGTAATAAAGTAGAAGAAACAAACGAGATAGAACTAGGACCCCATGTCATAGTTAACTAAGATAAACGGAGGTAAGCTCCTCTTTCACTCCTAGGAGGAAATAAGAGCGATGATGTTGCCTAACTTGTACGCATCACACACAAGAAATAACATATACTAGAATCACAACATCAATTATTTGAGCTTTTGCAAGGAAGGATGTCCTAAAATTTATGCAACTGAAGGTGAGCAGATTCAGAGGAAGTAGCAGTACAAGCCGGAACAGGTGTAAGACGATCATCCAAGTACTGTAAACCATCAGTCCATATCCCTGTGAATCCTTGTCTTCGTCCAGAGATCCTGATAGAAACAATAATGTGAAGGAGCAATGTAAGGATTTTGTGATGCACCTAATGCAAGGAAGACTGTAGAAAATTTTCGTACATGTATTATGCAGAGCATTCGGTCTATTCGGTTTCCATCGAACCGAATTACCCAAAATCGAATTAGCCGAAATCTAAAAAAGTCCAAACCGGACCCAAACCGAAATGAGCCGTAACTGAATCAAGCCAAGTCGATATAATCGGTTCGGTTTATTCGGTTGGACTTTTTTTAATGTTTAATGGGTCGGATCTGAAGTTAGGCTTGTAGTTAAAATATATCAAAAAAAAAAAATGCAAATTTGATAAATAACAGAAAGTAGGAGTCGTTGAGTAATGAACATATCAAAAAATAGAATTAGGGTTAGTATTTCTCCTCTCTCTCTTAGGTGACAAGCAAGAAATAATTGGATAAGATAGATATATATATATATATATATATATTTATATATATATATATATATATATATATATATATATATATATATATATATATTTTTTTTTTTTTATATATATATATATATATAGGATTAGATGTGGATTAGATGTGAGGGTATTTAGGTAATTTAGTAATTATTATTCATTTTTTTGGTTTTGGACCGAACCTGAAATCCGAAACCTAAACAGAACTGAATTTGGGCAAGTCCATAACTGAAGTCAAACCGGAGAGTTTCAAATCTAACCAAATCCATTTTGGTTTGGCTCGATTCTCGGTCCAAATCGAGTAGCACTCAGCCCTAGTCTGAACCAGTCCAATCCTTTCTCAATGGTTGATGACAAAGAGCAATCTGTGACAGACATAAGTGGAATAGAAGATGGAAAAGCTAACTAGCTGAAAAGAGAGGCATCATTTGTCGTGAGTAGTGGCATCAAAATCTATTAACCAGCACTTGTGCTATGAAACATCTAAAACACCAATACTGAAAGTATAAAGTTGGGCAATTATATGAGATGATTGAGAGAATAAAGCACTCATACTTGCGAGGAATGGTTATGGAATTGAAAACAACATAATCAACACTATACGATGATAGTCTCCAAATAGTAGTAGTAAGCAAAGTGGTTCATGGGACCATAATGAATATGTGAAGGTTTCAGCCAGCCCCCTCTTATCATAGAACCAGAACCACCTACAAGTAAGTCATAGCAAGAAAACAATCCAATCCAGATAACAATTTGGCGACCGAAAACTTTTCCCTTTGGTATTTTTAAGGGAATTTCTAAGTAGAGATATCGACAGTAAGAGTGAGAAACTCAAGGAGTCCGTCCCACATTTCCTTCAAGGAACACATTACTTCAGTATGGTAGAGAGAAACTGTTATGCTTGAGGGAAATTCCTCTCATATAGATAGGAAAAAAAAACTATATTTACATTGAATGCATGTCCTTGAGGTTCTCCCTGAGAGAAACATCAAGGTAGAGCTGATTTGAGGTTCCATGCCACTGAGAAACTAGGTCGTGTCATAATAGTCATCCTGTTACAAGATACCAAACTTGATCGTGTTGCCTGCATTGACTGAACAATCAGGTGATGTCTGGTTAGGTGATGCAACTTTCTTTAGTAGTCGAATGGCCTAAGAATGAAGTAGGTAGTTTGTGTCATTCAACTGGTCGTACCAAGTGATGCTCTGGAATGAGAAGAGACATCATAAATCATACCATTAGCACCACAATCGGTAAGAGTAGAAACAATAGTAGTAAAGAAGCCAAATAGAGTCGAACAGTAATAGAAGCAGCACTTGACACAAATCATCACATTGCATAATAGTACTAGTACATCACTACAAGTGTTAGGCAATAGACATATGTTGCACAAATACGGATACGGGCATGATACGGATATGAACATTTTCAAATAGCTACAAAAGTAGTGACCTATGTTGATGAATTCGGAGAGGGACATCGACACGATATGGATACGGACAACATTTTGCTATGTCCATGCAACGTAGCATTCAGTGTATATATATAGACAATAATAACAGGTAAGAGCAAATATTACCTCATGTATAAGCGGCTTAAGGCAAAATGCAACAATATTTGTAAACAACAAAAAATATTCATTGGGAAGCAATTAGTTGACATGTGATCCGCGAAGAGCGGCAAGATAGGACTACAATTTTATTTTTTATAGGAGCCAAGGCTGGCGGCTAGGGTTGGAAGGGGCTAGGGGATGATGGCCGGTGGTGTTGTGGTCAACGTGGAGATGGTCGCATGGAGCAAAAGTTGGTAGGTCGGTTAGGGGCTGTCTTGAGTAGGGATGGACATGATCGGCAATTGATGCAATAGTAGCCAGGGTTCGGGGTAGTTGCCGAAGGGATAGTCGGGTGGACTTGTCAAGGTTGTAAGGGTGGTGGAGCTGTCGAGGAAGAACTGAGGTTGGAATGTGCTTGGGAAGTTGGGATGATAATGGATTGGAGATGGAGACAACAAAAGCTTATGGGGGCAGAGATTGAGGCAGCATAGATAGCAGGTCTAAGGTGGCTGTCGGAGTCGAATAATTTTAAGGTTTTGGAGTAGGAACTATGGACACTCCATAAATTTGATCGTGTCGGGTCGGACGCATTTCGGACACACGATAGACACTTCAAAATACACTAGGACACATCTAAATTGGTGTCGTGTCCGTGTCTCCATGTCCTATCCGTATCCATGCAACATAGGTTTTGGATGGTAGAAGAGGAAGATGAATTTAGGGCTATGGTTACATTAGAGATTAGGGTGCTTACGTTTTGGGTTAAGGCTAGGGTTAGGAATTAGGGTGGCTATGATTTTTTTGGAAAAAACCTTCCTTTGGTTCCAAGTTGAGAGAGGCTCAACTAAATGACTTGACTCTATTGACATGAATTAGGTTAGGTGTACCAAGAGCTTTCTTATAATATCTTATCCGATGTGGGACTAAATTAGATTGCATAACACCCTTGATTAGAAGGTTCTGGTGTTTTACGAGGATAAGTTGGTTGTTTACATATGTTAAGATCTGAAATGGGTATCTAGTCTCAAATTGTGTAAAGTGGTGATGAGATGGGTGTTCTATCCGGCGTTGCATATAAAATTACTACAAATCCTTGAGGAATTGTGAGAATTTTAATTTGAATACTCATGAAGATATTTGTCCTAATGAGTTGAATTTAATTAAATGTGTGACACCTTTTAGTTTATTAGGTGAGTCACTCGATGCTATTGGTTGTAGTGTACTGGGTTATGTAGGTCCATTAGTTTAAAAACTAATTGACCAGGGACGACGCATTATGAGTTCTAGTGAATCTCTCTTGGACATGAGGTCTATATATCTAAGCCGGGAAGCTGTTATGAACTGTACTTCTTCAATTCTACTATTCTGAGTCAATTAGGTAAAGTTTTAAAGACGGATATTGATTTTTGTTTGTGTTATTGACATAACTGAATGGAAAGAAAAGGATTCAACAGTGACCCCAAAAAGATTTGGTATAAAGGCTTTGTTGTTGTTGTATTTCCGGGAATCATAAGAATGCTGCTAAGGTTCGTTATACTGTTTTGTTTTAATTCTGAATAAAAAACATTGCTTTCGTAGCCTCAGCTTACCACTTGCTTAATGCTGCTGAATTTCCTCCACAATCTTCCTCAATCGCAGTCCGCACTACTTTGTTGCTTTGAGTTGTCACAGCCGAAGCTACCCCACGTTCTTCCTCGATTGTTAGCATCTGATTCGATGACTTGTATGTCGTTGTTAACAGAGTTTCTGGCTTTTGTATGTTCTGTTAAGATGATGCTTAAAAAACCAACTTTTTTTTTTTTTTGAAAGGATTAAAAAACCAACTCACTTACATGTTTTTTCATAGGTAAATATTTGTGACTGAACTGCCCATGCTTAAAACCTTCCGCATATAGGGATGAGTATTAGTGAACAGTTAGATGATTCAAATGATTGGTATTGTATTGGCCATATGATTGAATAATTTCAGTTTCTTTGGCATGTGTGCGCTTTATACTTTGCATCTGATGCATAACTTAAATCGATGGACTAATTTTGAGGAAGTTTTAGTCGCTAATGCTTAATATCTGACAAATGATGGGGTTACTGTCATTTATTTTCCTATGTTGTCACATACTCAGCCTGAGATATGCGTCGAATGAGTTCGAAAAAAATACCGTAGTACAAGTAGTCGGAATTTTGGCTGATCTGCTATCCTTTGAAGGACTAGTGTACAAACTCATTTCATCATTTCCAAAATTGTTGCACTGAACTTATATCCATTTTTGTCATATATTACCCAATGCTTGCTGCAAACTTCATGATCTTTGATAGTTCATTGTCATCTCAGTTCCATTATGGAGTCTCTTACTATAGCTTAGCCTACCTAAACCACTCGATGCTTGTTTGACAATCTCATTTTGCCGCTTTAGTTTTGTCTGTTCGAACTATCTAAAGGCTTCGTATAATCGGTACAGGATCATTTTACCCCTTTTGAGTGTTGCAACTTATTATTTTTGTCATTTTTTGAGTACCATGAAAAGTTGAGGTTGTAGATTGCGGGTCAACAATATACATGATTACCTGAAGGAGTTCAGTACTTCTGTAATATCCACTGAACCTTTGAGAGAGGCCAAAAAGTTCTTGTCTCCCTTTTTATCTGTCCAAGATCCAAGAGAGGAACCATTTCAGAAGCTTCAATAAATAAAAATATACTCAATTCCATGATTCCGCGAACCAAACGAGGCCTTAGAAGCTCCTGGAACTCTGGCTCAGATTGCAGGGAGGGCTGAAATCCTCTTTTATTGTGTCGAGTGAGTAGTTACTTTATAATATGAAGTTAATCAGATCTATTGAATTGCTCGTTCAATGTGTAGCATTCTAAATGTTATCCCTCCAAGAAAAAAACTGAAATATTGGACTCATGTGGCCTCATTTAGATGGTGCTTCAAAGAATACCGGGGTAGATTGATGACGAGAGACAGACTCATCCGGTTTGGGATGCTGATCCCGGATGCCAAATGTGTGCTATGTACTGATGCAAATGAATCCATAGGGCATCTCTTCTTTGGTTGCCCGGTGTCCTGGCACATCTGGACTGAGCAATGTGCACAGCTGAGAGGAGGAGTGGGGATGGACCGAGACATCCGGAGCATTCTCAGTTGGATCCGAGATCACAGAGGTCGGGATCCGGGGTGGGCTAGACGAGCCAGAGTCCGTCTTGCTGCGTCTGTTTGGCACATCTGGAAGGAGCGGAACAGACGTATCTTTGAGGGCTTGATTACCCCCCTATTGGAATTCTACATAATATAGAATTCGATGTATCTGTAATGGCCCCATAATAGTTTACTGGGGCATGGATAGTTGTGATGTTGTACTTTAATACCTTTTCCGCTTTATGCGAGGAATAAATTCACCCTTATTCCAAATATATATATATATATATATATATATATATATATATATATATATATATATATATATATATATATATATATATATATTACTTTGGAGAATAAATACATAAATGTTCATAATGTTAGTTTTTTTTTTTTGAAATCCCACACGTTCACACAATTGGGGGACTCAAATCTTGCCGGTCCTTCCGGGCGTCCGCTCTAATACCACTAGACTAGAGAACTCGAACTTCATGATGTTAGTTGGGATCGAAGTCGTTCGGAGAATCAGACCGGATGATATAAGGTTTTTAAGGTTCTGGGGCAAAGATTGGGAATGAATTCCGTTCTTACATTACATAAACATGGTTGGACTTTAAATTTGGAGACCCGAGACAAAGTTTAGTAGTGTTGCCCTCAAAGCTTAATGTTTATGTAGTTTTTTTTTTTCCATCGACAATGATACAATAGCATTATCAACACACAGAAGGCCTATAAAGTATTGAATTTGAACTTGGTATATGTATGCAATAGATTTGTAGACATAAATCGCATGATCGCATATGCAGAAATCTGTAAGGAAAGAAATATATATATATATATATATATATATATATATATATATATATATATATATATATATATATATGATGTCCTCGGCCCTCTGAAGTCATAGATATTTATATTCAAGAATAAAATTGTAATTTGTTATGTTGTTCAATTACCTCCAAGAGAAAGAAAGAGAATGGTAGAAGAGATTGAGAGCGTCACATTGTTAGAGCGACGAAAGTGGTAGAGAATTTTGACAGAGACTGTACCAATTTTTTATTTAGTCTGATTAAATAACTTGTGTCTTGATATCACATTTAAATATCTTATAGCAAAAGAAAATTACACGGACTAAATTTGAGTATATTGAGTTGTAGAGATTTTAAGTGATTGATTATTATTGGAATAGAGACTACATATATATAGGAGATGCTAGACTCCTCTCCTATCATTCTAGGCAATGTGGGACTAAAGTCCAATAACACTTAACACATATCAACACTCCCCCTCAAGATGGGCGAAAGATATTCACTAAACCCATCTTGTCACATCCTCTCATCATGCTGATAGAATTAAGTTCCTTTGTCAGTCCGTCTGCTACCTGATCTTTGGTTGGAATGTAGCCCAGTTCTAGTACTCCTTTCTCTAGCTTTTCTTTGATGAAGAATCTGTCAATCTCGATATGCTTGGTCCTGTCATGCTGTACTGGATTGTTGGCAATACTAATAGCTGACTGGTTGTCACACCATAGCTTCATCTTGGCTCCCTGGTCTAGCTTTAGCTCCGTCAGTATATTCTTCAACCACAATAGTTCTGTGACTCCCAAGGCCATAGCTCTATACTCTGCTTCAGCTGTTGATCTGGCCACCACTGACTGCTTCTTACTCCTCCAAGAGACCAAGTTGCCTCCTACAAATATGCAGTAGCCCGATGTGGATCTTCTGTCGTCAGCACAGCTAGTCCAGTCAGAATCACAATAGCCCTCGATGCTTACATGATTATTTCTTCTGAAGATCATTTCCTTCCCGGAGGCTTCCTTCAAGTACCTCAGAATCTGGTATACTGCGTCCATATGACCCTTCCGGAGGTCATGCATGTAGCGGCTCACTACACTGACCGCAAAGCTGATATCAGGTCGAGTGTGGCTCAAGTAGATCAACTTGTCCACCAATCTCTGATATATATTCCGGTCAACTGGTTCTCCAGCTTCAGCATCCAGTTTGAACTTCTGGTCTATCGGTGTCGTAGCTGGTTTGCATTCCATCATCCCCGTTTCCGTAAGCAGGTCCAGTGCGTACTTCCTTTGAGAAAGAACGATTCCCTCATTATCTCGAGCAATCTCAATCCCAAGGAAGTATCAAAGAGGGCCAAGATCCTTCACCTCGAACTCCTTGCCAAGCTTTCCTTTGAGTTGGGCGATCTCCTGCTCATCATCGCCTGTGATAATCATATCATCTACATATACCGCAAGCATGGTGATGTGGCCTCCACTTCGTCTGAAGAAGACAGTGTGATCAGCATTGATCTGCTGATATCCCATCCCTATCATTACTCTCCTGAACCTGTCAAACCATGCTCGAAGAGACTGCTTCAGTCCATAGAGGGACTTCTTCAGTCTGCAGACCTTGCCTTCTGTCTTTTTGGTGTCGAATCCTGGTGGTATCTCCATGTACACCTCCTCCACTAGATCTCCATAAAGAAATGCATTCTTCACATCCAGTTGGTGTAGCTTCCACCCTCCATTGGCTGCAAGGGAGATCAAGGTCCTGACAGTGCTCATCTTCGCCACTGGTGCAAAGGTCTCGTCATAGTCGATGCCGTACGTCTGACTGTATCCTTTTGCCACTAGTCGAGCTTTATAGTGCTCAACCTGTCCATCTAGGTTCTGCTTCACAGTAAAAACCTATTTGCATCCGATTGCTCTTTTCTCCTCTGGCAGTCTCACCAGCTCCCAAGTGTGGTTCTTCTCAAGAGCTCCCAACTCCTCATGCATTGCCGCTTTCCACTTTGGATCGTTTTTGGTAACCTGCCAATTGTTAGGTACAATAATACTATCCAAAGATGCTATAAATGCTCCATGAGAAGAAGAAATATGATCATAAGAAACAAACTTAGTAAGGTCCCAACCATATCTGTCCGGAGGATTTCTCGCATTACTGCGAGTAGTCCTTCGTGTAGGTAGTGGTATGAGAGAAGTATGAGGGATGATATCACCTGAGGAGGGTGGTGGTGTAGATGAGGAGGATGGTGGTGTCTCAGGAGTTGGGATAGACGCATGCAAGAGACTTAGCACTGGCACTGTAGGTACTGGTCCTGCAGTTTGCTTTTCTCTTCTGCTGTAGGTAAGTAACTCTCCATGAGCCGTAGGCCTGATACTTCTTATATCCCCCCTGTTCTGCTTCACCTTCATGTTTCTCCTCAACCGTGCCTCTATGCCATACTTCTAGATCGGTTACCACCAAGTTCTCCATCTCCCCCTCTCTCCTTATACTGGTAGTATTAGGCGTGTTGTGCGAAGTTCCCTCCTGGCGGTAATATGGCTCATGCTCTCGGAAGTGGACATCCATACTAACGAACTTCTTCTTCTCTAATGGACTCCAGCACACATATCCCTTCTGAGTCGCTGAGTAGCCCATGAAGATGCACTTGACTGCTCTGGGGTCAAGTTTTTCAACTGATGGTCTGTTGTCTTTTAACACCCGAACACCTTTGGTGGGAGTATCCCACTATTATTGCCTTGTAATACTTCGCATGGGGACTTCCATCCCAGGACTTTTGAAGGCATCCTGTTGATAAGTTGAGCTGCTGCCAATACTGCATGTCCCCATAGATTTTGTGGGACATTCATGTCGATCATCATACTTCTTGCGGTCTCTAGAAGGTGTCGGTTCTTCCTTTCTGTTACTCCATTTTGTGCTGGTGTGTATGCACAGCTGGTCTGGTGCTGTATTCTGTGTGCTGACAGGTACTCTGCAAGTGTCATGTTGGTGTACTCCGTTCCATTGTCAGACCTCAGTACCTTCACTACTGTATTGTACTGAGTCTGGACATGTTTATGGAAGTCCCGAAAGCAAGCAAATACTACACTCTTATTTTTCATTAAATACAGTCAGGAGACACGAGATGCACAATCAATAAAGGAGACAAAGTACTTATATCCATTCATAGTGTTAGTAGCACATGGACCCCAAACATCAGAATGTATTACCTAAAAAATAAGAGAACTCTTATGACCAGTACCAACATATGAGCTTCTAGTAAGCTTTCCTAACTCGCATGCATGCATCACATACTAATTTATGTTTATTTGATTTTGCATACATCTCTGGATACAACTTACTTAGAGTATCAAAAGAAGAATGTCCCATCCTCCTATGATGAAGTATCAAAGTATCTTCAGTCATCTGCTGCAGCTCTCTCATTCCAGCCTTCTCTGCCATAGATATCAATGCTGAGTCCAGTCCTTCCCGATCTAGATACCACAGTCCCTCATGCCAGTGCCAGTTCCAAGTCTTCGTCCCGTCCTTTCTCCTGGAAGATCACCTTAGGAATATTAAAAGAAACAATGCATTTTAGTTGGAGAATTACAGAACTAATAGACAAGAGACTGACTTGAAAAGATGGAGCATGTAACACATTGGATAATCTTTCTGAACCTGTACAATTAACAATACCCTTACCGACCACTGGTTGAAAAGTGCCATCTGCAGCCTGAATGGTGCCTGCTGGTGCTAGGTGAGTGTATGAAGAAAACTCACTAGCGTTCCCGGTCACATGTCGAGATGCTCCTGAGTCGATAATCCAGTCTGACGTTTTAAGGGAAGACAGATGCAAGAGCGAGTGACTCGTCATTACCTTCTGATGGGTGAGCATACATAGCGGCGTTGCCTCCGAAAAATGGGGTGGATGTCTCCTCCGCTCCGATCCTCCTGTCTCCTTCGATCGACGCTCTCTGCTTTCTCTCCAGCAGGTCCAGCAGTGCATGATCCTCCTCAGTAAATGTGCCACCAGCTCCTCCATTCCCTTCTGCCACCAGCAAGTTTGTCCGATAGCCTCCTCGGCCGCCTCGTCGGCCTCCTCGACCACGTCCACGTCCAATATATCCTCGTCCTCGTCCACCACGTGAGTCTCCCTCCCTAGGTGGTTTAGTACAAGCATATCGATGATGGCCCATTTCTCTGCAGTTGTAGCACTGCCGATTGTGTTGCCAGAGCTCTCCCTTGGATGCTGTGTCACCCGAGCTAGCAGCTACTAGTGCTGACTTTGCTTCGGGGGGACCACATGTCCCTGTCTGTAGTCTGATCCGCGTCTCCTCCTGGATCATGGCTGAGATAGCCTCCTCAAGACTAGGGATCTCTGGTTGGGCGAGGAGTAAGGCTGTCCTCTGTGCAAATGCGGCAGTCAGCCCTTTGAGGAATTTTATCGTCCTCTCCTGCAAACACACATGTCTCTCCTTGCACTTCGGGTCCCCGCAGCTTGTCCGTTTTGAGGAGTGATCATAATCCAGCCAGTGACGCTCAAACTCCGTAGCGTACTCCTGCACCATCTTCTCCCCTTGTACGGTGTCATCGATCTCCCCTTTTATCTGGAAGATCCGTAGGTTGTTTTTCACGCCATCATAGGTTCTCCACAACTTCTTCCATACGTCTTTTACCATCTCAATGCCATCTACTATGGAAGCAATAGACTGGACTAAGGAATTGAGAAGCCAGATGTAAATCACCATATGAGTGAATTTTCACTCGTCGTGTCCTGTCGAGCCCTCTTCCGGCTCTGTCTTCTCGTCCGTCAAGAATCCCTCCAGGTTCTTTCCTGCAAGGGTTCTTCTCACCCGCCGTGACCAACTCATATAGGTGGCTGGTCCATCCAACTTCAGATCGATGGAGGGTAGTTCCAACTTTGGCGGCGCTCGTGTCGTGCTATCACCAGCCGACACCTTTATCAACTTCATCAACGTCGCCACATCGTCAGCATCCAGCTTCTTGAGGATCGCCTCCATCGATGCTTCTTCTCGATCACGTCACACTTGCGCCACGACTCACGCTTGTCCTCGTCGTCCTCTCCTAAATCCGAATATGTCTGGTTTCATCGGATCTAGGCATCATCGGCATCTCCTTGAGAATCTCATATGAGATAAATCTTCAAGAACGATTTTAGGCTTCCCTACACTGTAGGTGCCACAGATGAAATAAATCTCAAGTTTAGGCTTACCTACACCGTAGGTGCCACAGATGAGATAAATTTCAAGTTCAGGCTTACCTACACAGTAGGAGTCCTAAAAGTGGTGTGCACGGAGGCACCCACAGCAGCAGCAGCGGCTCAGCGGCGGCTGCAGCGGCAGCGGGAGCGGCACAGCCGCAGCGGCTCAGCAGTGGCTGCAGCGGGAGCAGCGGCGCAGTAGCTGCAGCGGCAGCGACGGCGTGGGGGGGGGGGGGGGGGGGGGGGGAAGGGAGGGCGAGGTTAGGGGTAGGGTTTGTGTGGAAAAGGTGGCTCTGACGGTATTCTAAGCAAGTTTAGGTTCTGATACCATGTGGAGATTTTAAATGATTTATTATTATTGGAATAGAGACTACATATATATAAGAGAGGCTAGCCTCCTCTCCTATCATTCTAGGCAATGTGGGACTAAAGTCCATTAACACTTAACACATATCAACATGAGTCAGATGAACTTTTATTCCGAGTCGAACTTGCACATATTATATAATTTACAAAATTTTTTTGTGCCATTAAAATTTGGATTATTTAGTAACATGATCTCACATAATAGTTAATATTAAGATTTGTTTTTCCAAATTGTTTAACGTTAGTGTTTGGTTCTCCAAATCATTATTTACATAGGCTAGTGAAAATGATTTGGACACCTACTAACGTTGGATAATTTGAAGATCCAAATCCTAATATCATCTATTGTATCTCCTTCGAGATGGGACAACCCACCAAGCCTCAGCAATCCACCAAAAAAAAAAACACCAAGAAAATGCGCCAAATCCAGATTAAGAAAACATACAAATATTGATGAGGTGTTCGAACATGTGGTCCCTGAATAACCTGGACGCATTGGGATCACCTTGGCCATGGTAGACTCCAAATCTCCAACAAACGTCGCCTTCGAGCCTAAGAGGGGCGAGAAGAAAAGAAGTGGAAGCATTAGATTTTTTTTTTTTTTAGAGGAAGGAATGGTTGATGACGATGCTCTTTCTACTCAATAAATATACATTAGACCCTCTTTTTTATTAAGATATTTTTTACCTTTCATTCCAATTTTTTTCACTGTTTGTCAAGAATTTTTTTTTTTTTTTTTTGACAAAAAGTAAATGTAAGTCTAATAAAATTAAAAAGTGGGATATAAATACAAATTTATATTAATAAATGGGATGAAAGTTTTTTTTTTTTTTGAATCTCCAAATCCAAATCTTGGACATTGGAAGGTTTGCCTTTTTTTTTTTTTTTTTTACCGGGGCCGAGCATAATGTTAAGTATTAATCCTCACCTTTCATCAATATTCTAGAATTTTGGTGCGGTAGCATAAATATTAACATGATATCAGAAAAATTTAAGTTTGAATCTTCTCGTATCGGCACATTTTTTTTTTTTTTTGATCGGCACATAAAATCGATATTCGATCTACGAAACATAATATAAGTACAAACTCTCACCAGCACTAGGATAGGCGAAGTAGTGGCCTGAACTTTAACTGGAATACGTATAGTAGTTTGATGAACGTCTCGATTTAAATTTGTATGTTAAGAGCATCGTTAGTAGTTGTGACACTCCAATACAATTTGGGGCTCAAATTTAAAAAAAAAGTAAATGTAGAATGTATTGAATTTGTATCAACATAGTAGGAAATGATAGAATGAGTTCCGATCCCAAAGATTGTGTGGTCAAATATTGATATGAAAAAAAATAATAATGTAAATCTAGAATCTAGAAAGTTGGGCTCCAAATTGGGACTTACTATTCTACAAAATAAGTTTCTACAATCTAGAGAGGCCCAATTCTTACCACCTATGGATGGGATCGAACCGAAATTGGAAATAGAAATGAGACTTATTATTGTACAAAATAAGTTTCAAAATTTTGAATGTAGAAATTGGGCATGAGGATGAGCCTTATTAAGGATGCTCTAAGAAGGGTGATAAACTTGATGCTTTGCTATCTTTAAGTTAACAACAAATATTACTCTCTTGAAAAGATGGAGTGTTCAGAGATCAAGATGCTGCTAATCATATAATCATTAATCTTCGTAATCATTTACTTTGCTCTCAAGAAACTAATCAGGCACTAATTATAATTAGAAGCACTCTTCTAATTAGGAACAAGATCAAGGTGAACTGAACTGGCTCTTGTGGTCAGCAGTGAGAGGTACGGTATCGAAATCGAACTGCAGGACAGACGTGGAGGTATGTGTGAAAATTGGAGGCAATATGGACCCAACACAAAGTTCCGTACGTTACGTCGGACGTCCCAAAAAATAAAGTTCAAGGTAAAGTCGAAATTTAGGAGAGATGGCATTTTAAAGATCAATGTGAAGTTGAAGTTTATGAGAGATGAAATTCTAAGAGTCCAATATTTTTTATCAACAATCAGGGCCGGCCCATGGTGTTGGATTGTCCTATCCGGAGCTAATTTTGGTTGTCCCTTGACTATTATTACAGACCGATTTTGGAGGGTCACATGCATGCGACCTCGACCTCTATTACGATCACGCTGAATCCATGCTGAATTTGGAGTTGTCCTAAGTAAGAGAGTTGCTCAAATCCGAAGTCTTATCTGACTTATCCTTGGACCACCGGCTCTGTCAACAACAATTACGATAAAATATCCAAAATATATATGGTGCCATGCATGCGTACGAGATAGATATGAAAAATGTACTGAAACACCGCATCTCTTTGGCGTCAAGGAAGAGATCCAGAATGGAACACGCACCTATCCTACATGCACATGATCCACTCTGACAACCTCCACAATGTGTGATACACATGGATTACTGTTAAAATAGGGCACTCTTTTGGTTGAGAGGCGCCGCTTGGCCACTATACAGTATTCACCATGTTTTTGTTTTCTGAACCTCCTCAGCTCCAATATGCATGCACATGGTTGGTCCATCACTGTTCCAATGTTGCTTTTAATATATGTAGGTACAATGTGATGCATATATCACTATTTACAACAGTTCATGAGCAGGGATTTTAAAAGGGACTTCCATGACTGGAGTCCTATATATATATATATATATATATATATATATATATATATATATATATATATATATATATATATATATATATATATATAAAATGTCCCAAAAACAAAAAAGTTTTATGAAAAACCCACCGCACAATAACATTTCATCGCGTGCCCAAAATTAACTAAAAATATATAAAGGGGGTTCCGAATGACATTTTTGTCCTTCCTTCTAATTTATTGAAAATACCAACGAAACTACTCTTAAAAAAACGTTTTGATCCTTCCTCTTCTTCCATACGCTGCTCACTTTCGAATTTAGATTTTCTCCTCAAAAATCTTCAAACCTTACTTCAAAAACTCGTCGAAAAATTTCGAAAAGGTCGACAAACGGTAAAACTGTTAAAACGGAGGTCAAAACATCATTTTTTTGCGATTCTAAAATTTCGGAAGACCGACTAACAGAAAAGTGGTTAATCTTCGGCTCCTCGGAAATACGCTCCTTTTGCGACAAACTGGACCTCATTTCGACCTCCCAGTCAAAAGTTATGGTCCTTCAAAGTTTCAACTGACCATAAAATGCAGACGAATGATCATTCTCCGTGGTAATATCACAGAGAATGGCCATTCTCCGTGCTAAAACCACGAAGAATGGTCATTCTCCGTGTTAAAACCACGAAGAATGGTCATTCTCCGTGTTAAAACCACGGAGAATGGCCATTCTCCTTGTTAAATTGACCAATAATAGCCATTCTTTGTGTTAAAATTACGGACAATGGCCATTCTCTGTGAATTTAACAAGGAGAATGGCCATTCTCTGTCATTTTAACACGGAGAATGGGCATTCTCCGTGTTAAAATGGCCATTCTTAGTCATTTTATCGCGGAGCCATTCTCCGTCATTTTGATCCGTCATTTTGACACGGAGAATGGCCATTTTTCGTCATTTTAACAAGAAGAATGGCCATTTTCCGTCATTTTGACACGAAAAAATACGAAGAATGGCCATTCTCCATCATTTTGACATGGATAAGGCCATTCTCCGTGGTTTTAGCACGGAGAATGGCCATTCTCCGTCATTTTAACACGGAGAATGGCCATTCTCCGTCATTTTAACACGGAGAATGGCCATTCTCCGTGTTAAAATGACGGAGAATGGCCATTCTCAGTCATTTTATCACGGAGCCATTCTCCGTGGTTTTAGCACGGAGAATGGCCATTCTCCGTCATTTTGACACGGAGAATGGTCATTCTCCATCATTTTGACATGGATAATGGCATTTTCGTGGTTTTAGCACGGAGAAAGGTCATTCTCCGTCATTTTGACACGGAGAATGGTCATTCTCCGTCATTTTGACATGGATAAGGCCATTCTTCGTGGTTTTAGGACGGAGAATGGTCATTCTCCGTAATTTTAACACGGAGAATGATGGAGAACAGTCGACAGAAACCTAAAACCTATTTTTTTGTTTTTTTGTGAAAAAAATTTGTCAGGAACAAAAATTCAAGAGTTTTCGTTCTTCTTTCAAAATGATGCTAACTCTTATGGAAAAGAAGAAGAAGATCTTCTCTCCACAATTGACCTAATCGTCGAAAAACTTTAAATCTCTCCACGATGATGATAATGATGAGCGATGATCGGAGTTCAACTGAAGAAAAGCACAGTGAACTGCGAACGATGTTTGCGATCTCTGCTGAAAATGAGAGCAATGGAATTCAGATCTCTCGTGAAGTTAAGACGAAAATCGCAAGCCAAATCTGAGTTTGTGCGAAGGGTAGTTATGGTATTATAAAGATAGCAATTTTGTAAATACAGAACATCTAAAGGGAATCTTGTAATATTTAACGTGAAAATATATAATTCTGGACATTTCATAAATTTTTTCCATATTTCTACCTTTTCTTATTGGAGGGGTGACTGTCCGTTGAACTACCAAAAAAGGGACCATCCTGCGGGTGAATTTTTCATACAAACCAACCCCGAAATTGGGTTTCTCAACAATTTATATATATATATATATATATATATATATATATATATATATATATATATATATATATATATATATTCTTGGATAGACATATTTCGTAAAATAATACCTATTACATGTTTGCAACGATTAAACTCTTCCGTAATATATATTTTAACTAAAATGTCCCGTCTACTAATCGTTTGGAGTGAAAATTAATGATTGTACTTTAAAAAAAAAAATCCAAAATACCCTTCATCCCCTCCTCTCCCCACCGGAGTTGGCCACCCTCATTCCCCCCTCCTCTCCGCGCCCTCACTTGCGCCCCGTCCATGCTGCACCGCCACCACCGTCGACGGAGAAAGAGGGAGTGCTGCTGGAGAGAGAGAAGGGGGGGGGGAGAGAATGAGAGGAGTTTTTGCATGTGTATAATCGTCATTCCAGGTATAATTTAACGTCTGTTAATGACATAAATTAAATTGGTGTAAACTGAGCCGAAATAAAAATGCGAGAAATTTTTTAAGCTATGGGTCCCTTTTTGCTAAAAGTGTTTATCTAAGCAATTTTTTTAAGCAATTTTTTTTTTTGTTTTTGTTTTTGAGAGAGAGAGAGAGAGAGAGAGAGAGAGAGATGATTCTCTTATTTATATAGGTTGGGCTACAACAGACAAATATGCAACTTGATATACCTAGGCGATGTAGTTTAAAAAGTAATCCTGCTTTCACTATCTGACAGTCCTTCTATTGTATATTAGTATTTAAAGGGAGATTTAATGTGCACTGCACCCCCTCTATCTACACATTAGGGTTCAGTATGTATATATTATATAAAAAGTCTACATACAGAACTTTATAGTTCAAGATTGCTGCTTTAGTTAACTGAGACGGTTCATTTTATTAATTGTATCCAAGTTGCAACTACCATTAATTTCAACACAACTTGGTATGGTTCTTGCTTTTTTAAATTATTTTTGAGGCCTAACAACATCAATCTATAGTTCTTTAGATACATAGAATTATATAAAGATGAGCTCAGGAAAAGAAGATTGGAACGTCAAACAAGTAATATTCAACTTCAACTCTATAACATAGGGAGGATTTGGTAACGGTGATACTTATCAGATGATGTCACTATTATGCTTTTGTGAGTTGTTTGTCATACATAAATTTCTGACTAAACTTTTGATGGGTGATGAGTTTGTATGATGCTTGACAAATATGCATGGAGTCACTAAAGAGTCTCATTTGCAATTCCTTTGACGCTCAAGTTAAACTCTAGATTAAAAATATACTACAAAAATTCATCAAAATAATGACTGATATCAACGACGAAATATGAACCGTAGTTGAATAACAAAGGATTAGCGACTGCATGACGACAAAAATGTGCATATGAAACATGTGTCCACATTTCCATCGCTAGTCCCTTGCTAACACGCCATAATACAGCTAGCGATGTCTTAGAGTCAGATCGTTTCTGTCGCTGACGAAATCTAAATTAGCAGCCGAGATTTACTTTTTTTATTTAATTTTTTATCCCAAATTTTTATTTCCTCCAAACTTTCTGAACCCCTCCTCCTCTCCGAACGACTCCGTCCTCCCCGACCCACTCCTCCTCATGCGGGTCAGTCCCCGCGCAGAGACACCTCACGTGGCGCACATCTTCGCCTCGTGCCCCTCCTCCATGCCTCCTCTTGACGCGCCCAAATTGGAGCCCCGCCGCCTCAGGCCTACTCCTCCCGACCCCTCCTCCTCATACGACAGGCTAAGCCCGCCACCACCGACCACCTCCCATTAGTAAAACTTTATCCTATTCTTTTAGCTGTGCAAATTTTTTCTTTTTTGCATATATATATATATATATATATATATATATATATATATATATATGACCTCAAAAAAAAAAAAAAAAAAATATATATATATATATGACCTCTAGCCTAGTGGTTGAGAGAGATGCATGCGGTCCGAGTGGTCAGGAGATCGATTTCCGGTGGGAGCGTTCGCCACAATTAACCTTCTTTCAAAAAAAAAAAAATATATATATATATATATATATATATATATATATATATATATATATATATATATATATATATATATATATATATATATCAGCTTAGGAGAAAAGGAATTTGACGTGAACCCAAATTTGAATCCAAAAAAAGTTTCAGGGTTCTTGTTTTGATATTACATAATACCAACCTGAATCCAATCCGATCATGACAACCATGGAAATAGTATTTGTATTATTGCAAATTATTATCTTGCATCAGGTATTGTAAATCTTGGAGGGTTTGACCTTTGCTTCTGGAAGTGTTCGCTCTTCATAGAGTTTATATTTGGCCTTAACGGTACTATTAAAAAATAAATTATAATAAACATATAAAATAGTGGCAGTTCGATTGACGGCCTCAGAATTGGGCAGACCCGTCCACTTAATCCCGTCGTCCTCCACAGTTGGATCGAGCGGACGCACGCACGGACTCCATGCGGACCCCCCTGCCGTGGTATAGGGGGACAGGGCTTTGGCGGGACACCCCGCAAAATTTGATCCGCACCAGTATATATATATATATAAGAGAAGATTTATGAAATGCCCAAAAACTAAAAAAGTTTTATGTAAAACCCACCGCTAAAAAAACTTTCATCGCGTGCCCAGAATTAGAGAAACTTATCCAAAGCAGATTCCAAATGACCCTTTTGCCCTTCCTTTTAATTTATTGGAAACACCCACAAAACTACTCTTAAAAAAACGTTTCAATACTCCATCTTCTTCCATACGCTGCTCACTTTCGAATCTAGGTTTTCTCCTCAAAAATCTTCAAAAACTCGTCGAAAAATTTCGGAAAGACCGGGACGAACGACAAAAGTGCTAAAACGGAGGTCCAAACATCATTTTTTTGCGAATCTAAAATTTCGGAAGGCCGTCTATCGGTGAAGCTGTTACTTTCAGTCTCCTCGACGATACGCTCATTTTGCGACAAACGGGACCTCGTTTCGACCTCCCAGTCAAAAGTTATGGCCCTCCAAAGTTTCAGCTAACCATAAAATGCAGGAGAATGACATTCTCCGTCTTAATTTACACGGAGAATGACCATTCTCCGTCTTAATTAGGACGGAGAATGACATTCTCCGTCTTAATTTATACGGAGAATGGTCATTCCAGTGTTAAAACGCAGGAGAATGACCATTCTCCGTATTAGAAACACGGAGAATGCCATTCTCCGTGTTAAATAAAACGGCGAATGTCATTCTCCGTGTTAAATAAAACGGAGAATGGCATTCTCCGTCCTAATTAAGACGGAGAATGGCGATTCTCCGTGCTAAATTAAACGGAGAAGACCATTCTCCGTCTTAATTAGGACGGAGAATGCCATTCTCCGTGTAATTTATCACGGAGAATGGTCATTCTAGTGTTAAAACGCAGGAGAATGACCATTCTCCGTGTTAGAAACACGGAGAATGACATTCTCCGTGTTAATTAGGACGGAGAATGCCATTCTCCGTCTTAAATAAAACGGAGAATGCCATTCTCCGTCCTAATTAAGACGGAGAATGACATTCTCGGTCCTAATTAAGACGGAAACGGAGAATGTCATTCTCCGTGTTAATTAGGACGGAGAATGGCATTCTCCGTCTTAAATAAAACGGAGAATGGCATTCTCCGTCCTAATTAAGACGGAGAATGCCATTCTCCATCCTAATTAAGACGGAGAATGGTCATTTCCAGTGTTAAAACGTGTAATTTAGTTTTTTCAGGAATAAAGAGTTTCGTTCTTCTTTCAAAGCGATGATAATTCTTATGGAAAAGAAGAAGAAAGATCTTCTCTCCACAATTGAAGATCTGAGTTCAAATGTCTCCACGATGAAGATGATGATGATGGTGATGATGATGACGAGCGATGATCTGAGTTCGACTGAAGAAAAACACACCGAACTACGAACGATCTTTGCGATCTCTGCTGAATATGAGAGCAATGGAATTCAGATTTCCCGTGAAGAAGAAGAAGAAGACGAAAATCGCAATCCAGATCTGAGTTTTTTGAATTCAAATACATATAGATGACCAATTCGCGCGGAGGGGTAGTTTCGGTATTATAAAAATAGCAGTTTCTAGCGGGTGGCATCTAAAAGGGAATCTTGGAATATTTAACGTAAAAATACTTAATTCTGGGTATTTCATAAAACTTATCCAGCGGGTGGGCATTTCATAAAAGCCCACCCCGAAATTGGGTTTCTCAGCAATTTCCAGATATATATATATATATATATATATATATATATATATATATATATATATATATATATATATATATATATATAGAGAGAGAGAGAGAGAGAGAGAGAGAGAAAATAAGGGAGGTGATGAGGTGCCATCCTATGGGTGGTGGTTATGTGTCACCCCCCATGTTATCATCATGCACCAAAAAGTGTGCAAGTACATGACGATTGCATGGGAGGTGACACATAGCCACCTCACCGTGAGGTTGCACCT
Source organism: Iris pallida (assembly GCA_029216955.1). Taxonomy (NCBI): domain Eukaryota; kingdom Viridiplantae; phylum Streptophyta; class Magnoliopsida; order Asparagales; family Iridaceae; genus Iris; species Iris pallida. Next base: position 32,961 of record JANAVB010021387.1, read on the forward strand.
CACCTCCCTTATTCTCTCTCTCTCTCTCTCTCTCTCTCTCTCTCTCTCTCTATATATATATATATATATATATATATATATATATATATATTAAAAATATATATATATATGTACACGGACTGTAATGATGAGGAGCGAGGAGGCGGGAATCATTGGGCAATTACAGGCTTGGGGCGCGACCGGGATGCATAAGAGATACGGACTGTTGCGGCGGCAATTGTGTGGGCACTCTGGAAGAATCGCAACAAGGCTAGATTCGAGGCTTCGATATGTCACTGAGGCGCTGCTGCTTGCGGAGATCATTCGCCATGTGGGAAAGGCTATGGTTTAGACATCCCTGGGTCTAGACTTAGCGAGCCTGTGCTTGGGTTTTTTTTATGGATGTTTGGGTGGTTTTGGGCATTATTTTTTCAAAAAATTTGAGTGGCAACCCACTTTTTTTACGCTTATTTAAGGTGCACCCCACAAGTTTACATGAATGTATGACACCCCCCCACTTTTGACGGTTTCAGTCCAAAACGAACGGTCAACCCCATTGACCAATTATTTTTGACGAAAATACCCCCTCATCTGTTCTCTTCTTCCCCGCGTCAACTATTCGTCTCGCCCCCCTCCGCCGTGCTCGGCCCCCCTCCACGGCATCGCCGTGCTCGGCCCCCCTCCACGGCGTCGCCGCACTCCCCCTCCCCGACCTCGCCGCACCCCCCCCCGGCCATCACCACCACCACCATCACCAACATCATCATCATCATCACCACCACCACCATCCACTATCATCACCGCCCCCCCTCCCGCTCTGCCCCCCCCCCCTCCCGCTCCGCCCCCTAGCCCCCACCGCCGCCGCGCTGCCGCGCGCTACTGCTGCTACGGCTGCTGCTGCTGCTGCTGCGGCGACGGCGACGGTGGCGGTGGGGGCTAGGGGGCGGAGCGGGGGTGGGGGGGGGGGGGAGCGGGAGGGGGGGGGGCGGTGATGACGGTTGATGGTGGTGGTGATGGTGATGATGTTGGTGATGGTGGTGGTGGTGATGGCCGGGGGGGTACGGCGAGGTCGGGGAGGGGGTAGAGTGCGGCGATGCCTGTAGAAGCTAAAAATAAATTAGCTATTTCTACGCAAAAGCCAAGCCAAAATATGTTGTACGCAGGTCAAACTGAGTCAACATAGTTTATAAAGCTAAATCGGTTTGTACGCGCGCACTGGTTTCTCAGGGGTTGTACGCAGACGCCAGCTGTCCTATTTTACTCTACGCGCGCAATGGTTGCTCAGGGGTTGTACGCAGACGCCACTTGTCCTATTCTTTCTACGCAGTAGGGACAGGCTGTCATCTCTACATTTAATGCAGAGATATGGGATCTGACAGCCATTATTCTTTTCTCTGACATTTAATGGCACAAAAGACGGAGAGACATATTGGAATCAAGGAAATGCTATTTTATACATAAAAGCTTTACACAGCTGAGATTTCTTAAGATACGCAGACAGCTATGATGATGGTTTTCACTGTTTACGAAAACACATCTCACGTAACTCAATATTCATTGGTTAGTGTACTAACAGAGGAGAAGTATTACGCTCAATTATTTTCCCCTATACGCAAGAGTCTATTTAAGCTATATTAGCCACTCTTAAGTATACGCGTATTAGTTTATTTGGGTTATTTTAATACCCAAGGCTGATTAGCCACTATACGCAGGGGAGCATTAATTGAGTTTAATCATTTTTTTCTTCTGTACGTAAATTACCATAATTATAGGGTACGTGGCAGGATACATGCGTACGAGATTATGTTTTTACAGTACGTGGGACACATGGCGTCTGCGTAAGACTCTGAATATGATCGTGCTGAGCAGTTGTATATATGTGGGCCACGTGGCATTGTCTGCGTAAAGCTTCCAAGTGTTGAGCCGAGCAGTTAGCAGTATGTGGGACACATGGCACTTGCGTAAAGCTCTAAATGAGATCGTGTATGGCATTTGCATGCGTAATATGCGTAATGGCCTTATTTTGCTGCTTATTTCTCGGAAGACTTAAACCTATAAATAGGCAATAATTTTGACAGCAAAAGGACAGAATCTGACGGAGAGAATCAAAAGAATTGTTATAATTCCCGAGTGTTCTCTCTTACTTCTTCTTCTCAAGAACAAAGTGAAGTAGAGCAGGAAAGCATTCGACTTGTGCCATCAGTGCCAACTTTGTCGATACCTTTCTAAGGTCTCCGTTCTTCAGTTGTTCTTCCTTCTTCCTCAAGACAGCAAGCTTCTTCAACATCGTTGTGTGGTCCAAGGAACAAAGTGATCATTTGTGAATCAGACTTCCATAGCAATACATTCCAGAATCAAATTTGTACTTTTTCTCGTTTTCTTTTCTTGAAGTTGTAAAGGCTTTTTGTTAAGTAAAACAAATGGCGACTCTGCTGGGGACAACTTTCTCCTCTGATGAGAAAGTAATTGCTCAACACGACGATGCGTCGATCGGATCGACGAAGAAGACTCTGGTCGTTTCTTTCGACCAGACTGCCTATGAGGAGATGCTTCATGCTGGGGGTGGCAATCGCCACTCCAAAATGTTGAAGTCGCGTAAGGTACGAAAGGTCTGGATGCCTAAATCTGACGTACCTTCCTCACAGTCTGATGGGATTCTTCCTACTCCTGTTGATGAGACTCCCGCCAGTGGCGTGGCAGTCCCAATGGCAGGCTCTAACTCTGTTCGCAGAGGTCAGTCTCCCGCCTTTGGCGTGGTAGACACTGTGGCAACTCACCCTGCGCATAAAGAAAAATCTCCCGTCTTCGATGTGGCAGATACTCTTGTCTCGCGTAAGGGTACGTCTCCCGTCATTGACGTGGCAGACACCAATACTTTACGTCTTGCGCGTAAGGGAAAGTCTCCTGCCTATGGCAAGGTAGACTCATCTCTACGCACACAGCGTAACAAACAGTCTCCTGTTGAAAACAGCGTAGACAATTCCTTTTGTTTTGTGGGCAAAACTTCGGTTTTTAACCCACAAGTTCCAAACAAAACACCACGCAGAATTCCTAATCTCAGGATTACGCATGATGTTGATGGTAAACGTTGTGCACAAAAGCCAGCTTCTGACTTGCGTACGCAGCTTCAGGCCAAGAAAAATCCGACCACTTACGCCAATGAGATCAGCAATTCACTTTATACTCATGGGGTTCAAAGATTTGCTGCACCAAATCAGAAGAAGAAAATGCTGCCCTCTCCTACTGTTGACTTACGCCAAGTGTTAAATCAGAAGCGTAATGACAGGAATGCCCCTATGACTCTCCCTCGTGATGATCATCACTGTGAGAGTCATCAAATTGTAATAAAATGTTGTTGCTCTAATACAAAGCGGTCTGTTTTTGACCGATTAAATTATGATGTGTCTCAACAACATGATGAACGTGATTTTGAATTATCATATGCTTCTGTTAATATGGCTTCTCACATACCTAGACGAAGAGGAACGAGACGTAACTCGTCTCAGACTCCAAGTCAACAGAGATTTAACAGAATTGTTGACAATTTTGAAGGTGTTTATCAAAATACACGATTAAGGAATCGTCAAACTATTATGCCCATTTCAGATTCTGAGGCTGGAGGTACTCCGAATTTTGATTCTGAAACTGATAGTGTGGACTCTAATCTCTACACTAGTCCATCCGTAAGTTCAAAAGAGGCAGAAATTTATGCTGCTGGTGAAGAACCGGAATCTTCCGGTAATACAGAACAAAGACTAATTGTAGTCGAGCAAACCATGAAGGAGCTGATGGCTATGATGCAAAACATGCAGCAAACTCTAATAGCTCAGCATACAGTTCCACCTCCAGTTCAGGTAATTACACCAAACCAGGATGGGCAGGGGGTAGACACACCCCTGAACAATCCTGAACCCATTGCTAACCAGGATTCAGCATCTCCTGAACTTCCTCATCCAGAAGGTGCACCACTTCCTCAGATGGGAGTCCCAATCCTTCCTGTTACTCCCCAATCCAATATCTTTCCCCAAACTAATGGTATATTGCAGGAAGTAAGAGAATTAAAAGCAGAATTGGAAAGTATGAAGCATAAAACTCATCTCCAAAAATTGGGGATTAAACAACCATATCCTCCCCACTGGAATGACGTTCCCTTTCCTTCCAAATATAAACCACCATCCATGGTTTTGTTTGATGGGAAAACTTCTCCGAATCAATTCATAAACCATTTTGAAATGATGACTATTCATTTAGAAAAAAATGACGCCCTCCTCACTAGAGCTTTTATTGGTTATCTGACAGGCATTGCTTATGATTGGTATCGTAGTTTACCTGATAATTGCATATCATCATTTGAAGAATTCAAAGCAATGTTTTTGTCTCGCTTTTACGAAGTAGGAATGGACATGAACATGTCCTCCTTGATAGCAATTAAACAAAGAGATAAAGAAGAAGCTCGGGCATTTATTGATCGATTTCGACAAGCGACTCTAAAATTGCCTCCTGGGATGCCAGATGCAGCGTTGATTGATACATGCAAGATGAACCTGCATCCCACCATTGCTGTCTTTATTGGGCCCACTCAATTCACTGATTGGCCTTCTTTTATTATGGCTGCTGCTTCAGCCGAAGATAACGGCAGATTGGCACGAGAAAATGGAATTATGTTTACCTCCGAAGATAAAGGAAAGAAGCCATCTGCTGGCCCAAGTCATAACAATAAAGGTGGTGGAAAAGGAGATAAAGGAAAGGAGACATTGGTGGTAAACCTTTCCAAAAACAAACCTGCACCAGCTAATGTTGAGCCATCGAAACCAAAAGAGGAATATTCTTTCGATGAAAGCGATATTCCAAGTATATTTGAATGTCTGATGAAGAGTGGCAAACTCCAGCTCCCAGACCCTAAACGACCTGATGAGGTCAATTTGACTGATAATCCCAAGTATTGTATCTATCATAGATACATTAACCATCCCACTCGAGCATGTTATGTCTTGAAGAAGAAAATTCAAGAATTGATCAATGCTAAAGTCATTTCATTGACTAATGATGATCACACTGTCACAACGAACATGACTTCTATACAATTTGGAGATTTCCCTCCACAACAAATTCCTGACGGAGTAATTCCAATCCCTAAAGCTACTTTGGAAATCGTAAATCTTCCACCAGCCAGAGATCAAGTTGAGGGATTAGTCCCTCTTACTTTAAAAAATGGGGAAATCATGTGGGTACATCCCGATTTAATACCTGATTTGGAGAAAGAAAATGAAACTTCTAAATCCAAGAAAAATAAAAATGTTTTTTCTTGTAACATGATCTCTCATGTTATATTTGAAGACTATGATGATCTTGATCATTTATGGGGTAATATCCCTTTGGAGGAGAGGTTAAGAGGTCTTAACATATGTCCTCCGAGCCTAGCCCTCCTATCAAATTGAAACTCACTCATCAGCAACAAACAGCTATGTGCAGTGTGCCTTTATATAGAGCTCAGCAAATCTTTGCTGCATATGAAAAGGCACCCTTTGGAATTCTACCACCTCCTGAGTTGAAGACTCATGTTGCTGAGACTCAAAGCACTTCTGATGCTCTTCTACTCGATGAAGTTTCACCACTGCCGGAGTCACAAATTGTTGTTTTTGATACTCCAAATACTACTGAAGCATCTTCTGGAAGTTCTATTCCCATGCATATCTATAGCCAACAATCAGTGCGCCTCATGAAGTTGATGGGTTATGATTTCCAGAAAGCCGAAGGATTAAATTATGGCAAAGGGATACGGCTTCCTTTACAAATGCGATTAAGATATGAGATTCCTATCCAGCATACAAAATCTCATAAGAAAAGACCAAAGGGAAAGAAAACTACAACATGCAATATGGTAGTAGTATCTCCTGAGTCTGCAGAAGAAGTTCTCACCGGAACAAGGTCCGGAAAAGAATATCTTAAAGACTATGAAGAAACTTCTAAGGAAATGGAAGATACGGTTGAACCTCCAAATCAACCTACCTCTTCTCAAATACCTATTAATCAGAAGCCTTCTAAACCGTCAGCAAATGAGAAGGGGAAACAACGAGCAGTACGCTTTGATGTACCTCTAAAGTCAAACCAAAGTCAGGGGATGATGAAACCCTACAAATTTGACATTCTAGCTCAACTGGCTAACACGCCGGCAAGACTTTCTATCTTTGAATTACTTCGTCTCTCAAAGGATAGTAGGGAAGCTTTGAGCGAGGCTTTGCTCCAAGCAGATTCTTGTTTGGCCCAACTTAAAGCGCCTGATAGTACACCTCCTTCTTGTCCTCAATGTCATAGTGTGATGGAAACTCTTCCAAACATTACCTTTACACAAGATGACATGTTACTTGGCCACAATCGTCATGACAGACCCTTGTATTATACAGGGTATATTGGAATGACTGAGGTGGACAGAATCCTCATAGATACGGGATCTTCTATCAGCATTATTCTTCAAAGCATGCTGAGACCATTGAGAATCTCTACCAGTGATTTAACTTATACTAACACAACTATTGTTGGTTTTAATGCTGGCAGGAGCAAACCTTTGGGGAAGACTCGTTTGAAGATCCAGATCGGAGATCTCCGGACGATAGTGACATGCTATGTTATTAACTCCGATGTATCCTACAATATCCTGTTGGGAAGACCTTGGATACATGAGAATAATATAGTACCCTCTACTCTTCATCAATGCTTCAAATATGTAGATTCACAGGGGAACGTAAGGACTGAGTTTGCTGATTCTGAACCTTTCAAGAACCTTGAAGCCTATTTCATGGATGCACGACTCTATAAAGAAGAACATGCGAAGGAGATCTCTGAGATTGCTGAAGACAAATCTTCTTTGGAAGATCAATCATCTGCTGGAAGCTCAGTACCAGTAGAAGACCAACCTTTGAAAATCAAAGTCAAGGGACGAACTCAGTCTCAGACGGTTGATGATCAGCCTTTGGTAATAAAGGTTAAAGGTAAAATTCAAATCGCATCTGAAGAGCCTTTGAAGATCCCTGTCAAAAATCAAATCCGAACTGACATGAATGACCAGCCCTTGATCATCAAAGTTAAAGGACGTACATCCCGTCCTACTGATCCTGAGCCATTGGTTATCAACCTTGGCAAGTCTACCTAAGAAAGATGTTAGTCCATCAGCGTTAATGTAAAGAAGTAGTAATGATGTAAATACTGGGCATGTATTTATTCAATCTAATGAAGATTTCTTTTGGAGTATATGGATGTCAAAGCTTTTTAACTTCTTTTCAGAGGAACCTTTATATGTGATCATAAGGAAAACTCTTTCCTCCACACATGAGGTAGGACCATATGCTCAGAAATTCCTGAAATGTGAACCCTATCTCTTACCTGTTATCATCATCTCAAGCTTGTGTAGCCTATAAACAGCAGGAAGAATCATATTCTTGATTCCTTCTACCAAAACTTACAAACGACAGATTGTATTCGGTTTAGCAAGAAATATTCCATAACACAAACTAATGATCTTGATGAGAAGGATAAAGGAAATATCAGAATTACAGATATAGCCAACAATCTCAAAAGATTATTCAGAAAATGGGATATGATTTGAAAACTATGCCGGGCCTCAATATGGGAAAAGGTAGACGGATGCCATTACGTGGAGATCCATTTTATCAGAAAACCCGATGCGGTTTAGGATATTGATGCACATAAAGTGAATAATGAAGATGAAGAGGAATATTTCCAGTACGTCACAATCCTCTGATTCAGAAGAGAATCAGTATGATGAAGCTGAACAAATCTTCTCTGTTAATATGGTTCAAATTGATAATGAGTCTGAGTTATTCGAAAAAATCTTGGGTTCAGCAGATGGATAATCAATGGGAATTGCGGTTTGAACAACGACAACCTCCTACGACGACGACGAAGTTATTCAAATAGATGTAGGTGATGAAATATTTCTAAGCCATATTCATTAGCAAGAATCTTTCTAAAGATGAAAGAGGTCATTAATAACATTGATAAAAGAATATATTGATATATTTGCCTGGAGCTATGAGGATATGCCGGGTCTGGATCCCAAAGTAGCTACTCATAAACTCAATATATTTCCTAATGAAGCCGGTAAAGCAAGCCAAAGGCGTTTTCGACCGGACATGATGGATGCGATTGAAGCAGAAGTAAAAAAGCTGATTACTTGCGGCTTTGTTCGTGAAGAACACATCCTGATGGGTAGCTAACATAGTACAGTCATGAAAAAGAACGGAAAAGTCGAATTTGTATAGATTTTCGAGATTAATACAGCCTGTCCAAAAGATGAATTCCTCTTCCGATCACAGATGTCTGGTGGATAATACTTGTGGTTTTGAACGCATGTCTTTCATGGATGGATTTTAGGATATAATCAAATCAAGATGCATCTGAAGATGAAAAACATACTGCTTTTCGTTACTCCTTTAGGGGTATATTGTTATACAGTTATGCCCTTTGGTTTGAGAATGCCGGAGCTACATATCAACGAGCTATGAGCAACTTTTCAGAAACATTACGGAAGACAGTAGAATGTTATGTAGATGACATTGCTGTTAAAAGTCGATCAAAAGATGATCATATTCAAGACTTGAAGACAGTGTTTGACTTGATGCGTCAACATCAGTGAAAATGAATCCTACGAGTCTTTCTTAGGGGTTTCTAGTGGCAAGTTTCTGGGGTTTGTGATCACCTCTGAAGGCATCCATGTGGATCCAGATAAAATCAAGGCAATTCTTGAAATGCGTCCTCCATGAAATCTGAAAGAACTCCGTGGCTTTCAGGGTCGTATGCTTACATCAGAAGATTTATTCAAATCTTTCTGGAAGATGTCAGCCTTTTTCCCGTTTATGAAGAAAGGTGTCATTTGTTTGGGATGAAGCTTGTCAAAAATCAAGACATGACATTAAGCAGTATCTTACAAATCCACCTGTTCTGGTCCCTCCAATAATGGGAAAGCCATTCTTGCTTTATGTTCGGGCAATGGATCACTCTCTTGGTGCTTCTTGCACAAAAAAGTGATATGGGTCAGAACAGGCAATTATTATCTTAGTCGAATGAGTCGGAGCTGACTAGGTATACTCCAGTAGAAAGGAATGTCTGGCATTGGTCTTTCCATTCAAAAGACACGACATTATGTAACAGGACAACTATTCATGTTATTTCTAGGATAAATCCTATTCGAGTTAATGAAGAAAAAGTATTCTTAATTCTCGATTAGCTACTGGGCGATGTTGCTTTACACCATATGATATGGTTTATGTATCACAGAAGTCAGTAAAGGGTCAAGCGTTAGCAGATTTTGGCTGCTCACCCTATCCCTGAAACTTCCAAGTTATATGAAGACATTCCTGATGAGGTTGCAGATTGCAATATGGCTATGGGAGATGCTATTTGGCAACTGTATTTTGATGGAGCCTCAGAGCGGACCCAAGAGCAATATTGTCTCTGGAGTGGGAGTAGTCTTGGTTTCTCCTGATAAACTAGTTATATACCGTGCCTATTCACTCAATGAGCCTTGTTCAATAATGTAGCTGAGTACAATGCTTGTTAATTGGTCTCAAGTAGCAAAAGAACTAGACATGAGTTCTTAGAAGCTTATGGAGATTCTCAGCTAATCATCAATCATGTCAGAGGAACTTATGAAGTCAGGAATCCTGACTTAATCCTTACCATCAGGCAGTGATTGAACTAGCTCTATTGTTCAAAGGATTCTTCATAGAATTCGTGCCACGCTCTCAAAATTTAGAAGCTGATGCCCTTGCTAGTTTAGCAGCAGATCTAGCAGTTCCAATTAGAAGACAAAATTCAATAATTTTGTTAGATCGGGATTTATTCTGTATTAAAAATAACTTACATATCGAACATAGTTATGCTTCAGAATTAACTCCTCAACAAAGAGATTGGAGAAGTCCATTCATAGACTATGCTGTCTATGGAATTCTACCTGAAGATCCTAAGAAGCGTCATCAGTCAAGCGACGATCATTCCGATTCTATTATGACACTTCTATGAATATGCTATCTCGTGTCTTATGACGGGCTTTGTTACGATGTCTTTCCGAAAATGAAGCTAAACAAACACTCCGTGAAGCTCATGATGGAGTATGTGGGTGCACATCAACTGGTCCAAATTACAGGACCGCATTCGTAGAATGGGGTATTACTGGCCTACAATGATAGCAGATGCTATAGATTATGCAAAGAGGTGTAAAGCCTGTCAAATTCATGCAGACTTATAACACCTTCTGAATTTTCATCCCACGGCAGCCTCATGGCCATTTGAAGCTTGGGGTATGGATATAATTGGCCCTATCAACCCCCTTCTGTTAAAGGACATCGGTTCATTCTTGCTATAACCGATTACTTTTCTAAATGGACGGAAGCAATTCCTTTGATTGAGGTGAGAGGAAGATTCCAATGTTATAGCTTTATTAAACATCATGTGATTTATCGTTTTGGGATTCCCCGAAGGATAATCCATGACAATGGACCCCAATTTGCTAGCCAGTTCATTTTATAAATTCTGTGAAAGAATCGAATTCAGAATCTGGGCTTCTACAGCTTATAACCCAGCTGCTAATGGTTTAGCTGGCTTTTAATAAACGATTATCAAACTTCTCAAAAGTTTGTTTCTTCCAATAAACGTGATTGGAATGAGAAAACTTGGAGAATGTTTGTGGGCATATCGTACACGGTCCGAAATCCAACTGGTTTACGCCATTCTCGTTGGTTTATGGAGGTGAAGCGTTCTTCCCTTGGAAATTCAGATCCCATCTCTTAGAATAGCTATTGCCAATGAGCTAACCTCAGAGAACAATGATCGTTGCGGCTTCAAGAACTTGAAGGTTGGATGAAAAGCGTCTCAGGCGCAACAACATATTGAATTTAGCAAGCACGCATTTCTCGGGCTTTTAATCGTAAAGTCAAAGAAAGAATATTTAAAGTTGGCGAGTTGGTTCTAGCTGTCCGAAAGACCTATGGTTATGACTCATAAAAGTAAAGGGAAATTCCAAGCTAAATGGGAAGGTCCTTATGTAATCGAGACTGTGTTTTCTAATGGCGCTTATCGATTGCGAAGCCTAATGGTGATTTACTCTGTTGCCTATTAATGGCAAATTTCTCAAGAAGTACTATGTATAGATGTACAGAGATTTATTGGGGAATGGACAGACAGTTTATAAATAAAATTCCTTTTTATTCATCAAAGACGATATTACATGATACTAAGGGATCACTGTCATCCTATCAAGCTTAGGACGAAGCCAAGTCCTTCCTTCCAACAGACGTAGTCAGCAAAGGAGTTGAAGTCATCTGTGCTTGAACTTAGCAGAGTTTACAGGCAGCTATCCTCTTAGCCTCCTCTCAGGCGTTTTCCCAGGTCCCATCAAGAAGTCAAAGAGTCCTTAGGGCTCTGATGCAGAGGATCCTTCGCCCGGCTCTAATGCAGAAGATTCTTCGCCCATCTTTTTCTTTTTGTGCGGAGGCGGCTCCATGGGGGTTGTCTCAACCGCCTTCTCAATTGCTTTCTCAGAGCTTCAGTTTTCTGTGGCACGTCCTTGGAAGACATTTGCTTCTTTGAATAAGAAAGAAGAAAGAGAGAATGATGCTTTATAAGAAAACTCTAAACTATTTATAGTAAAGAGTTATTTATGGACGAATGTTAAATGGATGGTGTTAGAATTTGAAACAATCTGTCTTCTCGAAATTGACGGGTTCATCCATTAATTACAAATTCATCGGGGTTCCCATTTATTACAAAATTCATCCATTTATTTCTATGGATTAGAAAAGAAGTTGCCGAAATAAATGCACGTTCTTTGTAAACTATTTATGGCAGGTTGATTTAAAAACTTTCAAAAAGAATTTTTAAGAGATTTTTTTTATTTTTCTCTTCCTGACTGATGTAATATTATCCATCATGTCCATAGATACTTATCTTACCTTTTACGGGTTAATCCAATCTGTTACGTCCATATTTACCTCTGACAGTATTGTATATCCTACAAGGAGTAGATTAGCTATCTTTGGATGGATACAATTTATTTGTGAAGGCTTATCACGTCCATAATACCTCTGATAATTGTCCTACCTCTATTATTTTTGATAGAGTCACAAAAAAATCCAAAATGTGTATTCATATGATTGACATATCACATCAGCATGGAAGAAAAGTTTAGAAAGAAAGAAATTCTTTACAATTTTTTTTTACAAAGGAGGAGTGATCATGTCCTCGATCATCTTTCTAAGTTCTGCTATTCTTCTTTCTCGAATGATGGGTGCATTTTGAGAAGCAATTTTACACTTTGATTCTTCAGAATATTTACGAGAAAGCTCCGTAAAACTCATACTAACCCTTCTTTGCATCGTTCAGAATTTTGAGGGTATTTTCCGAACCACAAATCTGTTCTTCCAAGACAGAACCTGGGCAAGATTATTTCGTTCAGTAATTATTTGTTTCGTTCCTCTTTTAAACGAGCCAATACAGCTTCAGCCTCACGAATTTTGTCTTCCTGCTCCACAAGCCGTACATGTGATTTTTCATAAGTGATTCGGTGCTGTTCTAACAGAGGTTGCTTCCATAAAGAAAAGCTGTTTCTTGTGCAACTTTTGCATATACTCCTGGAGAGCTCTTGAAATGATAATTCTCGAGCTGTGTATCAGCAGTTAGAGTGTCATATTCGGTTTGAATAAAACTCTCTATAGTGCCATGATAATTCTTCATATTCTTGTAAAGGTTGCTCAAGACCTTAACTATAGCCTGCAACGTTGTGGCTTTCTCGGTACTATGGAATATGGCACGTTTCCAATAACCGGGGTGATTGTGGCCTTTCAAATCTTTATACTGATAGCTCCCCCTCAAAATCATTTGTCAAAGTTATCAAGGTGGTGTAGAAGGTATCAGTATGAACTTGGGCTAGAAACATTCATATCATTGATCGAGCTTGGAGTAGCTACACTGTTGTCATTCTTATTGGTAAAGAAAAGCTCGAAGTTGCTACTGTAGTAGCTTCTGCAGAAGAGCTTGTAGTATTGGAGCAGTCTGAGTTGTGTTGCTGAGATAGAAGTTTCAATCATCAGATTTGTAGTAGCTATATTTGTAACTTCTACAGCTATCTCTGGAGCTGATGTTTGAATTAAAGCAAGAGGGAGGCTAACTTCAATGACAGGAGCTAGCTCAGACACTATTTCTACAGGAACTGATGTTATAAGTAGAAAAGTGTTCCTGTTGTGGTTTCAATTTCAGCAGCTGTAAACCACGGCATCTTCAGTTGCTGATTCTTCAATAAATGGAGTATCCTCCATTACGTTATGACATTCAGAGCTGCAAACATCTGTAACTGATGTTCTGTTAGGTTCATAACAACAGCCGAGTCTTCTTAAGAACAATAGAAGATGGTTCTGCAGGAACTTCTTCAGAAGATTTTTCAATTGATTTTTCAGTTTCAGAATCTTCCTCATCTGAATCATCAATTTCTTTTACATGTGGTTTAACAGGAGGAGTTAATCTTCTGAAGAGGGGCTTTCTTGACAGGAGAATGATTTTCTTGAGTATAACTTGTCCCTGTAAAGAAAATAATAAATGAAATAGTTATAATATCTGATCATATGAATAAAATCTATTTATATAAAGGAAGATTTGGACCTGATAAAAAGTCATCATCAGAGTCCATATCCTCCCAATCCTCACCCAAATCTAAAGCTGGTCATCAGAGGGAATGGGTTCATCCTCAATGGGGAGATCCCACTCAATGTCTTCAGCAATAGTCCTTGGAGCTACAGAAGAACCTTCTTCAAGAAAAGCTGGAGAAGACTCTAATTTGGAGTAACCTCTGAACTGTGTAGTAGAACAGTTCTCGGCTGAGAGAAACAGATACCTGTGGAGGAATAGCTGATTCATTTGCAATTGGTGCATGAGTAGCAGTTGTAGCCCAGATATTGAACCTGTGGTGCAATGCAGATGATAGAGCCTACCCCAGGATCTATGGTTGATGGAAGATTGATATTAGAAACTTCCTTTCAAATTCTGGCTCATCCAGGAGAAGAGGTCTTTTTATGCTCTCCTCTTTTTCTTTGGGGAACTGATTGTCAAAGATGATCCCCTTTTCCCATCGTTAGCAGTAAGTACGGGAGATTCCTTATCTGTGACAGTAACTTCCAGAAATTCATCTGGAACAGCATCATTGGGGCATCTTCTGGTACTTGAACAACTTCTTCTGGATCTCCTTCTTTTCTGATCGGAGACTTCTTCTTAAATCATATCCGGGGGAAAAAGAACGGATAGACGAATAGAAGATTGTGTATGATCGTAGTATTTTAATTCAGTAGTAATGGAAGTAGTTGGTATATAGAATTGGGCTCCTGTACATCCAGTTACTAAAATATCGCCAAACCCTGGCTCCATCAACTAATTCCCGTAACTATTGAAGACTGTTGAGCATTTCCAACATGAAGCTGGTCATATCCAAACTGCCTTGCAAATCTACTTGGCAGATAAGGTTCGAATATACAGCGTTCACCATTCCTGTACATCAAATGAGATGGTCTGATGCATAAAAGCCATTTAAATGCCGGGTCGAGGGAGTGATGTTCTATCGACCTCCTCGTCAAGACGTATACCCAGAAGGTTTGATGGAATGAGGGTGGGATGCAGAAAAAACTCCAACCATGAGGAGTAATTATGATGCTCGAGTGTCAGCAACAGAGGATCTTCCATGAAGCTTTGTTATATTTCAGAAGAAAAACACCTGATGGATCTTCCGGGATGGAGACATCAAGCGGTTATTATGAAGTAATAACCAACCCATCAAAAATAGGAAGGGTAGCTCCACTCGGGAAATTCGCTACGAGCTTTAGTTCCTAGAACCTAATTCATTACTGAAACTCCTTAAACCAGATTGAAGCCGAGACCATGGCTGGAAGCAGACTCAATTTAGCCCTGAAAACTAGAGTCTGCGGCCATAATATGTCTCGATGGATTCTATCTATAGAAGCGATCCAGGAACAATCCATTTGGTTAGCCACAAGGATAAGTAGCCAGATCAGTAGAGCCTCCTTCGAGATGTGCTTTCTGCTATGACGAAGATAACTGAGGGTTTCTATTCCTGCTGGAAGTCACCAGTTTTGATGATAGATATCTGTCAGGGATTGTGTTGATTCATCAAAGCAGCTATTACATCCCCAGGCATTGTGGTCATAAGATTGACAATTGAGACTTGTTCTCTTGGAACCTCTCTCCATCTTCCTTGAGAAGTCTATTCTTGTGATAGAATAAATATGTTGTCCATTATTGACATAGGCCAAATTTGAAGGACTTTCATACATGGCAGTACAAGTCAGATAGTGACACATTAATTCTTGATATACTTCAACCAACTGAGGATTCTGTTTCTGAATCTCTGCCAATTCTTGGTTGGTAGGGGTATATCCTCATAAGGAAGTTCTCCCATTGGTAATCTTGAAAATATACTCCATTTCATGGAGTGCAAACCCCATTTCACCAATCGAGTCGAGATAGTACCAGTGGAATTGATATACAGTTCTACCAGAGCCAGGAAATCAATTGTGATTTATATGGATTCCTGACTAGTAGAAGTAATGCATTAATAGTCCAATGGTCTGCATCTGATTTAAAATACTTCAATACCCAGGCTGTCAACATGATCCAATCTATATTCTGAGGATTCATCCATCCTTGGAGTCTAGGATTCCCTGAAGGATATAATACCCCTTTATTCATAAACGGTTTATGT
>JANAVB010021388.1:0-5000 GCA_029216955.1 Iris pallida
ATATATTATAAAATATATATTATATATATATATATATATATATATATATATATATAAAATATATATATAACTTATATATATAGAAAGAGAAGGAAAAAGGGGTGTGTGTGTATGTGTTTGCTGTGTGTGTGTTTGAGTGCTGTCGAGGCTGCCGCAACAACTCCAAACACAACAGAAACCACAAACCATATCCAAGTATATAAGCCTATATATACACTAATACTATATATGTAAATACAAAGGAAAAACTATATAACATATAGATTTATATGATCGAATGCAACCATTAGTCTAACTACAAAATAACATTCAGAATCTAAACTAAACCTAACTCCAAACTCAGAAATCTGAGTTAAATCTCATAAATTCAATCTCAACGTAAAAATCAACTCAAAAACAAACCCAACCGAATTCAAAACCCAACTCGATACCCAATTTCCAAAATATACAACTAAAACTCGTAAAACTTGGCAAACACGAAGGTATACACGTGTGTGTCAATTCACAGGGTCGAACCCGAGTCCGTATCGTGTCCACAAAGTGTGTATCGAAAAAGTTCGTACACGCGTGTATTGACATGTGCTCGTGCACGCGTGGCGTGCTCGATAGAATGCCACACGCAACACGAGGAGCCTCGTACTCATGCACGTAGCTACGCAGGATCTAGGTCTAGGTGTGCACCACCCTGACGCATGTCCACGTGGTGTCTACGCATCGTACGAGATGCATATCGGGGAGGGCTGTGCGCGCGTGTACGGTATCAGTCGAATCAGTGCAACGCGATAACTTCGCGCATACTCAACAAAATTTTGTAAAATTTCATGAGCACATGGGCAGAGGTTTCCCCTACGTGTCCATAAAATTTCATGTAAAACCGTGTCGTGTACGTCGAGTTATGAAACTCAGACTGCAGGACAGTACACGGGCTGAACGTACGCGCGTGCGCGGCCTCGTAGGTGCGTGTCGACGTCCGTAGCTTGCGACACGAGCCACATCGTGCGTCAATTCTAGGGCTAGCCTAGTTCAAGGGCTATGTGTCTATGGTCTTGGTTCGTATCCTTGTCGTGTTGTGTCCTTGAATGATGGCCGTGTGTGGCATTTTCCATACCCATGCACGGTTCAGCCGAACCAGTGCGGCTTCGATTTCTCCGCACATGCTCCACGAAACGTCGTAAAATTTTAGGAGCATGTGGGAAAAGGTTGCCCCCACGTTTCCACAAAGTTTCACGACCAATCGTGTCGTATTCATCGAGTTATGGCACTCGAACAGCAGGTCATGCACGAGGCTGTGCACGGGCCTCGTGCACGCGTGTCCGTGTCCGATTTGGACACCGCAAACATGTAAATCAAGATCCATCTTCAAAAAAGTTGTTTCAAATATAAACAGCAACAACTTCGTGGAAACATAATCGAAAAATAAGAACTTTCGATTCTAAGAGGCATTTCGTCGAACACATGTTCCAATACAACGACACGTGTCCGATACGCCTATCAAACGGAAAAACCTACCAAACTACATGTAGAGGTTCGGGGTACCTAGATGATGCATCTATAAAGAAAAATCAGAATTTACAAGTGTTTAGAGGGGTTTACCTATTGAGAGTCAATATCTTAATGAAACGAGCCTCCAAACACGTTGATGCCGATTTTCTCCAGTCCAACGCCTCCGATTCCTTGCTAGCATGTCTCCAGCAAGTTCCTCTCCTCCCAAGGATCGCAACACACTTTGTTTGGATTGATTTGGATGAGAATTGAGAAAAATGGACTTTTGGAAGATGAGGCAATTTCTAGGGTTTTTGAAACTTGGTGGCTACAATATTTTGCACATAAAGAGGGGGGAGGGGGACTACTATTTGGGCGGCCAAGGGGTTTGCTAGGGTTAGGTTAGGGTTTAGGATGGGCCACAACTCATCTAGAGTTTAACAAAAGCCCATTAGCAAAAAGGCCAATATGCTACATGCTAAAGTAGCCTAAAAATGCAAAAAATGGTTTCCTAATTACTAATGCTCCAAATTGAATTCTAATTAGCCAAATAAGTCTTTAAATCACATGGTTAGTCTTCTAATCAAGGTTAACTAAGGTTAAGCCATCTACTAATACCAAAAGCACTAATCAAAACTAAAACACAAATTTATTTAATAATAAAATAATCAAAAATACCAAAAATCACACAATTACTAAAATTTCCTTATTTTTAAAAAGGTGGTGGTTACAAATCTACCCTCCTTAAAATAATTTTCTCCTCGAAATTAAAGGTTGATAGTACTCCTTCTAGGTCAATCTCCCAACAATCAAAGTCTGAAGAAAATTTATCTAAATCATGCAATTTGAAAGAATAGCATACAAGGTCATGGCATACAGTAGCAGTTGAAAGTCTCATCTAGGTATACTAGCCATACTAGATCAAAACAGTCATAAGATATCAAAACACACAAGCAATCTGGGGTGTATCAATCATCAAAGACATGCTAAGATTTAGGTCCAAAACTCACCTCCAACTTCTGGTGGCTGGAACTCCCTCCTGGCGGTGGGGCCTCGACTAGGGTAGGTGCAGTAGGACAGTCTCGTATCTTGTGTGCAGCTAACCCAAAAAATAAGCACAACTTCTGTCTCCTCCTACAGCAGTCCCATATGTGACCAGGCTTCCTACAGTAAGCACAGGTAGGCACTTGCTCAACTGGCCTCTGTTGGACAGGAATCTGGACTAGGTGGGATGGTCTAGGCTGAAATCCTGGGTACTCCTGAGGCTTTGGGTATACACTGCTCCCCGCTCTCTTGGGACTCGTCTCTCCTCTTAAATGCATAAAGTCCCACAACAGTTGGATTCGATGAATCTGTTCCATCATGATCTCAGCCTGAACTCTCTATATCTCCAATACATTCCGGAGAAGTCCAAATATCTGAGATCCATCAGGAATGGTATAGGGTACCACTCCGGGAGGCAGAGGAAGGCTCTCTGACTCAGGTGAAACTGCAGCTCTCTCCTGAATGATAGGGGATAACCCTTTGGTGAGGCTGCTACTACCTCCTCAATGGTAGAAGGTACCACTTCCTTCTGGACAATCGGAGGGATCACTACCTCCTGAGCAACATGAGGTGGAAACACGCTCCCAGTCATATCTGAAATTGTAGCTACGTTCAGGGGACAGGATCTGGTCATGGGGGTCGTACTTGAAAAAGATAAAGAAACAACAAATCGTCAAGGCTGTAAGGCAGTCTACCCTCCTATATGAAAACTGGTAGTTATCAAAAAAACTGAGAATTAACTATAAAGGGTTACTATTCCAAAGATGATCAAAATTGAAAGTTTTAAGCACGAGTGTCAATAGCATTGAAATCTAATTACGATATATATAAAAAAAAATTTAGTCTCGACACGATCTAAGTTGATCAATTTTTGGGTAAATCAAGATTGGGTAAGATGGGGAACAAGGTCATCGAAATCTGAGCACGAGCATCCAAGGATGGAGATCCATGTCACAAGAAAATTTAATTCAATTACGACCTAAGATATTAATATGATAAGAAAAGATGACCACAGTCGATTGGTCGTGATCAAGGGAGTTATGATTCAATGATATTGAAAACTTAAAGGATGATGCAAGGATATAGAAGTAAGTCAATTTCCTCCTTTTGATAGGGAAAACAAAAGACAAGGTTTCATAGGGAAGTCAAGTTAATCATCTCCCTCTGATACTATCAAGTTTATCTAGTCATCATTTGCCAATCATATTTTTATCTCACAAGCCCCAATATAAAAATCAACCTTTATATGACCACCACTAAAATTATACTCTGCCGTCATGATGATTTGACCTTGTCATGATCACCATAGGCTTAATTCCTAAATTCCAAAATATTACTAATAAAGCATACCCTTCTTATTAGGAATCAACACTAACCACTTAATCATCATAATTCTAAATTCTTCCTCCTTGTCCTAAATTGCATCCGAAACCTCTAAATCAAGTTTCATGAAATCCTTGAACTTGTTCAAATTACTTTCCTTGTATTATTTAAATCCAAAATCACTAGGCCTTACAAAACTTATTCTCCATTATGAAATCAACCTTCACATTTCCTTTAACATACACCTTCATATATTATTTTCCTTAAATTAAAATTCTCACAAAATCCATAGATTTTTTGTAACTCAAATCCTTGTGTTCTTTCTGTTTTTAGCCATTTCCTTACAATATCTTGTTCAATTTTGTATCATCATCGCATACAGTTAAAATCTCTCCTCTGTTACTAAATCTCTAAGTTTAACATCATAGCCTTAAAGTGAAACGTCTTAAGAATCAATAACTAAAATTATCCAGTCCTCAAAACTAAGTCGGTCTCGAATATCATTATTAGTTATGAAATACATCTATGAATTATTTATATCCA
Source organism: Iris pallida (assembly GCA_029216955.1). Lineage (NCBI taxonomy): Eukaryota > Viridiplantae > Streptophyta > Magnoliopsida > Asparagales > Iridaceae > Iris > Iris pallida. Next base: position 4,393 of record JANAVB010021388.1, read on the forward strand.
AAATATTTCTCTATGTGTGATCGTTTCTAAATTGATAATATAAATCTCTTGATTTCATCCTCAATCTCAGTCGCTCTCTATCCCAAACCTATATCAAGGTCCATCATATTATATTCCTACCAAGATTATCATAAGATAACAGATCAAGTCCTTTCCGAATTAGATGATTTATGTTACCTCCTGGACCTTTCCAAGGTAAAGAGTTATGGAGATTCAAGATTTCAAAGTGTGGATGACAGAAGTAGATATGAGATAGTTGATCTATATAATTAGGACAGAGTTAATTAATATAAGGGAAAATGGGAATACAGGAAATAATGGCAAGAAAAAAATATAAAAATTTTGTTCTTACTCATCTGTTCAAAGAAATGAACCAATTCAAGATATAATCGGATACCATACGTGTCTTCCTGAAATCATGTTATCAGAATTTGGCCACGCCAGTAAGCATAGCTGTAATAAACGATAGAGTCCTTAACTAAGGTATACACCCTATAATCAAGTTATCTAGAGTTCTTACCACGCCAACCGATATGGCTGCAAGAGAATCTAAATTCCATAACTAGGATACTATATCTAAAATCAGGCTTTATGTCCTTGTCATGTAA
>JANAVB010021388.1:10000-33512 GCA_029216955.1 Iris pallida
TATAATCAAGGTTAACTAAGGTTAAGCCATCTGCTAATACCAAAAACACTAATCAAAACTAAAACACAAATCTATTTAATAATAAAATAATAAAAAATACCAAAAATCATACAATTACTAAAATACCCTTATTTAAAAAAGTGGTGGTTACAACAATTCTTTTGTCGACCTTCGTTTCTCTCAGACTGGACATTCATCCTTTTCTCTTCCTAGAGATCCAGCTGTTTCAGGCTACCGCTATGAGGATGAGGCGGTCCATACTTTCTTTCAACCCGGTAACGCATATGATTGGTGCCGTGGTTCTGGTGCTACTCTACACCCTTCTGGAGCTGGCACTTCTGGAGCTGGTCCATCTGGAGCTGGTCCATCTGGACATGGTGGTATTATTGGCATTGCTGACGATGATGACTCAGAGGATATATGATCTAGACGTGATATATTTTGTTTAGATGTCATTTTGTGAGACTTTATTACGTCTATGTTTGCTTGGAAATGCTCCGACATTCCAAGATATCATTTAGTACTCTTATTTTTCTTTTGTACTGAGACTGTATTGACTGAGATGATGTATTTTGAACATCTGTTTTATGCTTTGCTTAGCATATTTTATTTTTAATTTAGCATTATTTCTTATTTCTTGTTCTGTTAACATATAAACTGCCTGTGAAATATTTGTTTATCCATATTATTTTTGTATTTCTTCAACGCTTGTTCCTTATGCATGAATTGCAGGGGAGCTTCTCTCTTTGCAATTATTTTGCTAAGCGACAATAGAAGAGAAATAGGATCTAACATTTTTTGCAGGATACATAAATTTTTTTCGGACACAGTACAATACAATATTTTAATTATTTTTAAATTTAAAAGATCAAGATGTTATATCGGTCAAGATTTGTCAATTATCAAAATAGGGAAGATTGTTGGCACATTAGTCATGGTCGAACCGAATTTTAATAATTGATCAAACTCTGTCTTGATATATGGGCTATTTGGACACTTGGACAACTACCAAAGAACTGCTACCTATCTGTTCTAGATCGAAGTTGATTTTGTCGTATGAGTCTGTATTTCTGTATGTAATATAATTTTCACATTTATTGAGTCTAGGAATACATTGTACACCGAGTCGTACTGGCAAATAGGATACCCCAAAAATATTTTTAAAATATCCTATGTTTTAAAAAATAACCCATTTTATAAAAGCTCCTAACTGCTTAAACTTTTTCTAAAAGCCAAAACCAAAAACCTGCTTTTAAAATGCCAGAAAATCAAAAACCAAACTAGGAGAATTCGGCCTGAATTTAGCCAGAATTCGTCTACTTTTCGTTAGATTTTGAACTTGGTCTCCTTGCAGTTACAGATGCAATGACTACTTGGTCTCCTTCCTATATTGATACTGTACTAACTCGTTTTTGTCACATCCATTTTTCTAGTTGAGGGTATTTTGGTGATTGTAAATTTTTTGATTATTTTAATAAATTATATTATTGGTATTGTGATTTTTGGCCTTTTGATAGTATAGCCTTGGTGCAACCTAGCCTAATGTCTCACCATGACTTAGTGACTTAGTTAGCATGATTAGTTAGTGTTAGTAATCCTATTCTAGTTAGTTTCAAATTAGAAGCTAATTAGCAAGTTTTGGTTAAAATCTAGTTAGACCTATTGATTTAATGTTTCATTTTAACCTGTAGAAAGATGCCCAAGCGCATGGATTAGAAAACCTTAGCCCACCTATGATGTGGCCGGCCAAGCAAGGTCCTATAGCCTATTTAATATCTCATGTTGAACACTTGCTTCCTTTTCCATTCCTCTCCTTCTGGCAAAAACCTAGGTATGTGTTTCCTTCTATTTTCTTCATTTCTCTTCTTTTTTAATCATAGTCTTTTGTATTGGGTTCTGATTTAAGTTGTGGACTGTTGGTGGGCTAGCAATCTCAGTTTTGGAGAGCGCGGGATCATTCAAGTTGCAAAAGGATCTTCACTTTTGAAACTCTTTATAAGGAATTCACCCTCAATAGGTAATCTTTTCAAAACCCTTCAAATCCCTGAATTCTTTCTATATATGCATCCATCTAGGTGTCCCCTAGCTGTAGGATGAGTTTTGTAGGAATTGATATTGGTTTGGTGTCCGTATCGGACATGTATCAGTGTTTTTGTGTGAGTGTTCGATGAAATTTCACAATGGGATTTATTTTGTTATTTTCAAAATGTTTTTGAACAAAGTTGTAACTCTACATGTGTCCTTTGATTTCGTGATGGACTGAACATGTTTTTGTGTCTGTGTCGTGCCCATGAGGAGCAGAACACGCCGTACGAGAGCGCGGTCAAGTGCCCTACTGCTCGGTAGGCAATGTACCGTATCTGTGTCACTTGGACACACGACACTTGGCTCGTGTCTTGGGGACATGACTGACATGTCAGTCCCCAAGTGCCTTTGGGTTTCGTTTTGATTTGGATTTGATTTTCGTGCCACACGGTTTTGATGAACAATGCACTGTTTGACACTGGGAAGTTTTTTGAGTTTCGATTTATTTGATAAACTTAGTTCAGGATTTTTAGGTCTGTGATGATGTTTAGATATAGTTGATTTCAAGTTCACATTGTTTTCATTTCAAGTTAATTTGAATTTGTTTCATTTTGAGATGAGTTGGTGATTGGCAATTGATAATCGGGTTCGAGCATATATATTTCAGATGTTTGCTGAACAGTGAGGTTCCTTGGATTCAATTTTGTGGTGAGGTTAAATCCTATTTTTACAAAGGATGTGATGACTTCATTGGTTCAAGTGTTGAGTTTTTGCCAAGTTTTGTTGATTCATTAGTTCATTGCATTAGTTGGTTATGTTTCGAAAATATATTGGAGGTGGCTTTCGAACTTACTGATACTTGAAGTATCAGGATTCTTGATGTTCGTTTGTGATTTCAGACATTAGTTTTTGAATATTAATCCATAGTTACTTGGGTTGTTGATTCAGGTTGATTTGAAATTGCTTTCATTGTCGATTTTGTCTTAACATTGGGATTTTACTGTGAGGTTCAATCACTGATACTGTCGTTGGGGATACTTTATATTTTTCAAAATGTTTTGAGTGTTTGCTGTAAAGATTTGTTTGAAACAGTCTCAGGTTATAGTTTTATATAAATTGCATCTCAGTTTTGGTTTAGTTCCTTCCCATTCTTATTTGATTCCATGTTGAAATTCTCGATTTGGGGATATCCTTGTTCTAAGTTCACTGAGAACATATGTAAGGAAAATCTCAGTTTTCAAGTATGGGTTGTGTTTCCTTTTTCCAGTTTTCCTTTTTATTTGCATTCCTTATTTCAGTCTTCCTTTTTCCTCTTGTTTCCTTTACAGTCCAATACTTCTTGTTTATTTTGATACTATGTGGTATCATATATATTTAGCCTTATGTGATTTATGTTATGCTAAACTATGTTCCAGGTTGGTATGGGATTTGAATGGGACTGTTAGAGTTTGGTATTAGGACTGAGATAAGGTTGTGTTAGTAGCATGGTTGTTATAGGTTAGTTAGCCTATAGGGTTGTTAGCATGTATTGACTTAGCGAATTGCCTAGGTGTTAGCCTAGTGTGCATTCTAATAGGCTTTATAACTTGTGGTTAGGATATAGGTTGACCATGAGTTGACTTTAGCCTAGTTTAGCTTATAAAGCATGTAGATGCATTGTAAGTTTGTGTCACTTCATTTTAGACATGTTGTAACTTGTATTTGACCTAAAAATTTGGTAGATGAACTAGTTGACTTATAGTTGACCAGAGTTGACCAGGGGTTGACTTTGACCTATAAGGACTAGAATCATATAGAATGTATTGTAATGTTTAATATTACCTTTCTAGACATGTTGTGACCTGTGTTATTCTAAATAGGACTCAGATACTCCAGTTCAGACTCTTATTCTCACCAGACAGTCGAGATATCAGGTGTGTACATTCTCTAACCGTTTCATACTTGTTAGGAATTATATTCTTGTCATAGTTTAATTTACTTGATGCTGACACGACATTATCACAGATTAGTACTATATGGATCTTTACATGAGATGTTATCCTCCTCTGGTGCATTGAATACATTATGTCATGTGCTTTTTACGAACATCATATATTTTGTGGACCCTTATTATTCATGTATACTCATGTGCTCTCATGTACTCTCATGATCTCATGAGCTTCATGTATAAACTATCATGTATAATAACATAACCTGTCTAGATCCTTGTGTATTGATTGGGGCATGGGAGAGTAGAAATAGTCATGTGAACAATTCCAAAGTATTGTAATCATGTACAAACTCTTTAGTGTAATCATATGCAAATCAAGCCGTTCACATGTCTATCTTGTACTCTAAATCACATAGTCACTTACAATTCTCTATTATCATATAGATAGCTTTGTTATCAGTTTTTCTCTTTCTTTTTATGCTTATTTCCTACAACGTTTCATGTATCTTAACCTATCACATGTTTTATACTTCCTGTCAAGATATGAACTGCGTGAGATGTATTGTGCTCGTTCTCGTCCTGACTGGACTGTTAAAAATATTACAGGTAATGAGGAGGAGTTCTGCCCAACATATTATGGCACATGCTTAGATCACACCGGTGACTTGGACCCGCAGGAGGATCCTACAGTCGCTGAGGACTTCACTATTATCTAGATTAGATCTCTAGACTAGTTTCCCTTTAGTTGTCTTATTTCATGTACTTTCATTTATTAGATATTGGTGATATTTGTATATTCAGATATTACTCTTATTTGTAGCTGGTTGGAGATTATTCCTTTATCTTATCCATACATTTATTCTCTATATTCCACCTTAGATGCTGCGATTGAGTTATACCTTCATATTGTCCTCCTTTTGGAGTGTATATCATTGAACATGTATGGTTATTGATAGATGTTGTGATTTAGGATAGCGTTCTACTGTCGACATTGTGGCGTAGGCTGGACGTACCTGTAACACCCAGTTTTCCAAATGAGGATAATTTTGAAATTTTGTAATTTTAATCTTTTAATAATAATATTTTAAATCATGATATAATTTTTAGTAATTTTTAAATCATTTAAAAACTATTTTAAATCATGACTTATGATTTTGGTGTTTTGATAGTGTAACACTAGAGACAGCCTAACCTAGAGCCTAGCCATGTGATTAGGGTGTTTCATTTATCATTTCCAGTTCGAGAGTATTTTGTCATTTTGAATTTAAATTGAGTTTACTATATATTATTTGGAATTTAATGTATTATTAAGAATGGTGTGATTTTAATATTATTTAATTGATTGCCATGTATTGTGAATAGCCTAACTTGGTTTGGACCTAACCTAGATTTGTCATAGCTAGTCTAAGCTAACCATGGTTAGTGATAGTTAGTATTAATTATAATTATTAGAATTTTTTAGTGATTTTTAGTATAATTGATTTGGTGCTAGTTTTGACTTTGACTAGTGTTGACTAGGAGACTAACCAAGAGACTAACCTAGGTCATGACCACTTGGTTAGGTTAAGTAACCCTAGCTTGACCTAAGTTAGTGATTTCATACTCATTAGAATTAGTTTGGGGAAATTAGGAGTTAGTTTGATTAAGGAATGGCTTGTGAAATCACAAGTCATTATTGTGACTTAAAGCCTTAAAGGCCCATAGGCCCACACCATGTAGCCAAACCCTAACCCTAATCAGCCCATGGTTGGTCATATTGATTCCCCCCTCTATTTAATACTTCTCAAAGTTAGGGCTAGCCTCCATTAGGATTTTTGCCAAGTTTTAGAAAGAGGTAAGTCTCCATCTTCAATAAATCATAGAAAATCCATTTTAATTCCTTTTTCACCCAAACCAATTGTAATAGGTTCTAATTTCCTCTACTTGTTGTTGGTATCAAGTAATCTCAGCTTGGGAGCAAATTGGAGGAGTTGGCTATCAAGAAGAACACCTCTTTGTGGAGCTTTTTGAAGGATTTGATACATATAGGTAACTTCCATTCCACACCATAGAATCCTGATTTTATTGCATGTCTAGGGAGCCCTAGGCCTAACCTAATTGTAGGAATAGGAAGCCCTAAAATTTGTGTCCATTTCGTGTCCTATTTGGACACGTATCAGCCCTTGTTGGCATGTGTTTGATGAAATGCCCCAATGGGCATTTCGTGTGATTTTTAGGAAAGTGTTTGAATAGGAAATTAGGTTCAGGTGTCGCTAACATGTTTCTTGAGTCCTTGTGTGATTTTCGTGTCGTGTCGAGTCTGTACAGACACGTGTAGACACGGTCGCGTGCGCGCGTGCACAGGCACTGTGCATGCCCTGCATTTCGGGGGACACAGCACCCTGGATACGAAACGTCGACACGTGAAATTCGACGTGTGGCACGGGGCTGACACTGACATGGATCTTCCCAAGTTTCAGAGCCCCACGTGTCATGTCGGACACGCACGAACGCGTGCACTGAAAATACACTGTGCGGGCGACTGTCCTTTTTGAGCACTGATACGCGTGTCGTATCGTACGCACGCATATCGTGGACACGTGGCAGGGTGTCCTAGCCCTAGCCCTACACTTGGTCGACACTGGGACACGACCACGTGGTCTGTGTCGTGTCGTGTCATGTGCACGGACACTGTGAACACGTGCACGATGAGTTTCCTGCTGCACTGTGTCCAGTTTCTCATTTTAGGTTTTAAATGGATTGGACATGTTTGTGTCCATTTGGGTGGATACAAACTCATTGTGTGACACGTACACGTTATGTTTTTACTTTACTAACCACTATTTTGGTGTTTTAGTTCAATTTTGATGTTCAATTCTCAAATTTCCCAATTTACTGATACCTTAAATTCAGTCCCAATTTCACTGTTTGTTCCAGATTTCCTATTCGATTTCTAGCATCATATTTAACCTATTTTTACTGCTAATTAGTGTGGTTTAAAACCTCAGATTGGTTCACCTATATGTGTTCTATTGGTGTGATGAAATTGGGGTTAAATTGGTTTTGTTTTGGTTCAGAAAACTGGAATGTTGGATAGGTACTGTTTTACTGAATTCTGTGAACTGTTTTGATTTAATGTGTTAATCTGAATTTGATGAACTGAGATTTCCAACACTTCATTGATTCACAATCCTTTTAAACCAGAGATTGGGTTATTTGGGACTGTTAACTGAGTTTGATGAACTGATTTGAATATTTTTTTTCAATGTATTAAAATTGGGTGATGAAGGGGACTGAAAACTGAGATTACTGAGTTTAAGGGACTGTTATAAACTGAGTTTTGTTGGACTGTTTTAATGATTTCCTATGGGTTAATATGAGTTTGATATGGGACTGAACAGAGATTGATTTATGGTTGACTGAACTGAGTTCCTTCTTTTTCATATCACTAAATTGTAATGGTTTAATTTTGTAAACTGTTTTGCCTATTGTTGTTCACTGTTTGCCTCACTCACATTCTCACTACACATACACACACCAATGTCTCACTGATTTTGCCTAACACCTACACACACATATACATGTTACACACCCTCTCTTGATACACCCATGTATCACTCACCTCTCACACTCACATGTCTATGCATCACTAACACACTTGAGTTCACTCTCTCACATACTCTCAAGTCACACTATTCACACACCTATGTATTCTCTCATAACACTCATCACACACATGTTTCCTCCCTCATTCTCATGATACACACACACATACACTTGGACACATATTCATGTGCCACCTTTTCCATACATCATGTATATATATATATATATGTATTGAGGTATATATGTATAGATATCTTATATATATAATATGTGTGCCTAAAAATATATATTAGATATTCATGTAGGTGTAGTATACATATAGTTAGCCTATATGGTATATGTGCTCCTATACTAGATTGTATAATGTGTTAATGTGTGTTTCATATTTAGGCTTATAAAATTGACATGTGATATGATTTATGGTTGGCTTAGGCATGGTATTGCCTTAGCCTATGGCCTAGTCTCTTAGCCTATGGCCTATGTGCTAGGGTTATATACTAAAAGCATCACTTTTGTAGTAACCTTATTTCCTTAAATTTTGAATGAGAATCATATGGGCAAATGTTTGCATATTGTATTTGTTGCAAGTGTTAATACAAATGTCTGATATTCTATATTGTAGATAATATGGTGTGTGGTGTCACACAGAAGATCATATTATCAGTTTCCTATGGAGTATATAAATAGTTCACAGCCTAGATGGACTTGGACAATCTATTGGGAAGGTTGTAGTGTAATCTGTTATTAGTCTATCTTGACTATAGGTTTACACTGGTACACTTTGTGTGTATTGAACAGGACCACTTGAGGTTGTTCTCTTTGTACTGACTACATAAGAGAACAAACACCTCTGTTATTATGGATGCTTGTGCTCTTAATCCGGATATAATAACGGACATGTATATGCAGTGTGCATTACTTTGACTCATAAAAGAGTGAGATTCATTATGGATCAACAACCTCTATGAATTGGATAATAACATTGTATATATGATGGACTGTTGATTATAAATAGAATCCATGTCCCGATACATCGGGTTGATGATGTCCCCTTAAGGAGCTCATAAGGATTGTCATGTAAACCCTGCAGGTGGATTATATCCGATATGACAAATAAAGTTGAGCGGTACTACTTAAGGATAAAAGATGTCGAATCAATATAGTTGTCAGTAACTTAATTTGATCGACGGACATACGATATCTTAACATGGGGAGCCAAACGAGCATATAATAAAAGGAGCCCACAAACATAATTTGGGATTAGGGAGGTAGTACAACAATAGCTCATTAGTGGACCGAGCTATTGTTAATGGGCCTGGATTGTGTGTTCGGGCTGAACACGGGATATCCAGATCCGTTAGGAGGCCTAACCCTAATTTCTCCTCATGGTCCCTGCCGTAGCCTATATATAGCCTCTATTCTCTGGCCGCCATATTACTGATCAAAAATCTGAAACTTTCTCTAAATTCGTGAGTCACGTAAGGAGAGAAAGAGAGGGCTGCCAAGGAGAAGAAAAGGTTGGGAGATCGTCGCCCACACGACGTCCAACTCGAGGAAGGAATACGTGCAGAAGATCTTGGGGTCGCCCGCTCGAGATTGCCAGGAATTACTTGTCTCCTTTCCGCCGCAGGTATAATTCGTAAACCCTAGTTTCCGCCTATGAAGGGTTAGAACACGTATTAGATCTGTTTAACTTTCTATCGATCAATACGCACACCAAAGGAAGGGTCCTGGGAATCTCCAGTTCCATCACTATGGTTGTGTCAGCTTGACTGGTGAGCTTAGATTGGACTTGTTTAGTCTTGTTAGACTTAGAATAGCCTTGTTAGCCTAGTATAGACTAGTTTGACTTAGGATTGACTTGGTTGACCTAGTTTGACTTCTAGGGTTGACCAAAGTTGACCAAGAGTTGACTTTGGTCTAGATTGACCTAGATTCATGTAGAATGCATCGTAGTGCATCTTATTACTATTCTGGACTTATTATGACTTGTGCTGTTCTAATAGGAGCCAGACACCGCTCCTCGGATAGTACTTTTATCTTGGACATTCAGTTAGCAGGCGAGTACATTCTCTGATCATTTTATATCTTGTTTAGGACTATATTCCTGCTTTAGATTACTTTACATGATGCTGACACATTGGAAACACGGATTAGTACTATATGGATCTGGTTGTGCGATGTTATCCCCCTTAGCGGATACATCGGGTATTCGTATTCATGTACTTTATCGGGAACATCGTGTACTCTTTGTATTTGTTACATTTGTGTACGAACGTGTGAATCGTGTATAATCATGTATTCACATGACCTTCGTGTACAATAACATAATGTAGCTGGATCCTTGTGTATTGATTGGGGCGGGGGAGTAGAAGTGGTTATGTATTCAATCCAGTAGATTACTCGTGTACAAACCTCTGTAGATTACTCGTGTACAATATCGTGCCGTCTACATAACCATCTTGTGCTCTAAATCACTAGCACTGTTAGTTCTCTATATATTATAGCTATTTACTTACAGTCTCTCTCTTTTTATCATATTATTTCTTCATATCCTGTATCTTACTCTCTAGCATGTTTATATTTCCTAACCGGTTATGATTTTGTTGAGATGTACTGTACTCGCTCCCATCCTGATTGGACCTGTTGAAAATTTTACAGTTAATGATGAGGCTCTGGTGTCTATCCCTCTTGGTGAAGCATTAGACATCACTAGTGACTTGGACCTGCTATCAGTTGATGATACTTTCCTAGATTAGGATGCCTTATCTTTTCTGAATTTCTGTATTGAGTTCTGAGATATTATTGGGATATGTACTTATTTAGTCACTTAGAATTCTTGGTTGTATCTCTGTGATTTCTTATGTTCTGGATATTATCTTTTATCTATCTATCTTACCATGTTCTACCTTAGTTGTGATTGAGTTATATTCTGTTATGTCACCCCCATTCGGAGAGTATAACTGTTTATTACCTTTAACTGTTAGATGTTGTGACCTAGGACAGCGTTCTACCGTCGACACTGCGGCGTAGGCTGGACGTACCCACGTCTCGTACCCTTACTATAGGGTGCGGGTCGTGACACGTTTTTAGTGGTGGCCCATGCAGGTCGAGTTTATGTAGTGGTATTCGAACTAGAGTATCACTACAGCCTGCAGTAGGATTAGAATATTTTGAAGGTACTCAATCACAGTTAGGATTCCTTGAGAGATTCCTGAGACGACCCTTGAGAATCTTATTTAAACTTCAATTTAAAATCTTTACCCTTGTTTGTTGCTCTCACTCCTTGATTATTGAAATTAATTTTTGTTGGATCGTTGTTGATTTTGATTTTCCTATCGAGATGAATTTTATGGCCTGAGTTACGATATTTTCTGATAACATATGTTGACGGGAATAACAGAGATGGTAAAACGTCTGCTTGATTATGGAACCTGTAGTTTATCGCAGCCATATTAGCTGGCGTGGCGGAAACATAGAGACCTGACTTCGGATGTACGTATCTTGGTTATGAGATTTGGAATTTCTCGCAGCTATACTAGTCGGCATAGCGAAATTCCAGACGACATGATTATAGAGTTGCATGCCCCAGATATGGAATCTATCGTTTATCGCAGCTTTGCTTACTGGCGTGGCGAGGACTCTGAGTAACGTGATTTTGGACAGACGCATATGATTATCAGATTGTATCTTGAGAAGGTTTTTAACATATCATCTCTATCGTACCATTCTGTTGTTATAAATTGTATTCCATCATCAAATAACTTAGGAGTAGGAGTATGAGTAGGAGTAGCTTAGCTATTATTATAACCTTGTGTAACTTCTTGCTATAAATTCTTCCTAATACAATGAATCGATGATTTTGCTAGACCTTAACTTAGATTTGATATTGTAACTCTGGTTTCAAAATGGTTCCTTCTTTTAAACAGATAAGCATAATAGATTTTATCATTATTTTCTTCTTGCCATTATTTCTTGTATTACCTTAAAATATATATATAGTGGACACAGATGCTTGCCTGACACGTATGCATGCTACACTTGATTACCAACCTATCTGAATACATATTAATATGTTTGGTGTTAATTTCTCAGAATCCCAATAATTCTAATATAGTACAGTACCAGTGACTAGTTCTCTATTTTCCAGATTAAATTCGTAAATTGAATGTAAATTTCATGTTATTAGTCGTTGTTTACATCACTGCACATGTATGTTATATACATGGTTTCAAGTTTTAAAGAAATTGGTTGAGTTTTGTGTTTGAATTTGTCAAATCTGAGACCGTGTACATAGTAAACCCTTAACCTTGGATTCTAAGTGTTTAGTTCAAATTGAAGTTTTAAATTGTAATGTTTTGAGCCGTATACATGCTTGTGTGCAAGTATATAATGTTAGGTTCATACTCTTACATGTTAGGTTGTGGTCGTGGTAAACATTGAGTTGGTTTTGATGTTCGAATTTCTCCAAAAATTTGAAAACTGAATACATGTTAACATTTTTACATTGCCTTCAAATGTGTAGTTCAATTTCAGATCTAATATGTAATGTTGAGCTAAACTGGAAGATCGAACCCTTTATTCAAGTTTTAACCCATGTACACTTGACACTCTACACTAATGTTCACAACTGCCATGTAAACCTAACCCTTCATCTCTATGTTATGTTCATGTAGCCATATAGATACACATATATATATGTGGTTAGCCATGCATGTTAGGAGTAATAGCTTGTGCCTTGTAGACTGCTTAACCAATATGCCATGAATAGTGTAACTTGATAGCTATAGTTGAGACCCAAATCCTCCTATACACTTTCATGTATATTTCACACAAACCACATAACATTTACATAATGTTAGTTTTTCCTTCTCTAACACTCTCTCCTTCTATATATATTATATTATGATTGGATTCAATGCTATTGACTTTCGTTCCTTAAACTTTTGGTTCTGATTTACTTAAATAGTACCCTTTTAGATGATTAGTAGTTAACTTATTTATTTTTGATAATTACCAGTTTTCAGATAGGATAGTAGACTGCCGTACAGCCTTAATGATTGTTGTGTTTTTATCCCTTCCAGGATGGCACCCATGACCCGAGCCTGTCGCCTGAGAGCAGCTGCAGCTACTGATAGTGAGCTTCCACCTCCTATTACTCAGGAGGTAGTGACCCCTCAGGCTGACCCAAGGGTAGTGGTACCTCCCGCCATCGAGGAGGTGTTAGCATCCTTACCAGAGAGTTTCCCTCCACCACCTGTTACCCAGGAGAGAGCTGCAGCCTCATTTGAGACCAAGAGTCCTTCCCCGTCTCCTCCTCTGCCTCCAGGAGCGGTACCCCATACCATACCCTCGGCATGTTTGTTTCCTGACGGAGCTCAGATATCCAGACTTCTCCGGGATGTGTTAGAGACACAGAGAGTTCAGGCTGAGATCCTGAAGGAGCAGGGCCGCGGGATCCAACTGCTGTAGGATTTGGTACATTCAGGGGAAGATCCTAGTTCAAAGAGGCCGAGGAGCAGTGTATACCCGGAGCCCCGTGAGCACCCAGACTATCAGCCTAGACCAGCCTACCAAGTCCAGACTCCTGTTCAGCAGAGGCCAGCTGAGAGAGTGCCTACCGGCACCTTCTATAAGAAGCCTGGACATGTTTGGGGCTACTGTAGGAAGAGAAGAGGGGTGTGCCTGTTGTGTGGGTAGGCTGCACACAGGCTGCGAGACTGTCCTGCTGTATTTATCCCAGCCAAGACTCCACCTTCAGGAGGGAGTTCCAGCCACCAGACCTAGTTGGAGGTGAGTCCTTGACCTATATCTTAGCCAATCTTTGAAAATTGATGCACCCTACCATATTGTTGTATGTTTTGATACCTTATGATTGCTTTGATATAATATGACTAGAATGGCTAGATGAGACCTCAGACTGATACCACTTACCAAATCCTTTATGTTATCCTTCCAATTGCATGATTTAGATAAGTTCTCTTTTGACCTTGATTGTTTGGGTTTGACCTAGAAGGGGTACGATCATCTTAATTTCGAGGACAAAATTTTTCTAAGGTGGGTAGGATTGTAACACCCAGTTTTCCAAATGAGGGTAATTTTAAAATTTTGTAATTTTAATCTTTTAATAATGATATTTTAAATCATGATATAATTTTTAGTAATTTTTAAATCATTTTAAAACTATTTTAAATCATGACTTATGATTTTGGTGTTTTGATAGTGTAATACTAGAGACAGCCTAACCTAGAGCCTAGCCATGTGATTAGGGTGTTTCATTTATCATTTCCAGTTCGAGAGTATTTTGTCATTTTGAATTTAAATTGAGTTTACTATATATTATTTGGAATTTAATGTATTATTAAGAATGGTGTGATTTTAATATTATTTAATTGATTGCTATGTATTGTGAATAGCCTAACTTGGTTTGGACCTAACCTAGATTAGTCATAGCTAGTCTTAGCTAACCATGGTTAGTAATAGTTAGTATTAATTATAATTATTAGAATTTTTTAGTGATTTTTAGTATAATTGATTTGGTGCTAGTTTTGACTTTGACTAGTGTTGACTAGGAGACTAACCTAGAGACTAACCTAGGTCATGACCACTTGGTTAGGTTAAGTAACCCTAGCTTGACCTAAGTTAGTGATTTCATACTCATTAGAATTAGTTTGGGGAAATTAGGAGTTAGTTTGATTAAGGAATGACTTGTGAAATCACAACTCATTATTGTGACTTAAAGCCTTAAAGGCCAATAGGCCCACACCATATAGCCAAACCCTAACCCTAATCAGCCCATGGCTGGTCATATTGATCCCCCCTCTATTTAATACTTCTCAAAGTTAGGGCTAGCCTCCATTAGGATTTTTGCCAAGTTTTAGAAAGAGGTAAGTCTCCATCTTCAATAAATCATAGAAAATCCATTTTAATTCCTTTTTCACCCAAACCAATTGCAATGGGTTCTAATTTTCTCTACTTGCTGTTGGTATCAAGTAATCTCAGCTTGGCAGCAAATTGGAGGAGTTGGCTATTAAGAAGAACACCTCTTTGTGGAGCTTTTTGAAGGATTTGATACATATAGGTAACTTCCATTCCACACCATAGAATCATGATTTTATTGTATGTCTAGCGAGCCCTAGGCCTAACCTAACTTTAGGAATAGGAAGCCCTAAAATTTATGTCCATTTCGTGTCCTATTTGGACACGTATCAGCCCTTGTTGGCATGTGTTTGATGAAATACCCCAATGGGCATTTCGTATGATTTTTAGGAAAGTATTTGAATAGGAAATTTGGTTTAGGTGTCGTTTACATGTTTCTTGAGTCCTTGTGTGATTTTCGTGTCGTGTCGAGTCTGCACAGACATGTGTACACACGGTCGCGCGCGCGCGTGCACAGGTACTGTGTATGCCCTGCATTTCGGGGGACACAGCACCCTGGATACGACACGTCGACACGTGAAATTCGACGTGTGGCACGGGGCTGACACTGACACGGGGCTCCCCAAGTTTCAGAGCCCCACGTGTCATGTCGGACACGCACGAAAGCGTGCACTGAAAATGCACTGTGCGGGTGATTGTCCTTTTTGAGCACTGATATGCGTGTCGTGTCGCACGCACACGTATCGTGGACACGTGGCAGGGTGTCCTAGCCCTAGCCCTATACTTGGTCGATACTGGGACACGACCACGTGGTCTGTGTCGTGTCGTATCGTGTGTACGGACACTGTGAACACGTGCACGATGAGTTTCCTGCTGCACTGTGTCTAGTTTCTGATTTTAGGTTTTAAATGGATTGGACACGCTTGTGTCCACTTGGGTGGACACAAACTCATTGTGTGACACGTACACGTTATTTTTTTACTTTACCAACCACTATTTTGGTGTTTTAGTTCAATTTTTGATGTTCAATTCTTAAATTTCCCAATTTACTGATACCTTAAATTCAGTCCCCATTTCACTGTTTGTTCCAGATTTCCTATTCGATTTCTAGCATCATATTTAACCTATTTTTACTGCCAGTTAGTGTGGTTTAAAACCACAGATTGGTTCACCTATATGTGTTCTATTGGTGTGATGAAATTGGGGTTAAATTGGTTTTGTTTTGGTTCAGAAAACTGGAATATTGGATAGGTACTATTTTACTAAATTCTGCGAACTGTTTTGATTTAATATGTTAATCTGAATTTGATGAACTGAGATTTCCAATACTTTATTGATTCACAATCCTTTTAAACCAGAGATTGGGTTATTTGGGACTGTTAACTGAGTTTGATGAACTGATTTGAATGTTTTTTTTTCAATGTATTAAAACTGGGTGATGAAGGGGACTGAAAACTGAGATTACTGAGTTTAAGGGACTGTTATAAACTGAGTTTTGTTGGACTGTTTTAATGATTTTCTATGGGTTAATCTGAGTTTGATATGGGACTGAACAGAGATTTATTTATGGTTGACTGAACTGAGTTCCTTCTTTTTCATATCACTAAATTGTAATGGTTTAATTTTGTAAACTGTTTTGCCTATTGTTGTTCACTGTTTGCCTCACTCACATTCTCACTACACACACACACCAATGTCTCACTGATTTTGCCTAACACCTACACACACACATACATGTTACACACCCTCTCTTGATACACCCATGTATCACTCACCTCTCACACTCACATGTCTATGCATCACTAACACACTTGAGTTCACTCTCTCACATACTCTCAAGTCACACTATTCACACACCTATGTATTCTCTCATAACACTCATCACACTCATATTTCCTCCCTCATTTTCATGATACACACACACACATACACTTGGACACATATTCATGTGCCCCCTTTTTCATACATCATGTATATATATATATATATATGTATTGAGGTATATATGTATAGGTATCTTATATATATAATATGTGTGCCTAAAAATATATATTAGATATTCATGTAGGTGTAGTATACGTATAGTTAGCCTATATGGTATATGTGCTCCTATACTAGATTGTATAATGTGTTAATGTGTGTTTCATATTTAGGCTTATAAAATTGACATGTGATATGATTTATTGTTGGTTTAGGCATGGTATTGCCTTAGCCTATGGCCTAGTCTCTTAGCCTATGGCCTATGGTTGTGTCTGCTTTACTGGTGAGCTTAGATTGGACTTGTTTAGTCTTGTTAGACTTAGAATAGCCTTGTTAGCCTAGTATAGACTAGTTTGACTTAGGATTGACTTTGTTGACCTAGTTTGACTTCTATGGTTGACCAGAGTTGACCAAGAGTTGACTTCGGTCTAGATTGACCTAGATTCATGTAGAATGCATCGTAGTACATCTTATTACTATTCTGGACTTGTGACTTGTGCTGTTCTAATAGGAGCCAAACACCACTCCTCGGACAGTACTTTCATCTTGGACATTCAGTTAGCAGGTGAGTACATTCTCTGATCATTTTATATCTTGTTTAGGACTATATTTCTGCTTTAGATTACTTTACATGATGCTGACACGTTGGAAACACGGATTAGTACTATATGGATCTGGTTGTGCGATGTTATTCCCCTTAGCGGATACATCGGATATTCGTGTTCGTGTACTTTATCGAAAATATCGTGTACTCTTTGTATTTGTTACATTCGTATACGAAACGTGTGAATCGTGTATAATCATGTATTCACATGACCTTCGTGTACAATAACATAATGTAGCTGGATCCTTGTGTATTGATTAGGGCAGGGGAGTAGAAGTGGTTATGTATTCAATCCAGTAGATTACTCGTGTACAAACCTCTGTAGATTACTCGTGTACAACATCGTATCGTCTACATAACCATCTTGTGCTCTGAATCACTAGCACTGTTAGTTCTCTATATATTGTAGCTATTTACTTACAATCTCTCTCTTTTTATCATATTATTTCTTCAGATCCTGTATCTTACTCTCTAGCATGTTTATATTTCCTAACCGGTTATGATTTTGTTGAGATATACTGCACTCGCTCCCGTCCTGACTGGACATGTTAAAAATTTTACAATGAATGATGAGGCTTTGGTGTCTATCCCTCTTTGTGCAGTATTAGACATCACTAGTGACTTGGATCTGCTATCAGTTGATGATACTTTCCTAGATTAGGATGCCTTATCTTTTCTGAATTTCTGTATTGAGTTCTGAGATGTTATTGGGATATGTACTTATTTAGTCACTTAGAATTCTGGGTTGTATCTCTGTGATTTCTTATGTTCTGGATATTATCTTTTATCTATCTATCTTATCCTGTTCTACCTTAGTTGTGATTGAGTTATATTCTGTTATGTCACCCCCATTCGGGGAGTATAACTGTTTATTACCTTTAACTGTTAGATGTTGTGACCTAGGACAGCGTTCTACCGTCGATACTGCGGCGTAGGTTGGACGTACCCACGTCTTGTACCCTTAATCTCGGGTGCGGGTCGTAAAAGTACCCACTTCTCGTGCCCCGACACTGGGTGCAGGTCGTGACAGTTTTAGTATACAAAATTCTAAGAAAGGTTTCTTATCTTTTAGACATGGAATTGCTCTATTAAAGGAGCAGTGTCCGAGGACACCTAAAGAGATAGAGAACATGAAAGCAGTTCCTTATGCTTCAGCAGTAGGAAGCTTAATGTATGCAATGCTATGTACAAGATCAGACATCTGCTTTGCCGTAGACATGGTCATCAAATATTAGTCTAACCCAGGACAAGAGCACTGGACTGCCGTAAAGCATATTTTAAAGTACCTGAAAAGGACTAAAGAGTATATGCTAGTTTACCAGGTAGATAGTTTAGTTCCCTTGGGGTATACAGACTCAGATTTTTAGTCAGATACGGATTCCAGGAAATCTACCTCAGGTTATGTGTTTACTTTGGAAGGTGGAGCCATTGTGTGGAGGTGTATCAAGCAAAAAAGTATTGCTGATTCTACCATGGAAGCCGAGTATGTGGTAGCCTCTGAGGCAGCCAAAGAAGCAGTTTGGCTCAGAAACTTTCTGTTGGACTTGGATGAGGTACCTAGTTTGCCTAAGTCTATTACACTTTATTGTGATAGTAGTGGTGCAGTTGCAAACTCGAAGGAATCTCGAGCCCATAAGACAGGTAAACACATTGAGCGCAAGTACCACCTGATACGAGATTTCGTAAAGAAAGAAAAAGTTGCTGTGATCAAGATAGCATCAGCCGACAACCTAGCTGATCCCTATACAAAGAGCTTACCAGCTAAGGCTCTTGATAGTCATGTTGAGGGAATGTGAATCAGATGTGTAGCAACATTGCTTTAAGTATAAGTGAAAGATTTGTAACAATATACTGAAAAGCAATGCTTTGAGTATAAGTGGAAGATTGTTAGGGTTATATACTAAAATCATTACTTTTGTAGTAACCTTATTTCCTTAAATTTTGAATGAGAATCATATGGGCAAATGTTTGTATATTGTATTTTCTATAAGTTTTAATGCAAATGTCTGATATTCTATATTGTAGATAATATGGTGTGTGGTGTCACACAGAAGATCTTATTATCAGTTCCCTATGGAGTATATAAATAGTTCACAACCTAGATGGACTTGGACAATCTATTGGAAAGGTTGTAGTATAATCTGGTATTAGTCTATCTTGACTATAGGTTTACACTAGTACCGTTTGTGTGTATTGAACATGGCCACTTGAGGTTGTTCTCTTTGTACTGACTACATAAGTGAACAAACACCTCTGTTATTATGGATGCTTGAGCTCTTAATGCGGATATAATAACATACATGTATATGCAGTGTGCATTACTTTGACTCATAAAAGAGTAAGATTCATTATGGGTCAACAACCTCTATGGATTGGGTAATAATATTGTATGTATGATGGGTTGTTGATTATAAATGGAACCCATGTCCCGATGCATCGGGTTGATGATGCCCCTTAAGGAGCTCATAAGGATTGTCATGTAAACCCTGTAGGTGGATTATGTCCGATATGACAAATAAAGTTGAGCGGTACTACTTAAGGATAAAAGATATCGAATCAATATAGTTGTCAGTAACTTAATTTGATCGACGGACATTCGATATCTTAACATGGGGAGTCAAACGAGTATATAATAAAAGGAGCCCACAAATATAATTTGAGATTAGGGAGGTAGTGCAAGAATAGCTCATTAGTGGACCGAGCTATTGTTAATGGGCCTGGATTGTGTGTTCGGGCTGAACACGGGATATCCAGATCTGTTAGGAGGCCTAACCCTAATTTCTTCTCATGGTCCCTGACGTAGCCTATATATATCCTCTATTCTCTGGCCGCCAAATTACTGATCAGAAATCTGAAACTTTCTCTAAATTCGTTATTCATGTAAGGAGAGAAAGAGAGGGCTGACAAGGAGAAAAAAGGTTGGGAGATTATCGCCCACACGACGTACAACTCGAATAAGCAATACGTACAGAAGATCTTGGGGTCGTCCGCTCGAGATTGCCAGGAACTACTTGTCTTCTTCCCACCGCAGGTATAATTCATGAACCCTAGTTTCTGCCTATGAAGGGTTAGAACACGTATTAAATCTGTTTAACTTTCTATCGATCAACATGCACATCGAAGTAAGGGTCCTAGGAATCCCCAGTTCCATCACTACCTTCCTTGTTCGTTGTTAAATTTGATTCTTGGTGTTCATTATTGGCTTGATTTTCTATCAAGATAAATCTTATAGGCTATGTCGCCTCAGTTACGGAATCTAGAGTCTTCTACAGCCATACTAGCTGGCATGGCGAATATATAGAGTCTGATTTTGGATGTATTTCTCGGGTGTGGTAATTTAAGGTTTTTGCAGCCAAGCATGCCGCAATACAAAATTTTTAAATACCATGAT
The DNA here is from genome assembly GCA_029216955.1 of Iris pallida. Lineage (NCBI taxonomy): Eukaryota > Viridiplantae > Streptophyta > Magnoliopsida > Asparagales > Iridaceae > Iris > Iris pallida. Next base: position 30,395 of record JANAVB010021388.1, read on the forward strand.
TCTAGATGTATGTACCTTAGTTGCAGCCTCTGTGGTTTATCGTAGCATTGCTTACTAGTATGCCGAGGATTCCGAGTATCATGATTTTGGACGGACGTATATGATTATCAGATTGTATCTTGAGAAGGTTCTTAAACATATCATCACTATATCTCATTTTAGTTATTATAAAAAATTATATTCCATCATCATATAACTTAGGAGTAGGGATATTTTAGTTCTTTTAAGGCTTATTCATATGTAGTTCTTTCATAGTGTAATGATTTGATGACTTGTGTTAGGCCTTTATCTTAGAGATGATAGTATTGCTCCGGCATTAGAATAGTAACCCTTGTATCTGCTGATTATAATTACCAGTTTTTACATAGGATCTTAGTCTGCCTTACAGCCTTTGATGATTTTTTGTTTTTCCTTTCTACTTCTAGTATGGCACCCATGACCAGAGCCTGTCCCTTGAGCATAGCTGCAGTTTCAGATATGACTGAGTGCGTGTTTCTACCTCCTATTGCTCAGGAGATAGTAACACCTTCGGCTGACCAGAAGGATAGTAGGATGTATATATTAATGGTTAGAACAGTAATATTTCGTAAGTGTACTTTAGAAATAATAAGGATATTCGAGGTCAATTTGTTTTTAGTGAACTTGAATAATTTTAGGATATTGATTCTCGAGATATTTCACTTATGGTTGTGATGCTAAATTTAGGAATTTAGAAATGGAGAAGAGAATTTAACTGTAATGTGATGATGATACAAAATTGAATAAGATATTGGTAAGAGGATGACTAGGAACAGAGTGAACACAAGAATTTTGAGTTAAAAAAATTAATTAAATATTTTGTGGAGGTTTTAAAAATTTAAGAAGGATAATATTTGAAGGTGTACGTGAAGGAAATACGAAGGTTGATTTTTTTAATGGAGAATAAGTTCCTGCATGACATAGTAGTATTAGTTTTAAATAATTTTGAGGACAGTGATTTGAACAAGTTCAAGGATTTCAAAAACTTTGATTTAGAGATTTCGGAACCAAGTTAGGACAAGGTGTTGGAATTTAAATTTTGGGATGATTAAGTTGATAGAGGAGAATAAAAAGAAGAAGAAGAGTTTTAACAAGAGCATGATTCATGAGAAGTGCCTTGGGGATTAAGGCCCCGCCTCTAGGAGGGAGTTCTAGTCACCAGACCTAGTTGGAGGTGAGTTTTTGACCTAGACCTTAGCATATCTTGCTGATTGCTGCACCCTACCATATTGCATGTATGCTTTGATACCTTATGACTGCTTTTGATCTAGTATGACTAGTATGGCTAGATGAGACCCCGGACTGATATTGTCTGCCATGACACTGTATGTTATTCCTTCAAAATGCATGAGTAGATAAGTTTTCTAAGACCATGATTATTGGGGACGTGACCTTAAGAGGAGTACGACCAACCTAAATTTTGAGGACAAAATTTTACTAAGGAGGGAAGACTTGTAACCACCACTTTTCTAAAATACGGGTAATTTTGAACTTTTGTGAATTGATCATTAAACAATAGGATTTAAATCATGTTAATATTTAATTGGTGAATTTTGATTATTTTAAAACTATTTAAATTAGTGTATTGTGACTTTTGTCTACTACTTAGAGCTACTTAGCCTAGAGACTAACCATGACCATGGAGGCATAACCCATGTGATTAGATTAGCTAATTACCACTTTCTAGGCAAAGGGTTTTTGGGTCATTTGTGACATTTGAATTATTTTCGATCATAGTTAATTAATAATGTGCTAATTGAAATATTAGGCCTTAAACTAGAATTGTCGTAATACAGATATTGATCATGAGCCTAAATATTTCATTAGTAGCTTCCAACTAAATGATAAGGTTTAGGAATATCTAGATATTAAGTTAGAATGGAGATATTTGTAGGAAACCCTAATTTACTTGGGCCTTTACTATAAAGGCTTGAATTATGCACGTAGAGGCCTATACTTGAACTAAATATCTGCCCAAACCCTAGTAGTCACCTTGTGACAGCCAAGGGTAGCCCCATCCCCTTTATAAACATCACATTAGCCCCCTCTTGCATCTTTTCTTACAATTTCAAACCCTAATTTGTGTTCTTTCCCAAATTCACCCCTCCAAATCAACTCCAAATTGAGCCTAATCAATTGCAATACACTCTCCTATTGTAGAGGAAGCCTATAGAAGCTAGCTAGCAAGAATTTGGAGCAAGTTGACTATTGGAAGTGGAGTGATTTTGCTCTCAAGTGCATTTATATTCAGATTCCAACTATTAATAGGTAATGGCCTCTAAACCTATTAATGTTCTGATTTCTTTACATAGATGCATTCATTTAGGGCCCCCTAGCCCTCGGACAAGTTTGGGTTCAAATCAAATTCATTTGATATGCGTATCGGAGGCGTATCATAGTGTAGTTTAGAGTATTTGGTGAATGACTCTTAGGAATTAATATTCTTAATTTACAAAACTAAATACATGATTTGTAGCCCAATTTGTGTAGATCTCAGATCCTAGAGACTGAGTCAATTTTGGACACGTTTTGTGTCCAAAATCGGACACAGGGATGACCGCACACACTGTGGTGCTTTGCCATGATGACACGTGTCTCATACTCACTGTACACGCCACATGGACACTTGGTATTTGACACAGGGGTGCGAGAATGACTGAAAGACCCCTCCCAAAGTTTTATGGGATTTGATCGAGTGGTTTGTGAGAAATCGCACTCGCACTGATTCGACCACTGCACACACGTGCGAGATTTCGACTCTGATACGGGTTTCGTTCATGGACATGACACGTCTAGGACACAATAACTGACACTGACATGTAATCTTAAACCTAATCTACCCTAGGACACGACCACGAGACCAAGCTAGGACACGCTTTATCCTAGAGCTCTCGACAAGCTTGTACAGCACTGCACATGCCCAGTTTCTGACACCAGTGTCTGACACTATTTTTGACACTGTCTGGACAAGACTTTTGGTTACTAGTTTGACACACTACAAGACACGTGTGGGACACAGTATCCCCTTCCTATTTCATGTATGTATGTGAGTATAATAAATAAATAATAAATATATAATAATATATATATATAATATATA
>JANAVB010021389.1:0-28274 GCA_029216955.1 Iris pallida
CACCGACTCTCCCGCTGATCACGAAAGGTTCGATGAAGCAACGAGCGAACTTCCTACCTCCACTAAAACGTATGGTACCATAAGTCGGAGATATCCTTAGAAAAACTAGGTCTCCGACCTAAACACAAACAAGGTCTCAAGTTACAAAATAATCAAACATGATCAAACAAAACACAGACAAACAACCTACTTCTAATTCTATCTCTATGTTGTACCTCAAACTACAAAGGCCTCCGATGGCTATCGGCCCAATACCGATACCTTTTATGCACCACGTGAAGTCTGTCTCTGATGAGCTTCACCTTCTCGACTGCGTCAATAACCATCTCATGTCCCAATAAAGCTCACTCTCCAACATCATCCCAAAATAAGGGTGTACGACATCTACGCCCGTACAGTGCCTCGAAGGGTGACATCTCAATGCTGGCCTCAAAACTGCTATGTAAGCAAACTCCACCAAGTGCAGGTGATCCACCCAGGATCCTCTGAAATCTAAGATGCACGTCCGCAGCATGTTCTCGTGCGTCTAAATAGTCATCTCTGACTGTCCGTCCATCTGAGGGTGGTATGCAGTACTAAACTTGAGTTGAGTGCCCAAACTAGTCTACAGACTCGGCCAAAAATAGAAAGTGAAGCGACTATCCCGATCTGAGATGATGCTGACCAAAACTCTATGAATCCTGACAATCTGCCGTATATACTTCTCTGCTAGCCTCTCAGTAGACGTATCCACTTTAAATGGCAAAAAGTAGGCTGATTTGGTCAACCTGTCTACGATGACCCAAATCGCATCTTTTCTCCTGGTGTACGCGACAATCCAGAAACAAAATCTATTGTGATGTGCTCCTACTTCTACTCTGGAATAGGCAATGGCTACAACAAACCTGCTGGCCTCTGCCCCTTTGCCTTGACCTGCTGACAGACCAAACATCTGGCTACGAAGTGAGCTACCTCCCGCTTCATCCCATACTACCAGACGTGCTTTCTCATATCCCTATACATCTTGTTGGCACCTGGATGTATAGAGTACTGAGATCGGTGGGCCTCCTGCATAACATGCTCCCTGAGCTCTCTACTCGGCACATACAGCCTGGAATCGTGCCTCAAAGTGCCATCCTCTGAAAAAGTAAACTCATCATCCACTAGCCCTGTTCAAACCTGCTCTCGGATACACCGCAGAGCAACATCCTCGAATTATATTGACTTGATCCTCTCCACCAAGTCTGACTGAATCTGAAGGCCCCATATCTGCATCTGGACTCCTGACACAATCACCTCAATCTCCAGGCTCTCCAAATCAGCTAGCAAGTGACGATCCATAGTCAAACACATGGCTGTCGGATACCTACTCAAGGTATCGGCAACCATGTTAGCCTTTCCTTGGTGATAATACAGTAAAATGTCGAAGTCCTTCATCAACTCCAACCACCTGCGCTGCCTCATGTTAAGCTCCTTCTGGGTAAACACATACTTAAAGCTCTTATAATATGTAAAGATCTCCACCCGCTCTCCGTAAAAGTAGTGTTTCTACAACTACAAAGCAAATATAACTGCTGCCAACTTCAAGTCGTAGGTAGGGTTGTTCTTCTCATAGGAACATAACTGCCTGGAAGCATAGGCAATCACCTTCCCATGCTACTGCAAGACACAACCCAAACCCTTCTCCGAGCGTCACTGTAGATAGTGAACAACACCATGAACTTGTCCAAGTATTGGTGGAACACCGTGTTCATCAAGTCCATGAATACTGTCGGGACATTGGTCAGCCCAAACGGCATAACCAAGAACTCAAACTGACCATATTCTGTCCTAAATGCGGTCTTTGGGATATCCTTCTTCTTCACCTTTATCTGATGATAACCTGACCTCAGATCAATCTTCGAGAAAATCTGAGCTCCGCTCAACTGATCAAAGAGATCATCAATCTGTGGCAGTGGGTATCTGTTCTTGATTGTGAGGTTGTTGAGTGCCATGTAGTCGATACACATCCTGACCGACCCATCCTTCTTTGATACAAAGAGCACCGGTGCACCCCAAGGTGAAGAACTCGATCGGATGAAGCCCTTGTCCTGTAGCTCATCCACCTGCTTCTTCAATTCCACCAACTCGCTGTTGTTCACTCGATAGACATGCATGGAAATCGGTTCCGTGCCGAAAACTAAGTCTATCGAGAACTCAACGTCTCTGTTCGATGGTAGTCTTGGCAAATCCTTCGAAAAGACATCCATGAACTCCGCAATCAAAGGATGTGGAACCGTCTGGTCCTCGACTGAAACTCCACAGAAAAGTCTACTGCTCTGCCCTGTCTACCATCGGGTGAACTCGACCTCCGGCTCTCCTGGCGCTCCAAACAGAACTCTACCCCTACGACAATCTATGTTAGCATGATGCCTGCTCAACCATCCATACCTAATTTAATGTCATAGTTCGGTAGAGGCATTACGAGCAGACTCACCTCCAACTCTCGGCCTCCCAAAATAACACTCCGCCCTCTGCAAACATCACTTACAAGGACCCCGATCGTGATCTTGCAAGTCCTAGGCAACGATTTAGATACAAGGCAGTGTCCAACAGCAAATGATACAGACACAAAACTGTAGGAAAACCCAGAATCAAATAAGGCAAAAGCTGGAATGGAGTCAAGAAGAACAGAACTTACGATCAGCTCCCCAATAGCCTCTGTATCCTCGACCGCCATAGCGAAAGCTTTCCCCTGCTGGCCTCCCCTGGCCTGCTGTTGATGCTGTACGAACCGTTATTGCTGAGTCGGCAGCGGTACCTTCTGCTGTCCCACTGGAGCCTTGGCTCCTGCTTCCTGTGCTGTTCTGCCTGCGAAGAGGGAACAGTCCATCAGTTGATGCTCCGACGAACTGCAGAGAAGGTACTTTTCCAGCCTCTTCCTGTGCTCGGTCCACCCATGCCCCAGTTTCCTGCAGAAGGTACAACTAGTAGGCTGCTGCATCGGGGCCTGCTGCTACTGCCTCGACTGCTGATGCTGAGCTGGATGAAGTCTCGGCTGCTGGAATTGCTGCGACTGAAACTGTCTCTACTGATACTGCTACTGAAAATGAGGCCTCTTGGCCTGGCCTCCACTGCTGCTGACACCAAGAGTGTCTCGTCCCCTCTTGAGCCTCAGCTCAAGGTCATCCTCCGCTGCTAGGGTACCCACCAGGATCTCCTCAAAAGTGGCACTGTGGGCACTCTTGGTGTAGGACTTCTCCTTCTTGACTAGCCTCTTTCTGAACCTCCGGGCCTTCGTCGCCTCAGAAAGCCCGTCAACAAATCTATCCAGACGGCAGAACTCTCCGGCGTACTCCTCGACAGTCTGACTGCCCTGCACCAAAGCCTCGAACAGCGTCGCGAGGGCACCAAGCGCTGCGTCGGAGAAGAACTTCTCTTTGAACAGCTTCTTGAAAGCTGCCCAAGTCTGCCCAACTGTACCAACCCTCGGATCTGTCTGGTACCACGTACTAGCCAAGTCCTATATCATACTAGCTGCCGCCTCAATCTACAGTCTCGCTGGAATCTCTGCTAGCCTGAAGATCTCCTCCATATGCTCGATCCACTCGTCTGCGTATAGGATGCCCTCTGTGCCCCTGAATTCTCACGAGTGCAACTTTTAGAAATCCCGTATGCCCTTCTCCTTCGGCTGATGCTACTGCTGACCTACCTGAAGCTGAGCTGTAGCCTTCTCAACTGTCGTCAGGGCCTGATCGATGCCCCGACTGAACTTTGTCGTCTGATGCTACTGCTGAGCCTGTTGAGCCTCCATAAACTGTTGGAAGAAGGTGAACAGCTGTACTGCATCGACGGATCCTGAAGACGGCTGCTGCTGTTGAAGCATCTCCAGAATAACGGGGCTCTGCCTGCACACTGGTGGAGGGGCTCCTCCGAAGGTAGCTGAAGCACCCACCCAAGCTGGCATAATTGGTGCTGTGGTATCGGGGGCTGGCTGTACTAGGCGAGAGGTGGCAGACCTCTCAGCAGTGTCCTCCGGTCCGGGGCAATAAGATCTTGTCTCGATGACCATCCTAGAGACGGATCAAACAAGAAACAATTTCTGAAAATGAGTCAAAATAGAAAAAGAGGACAGTTTATATTCAAGAAAAGACAATAAGAAGCAAATTTAGATAAAAGAAATCTGATTAAGAGTTTTTCCTAATGTGATTGAGTACCTTCAAAAAATATCATAATCCTACTGCAGGCTATAGTGATACTCTAGTTCGAATACCACTGCAAATCTAGACCGCATGGGCCACCACTAAAAACGTGTCATGACCAGCACCCTAGTATAAGGGTACGAGAAGTGGGTACGTCCAGCATACGCCGCAGTGTCGGCGGTAGAACGCTGTCCTAGGTGTAGCTCCCCTTCTCGGATATTTTATAAATATTTTATTTAAATTCAGATTTTTTGATTTTATAAATAGTTATTTAGTTTATTATTACTGGCTATATTATTATTGTCAATAAATGTTATATATATACTTGTTCATATTTATAAAAAATAGGCTCTATATTGGAATGATGCTTTCGTATTTATTTAGAATTTATTGAGTATATTATATAAGTATATATATAAATATATAGATAAGTAAATATGTATCTAGATATATATATAGAGAGTAAATAAATACATATATAAATACGTGTGTGTGTATATATAAAAATATACTATATATGTGTATGTGTGTATATGTATATATATAAATAAATATTATATATATATGTATGTGCATGTATGTATAAATATATAAAAGTATACGTGTGTGTATATATATACATATATATATATATATATATATATATATATATATATATATATATATATATATATATATACATATATAAATATACATGTATAGTATAAGAAAAAAAAAGAAAAAGAAAAAAAAGGGAATAGAATGAGAAAGCAGCCCAGAACTGGCCAGCTAATCCCCCAGGCCCAGCCAGTGGGCCAGCAAGCCATAGGAACCCGACCTTAATATTCCCCCAGCCATTGTAACACCAAGTTTTCCAAATGATGGTAATTTTAAAATTTTGTAATTTTAATCTTTTAATAATGATATTTTAAATTATGATATAATTTTTGGTAATTTTTAAATCATTTTAAAACTATTTTAAATCATGACTTATGATTTTAGTGTTTTGATAGTGTAACACTAGAGACAGCTTAACCTAGAGCCTAGCCCTGTGATTAGGGTGTTTCATTTATTATTTCCAGTTTGAGAGTATTTTGTCATTTTTTTATTTAATAAAATTTAATATATATTATTGGAAATTTAATATATTATTATTAATGGTGTGATTTTAATATTATTTAATTGATTGCCATGTTTTGTGATTAGCCAAACTTGGTTTGGACCTAACCTAGATTAGTCATAGCTAGTCTTAGCTAACCATGGTTAGTGATAGTTAGTATTATTTAGATTTATTAGAATTAATGTGATTTTTAGTGATTTTTAGTATAATTGATTTTGGTCCTATAGTTGACTTTGACTAGTGTTGACTAGGAGACTAACCTAGAGACTAACCTAGGTCATGACTACTTGGTTAGGTTAAGTAACCTTAGCTTGACCTAAGTTAGTGATAATTAACTCATTAGAATTAGTTTGGGGAAATTAGGAATTTATTTGATTAAGGAATGGCTTATGATTTCACAAGTCATTAAATGACTTAAAGCCTTTAAGGCCCAACCCAACCAAGTGAACCTAAACCTAGCCCATTCCAGTCCGTGGCAGCCACACTTAGGTCATTCCTCCTATTTAATTCCCTCCTAGAAATTAGGGCTAGCCTCCATTGGGATTATTGCAAGTTTGGAAAGAGGTGAGTCCCCATCTTCCTTAAATCATAGAAATTCCTATTTAGCTCCTTTTCCACCCAAATCAATTGCATTAGGACCTAAAATTATTGTACTTGCTGTTGTTATTGAGAGATTTTAGGGAATACACAATTTGTGGATATTTGGGGAGCTTGAGGAACCATTTCATTTGGGGCTTTTGTGTGGATTTGCACCATAGGTAAATTTTTAATCTATTCCATAAAATTATTGTTTATTTGCATTTCTAGGATGCCATAGCCCTAACCTAACAGTAGGATTAGCTAACCCTAGAATTTGAGTCCATTACGTGTCCGTATCGGACACGTATCTGCATGTATAGGAATGTGTTCGACGAAATGCCCAAAGGACATTTCGTTTGATTTTGTGAAATATTTTTGAATAGGAAAATAGGATTAGACCTTGCTTATGCATTTCTATTACACTGAGCATGATTTAGCGTCGTATCGAGTCGCACAGACACGCGGACACGCGGACACGCGATCGAGCACGCGCGCGCGCTGGCAGAATTTATGTCCTGCTACTCGGGCTAGGTTTCGAGCTGGACACGGCATTTTGGACCACGAAATTTGACACACGTGTCATGTCCATAACTGACACGGGGTTCCCCAAGTGGTTCGACCCCTCGTGTCGTATCGGACACGCATTTGCGTGTGCACGTGTTATGCACTTGGCGTACACAGTGTGTACCAGTGTGTTGAGATTGGTCCTCTGTGTTTAATTCAATTTAATTAGTTTTAATTCATGTTTTTAGTTGATAATTAGATCTAAATATGATGTATTATCTATGGTTAATTAGGTTTACATGTTGGTTTAAGTTTTGATGTGAATATTGGATTCGAATGGGTTAAAGTTCACATAGCTGATACCATTCCTGATACATGTATTGTTCAGCATTTTTCTAACCTTTTAATTTCCTGTGTAATAATGTTCTTCACTGATTTTTACCCCCACATATTGTTGATTTGGGTTAATGCAATGTTGCATTCGAAATTGGGCTTTTGTATGTGTTATTGGAAATTGGCATGTGAAGTGATTCAATTTCTGATTAACTGATTTAATAGACTGAGATTTCATTTGTTAAACTAGAAATTGATATTAGTTTGTGTTCTCAGTTAACTGTTGAAACCTGAGAAGTGATTTAAATTCTGAAAACCTGATTTGATTTTCCTTCCATCTTGTTAATAAGCTGAAAGAATGCATTGATTCATTTTAAAGCCTGTTATTCCAAGTAGTGATTATCATTAATAGTTTTTCCTATTTCCCTTTAACACTTTTCCCTGTCAACTGTAACTGAGAACTGGGTTCCCTTCCTTTTTGCATTGTATATAGCTTACTGTAACTGAGTTTCAATTTAAGATGCTGATTTCCCTTAAAATCTGAGATTGCTTCCTTAATTAAAAACCTGAGATTCTTCTTCATTTTTTTAAACTAAAATACGATTCCAGATTCCCATTTACAAATGTATTCCCTGTTTCCCTATAAACACTGCCACTGTCTTCACATGTTCCTAGTTTACTATCCTGTTTATCACACACAAGTCTCTCACCCTCACTCTCTTCACACACACACACAGGTTTCATTAATCTGTTTTGAACTGAATTCCTTTCTTTTTACTGTCAACTGCAATGTTGGTCTTTTCTATTTTATTAAAACTGAATTCCCTTTTCTGTTTCATATTGATATATGTATACACTGTTTTTCCCATGGTTCACTGTTTTCCTAGCCTTCACTGTCCTAATTTCCTGCATAAACCCAGGTTTTCCTATTGCCATGCCATAGTTCATTGTCACACACTCTCTAATCTAACACACACACTCATGTACACAGGGTCAACCATCACACTCTCTTGGCACATGCCACATTTTCCCACACACACACACACAAGTACACCACCACATTCGTTCCTATTTTCTATGTATATATATTATGTAATGTATATATATAGGTAATGTATGAATAATTAGGTATCCTATATATATTATATAATGTGTGTGTATCTATATATATATTTGAGATATGATGCAATGTGTGAGATATATATAATAGTAGTCTATAGGTTATGTATATTCCATATTATATTATAGCCATGTCAATGTGTAATATAGGTTAGATATATTGTCATGTGTGTAATGTTATGGTTTGGCTTATGGCATGATATTGCCTAGTAAGCCTAGATTAGTCTTGTTAGGACTTATAATGGCTTGTTAGACCTAGAATAGACTAGTTAGACTAGTTGACTTAGGTTTGACTTGGTTGACCTAGTTTGACTTCTAGGGTTGACCAGAGTTGACCAAGAGTTGACTTTGGTCTAGATTGACCTAGATTCATGTAGAATGCATAGTAGTGCAACTTCTTATCATTCTGGACTTGTTGTGACTTGTGCTGTTCTAATAGGAGCCAGACACCATTCCTCGGACAGTACTTTCATCTTGGACATTCAGTTAGCAGGCGAGTACATTCTCTGATCATTTCATATCTGTTTAGGATTATATTCCGGCTTTAGATTACTTTACATGATGCTGACACGTTGGAAATACGGATTAGTACTATATAGATCTGGTTGTGCGATGTTATCCTCCTTAGCGGATACATCGGGTATTCGAGTTCGTGTACTTTATCGGGAACATCGTGTACTCTTTGTATTTGTTATATTCGTGTACGAAATATGTGAATCGTGTATAATCATGTATTTATATGACCTTCGTGTATAATAACATAACTTAGCTGGATCCTTGTGTATTGATTGGGGCGGGGGAGTAGAAGTGGTTATGTATTCAATCCAGTAGATTACTCGTGTACAAACCTCTGTAGATTACTCGTATACAACATCGTGCCGTCTACATAACCATCTTATGCTCTGAATTACTAGCACTATTAGTTCTCTATATATTGTAGCTATTTACTTACAGTCTCTCTCTTTTATCGTATTATTTCTTCAGATCCTGTATCTTACTCTCTAGCATGTTTATATTTCCTAACCGGTTATGATTTTGTTGAGATGTACTGTACTCGCTCCCGTCCTGACTAGACCTGTTAAAAATTTTACAGTGAATGATGAGGCTCTGGTGTCTACTCCTCTTGGTGCAGCATTAGACATCACTAGAGACATGGACCTACTAGCAGTGGATGACACTCCTTAGACTAGGATGTCGTTACTTTTCTGGATCACTGTATATAGATTCTGAGATATTTTGGGTTATGTATTTATTTTAGACACTTAGAATTCTGGATTATATTTCTGTGCTTTCATTCTGGATATTTATCTATCTATCTTCATCTTGTTCTACCTTAGTTGTGATTGAGATATATTCTATTATGTCATCCCCATTCGGGGAGTATAACTGTTTATTACCTTTAACTGTTAGATGTTGTGACCTAGGACAGTGTTCTACCGCTGACACTGCGGCGTAGGCTGGGCGTTGTTACGTCTCGTGCCCTCACAGTGGGTGCGGATCGTGACATGTTTTTAGTGGTGGCCCATGCAGGTCAAGTTTATGTAGTGGTATTCGAACTAGAGTATCACTACAGCCTGCAGTAGGATTAGGATATATTTTTGAAGGTACTCAATCACAGTTAGGATTCCTTGAGAGATTCCTGGGATGACCCTTGAGAATCTTATTTAAACTTCAATTTGAAATCATTTCCCTTGTTTTGTTCGCTCTCACTCCTTGTTGTTGAATTTGGTTTTGATGAATCGTTGTTGATTTTGATTTTTCCTATCGAGATAAATTTTATGGCCTGGGTTACGATATTTTCTGATAACATATGTGGACGGGAATAACAGGGATGGTAAAACGTCTGCTTGATTATGGAACCTGTAGTTTATCGCAGCCATATTAGCTGGCGTGGCAGAAACATAGAGACCTGACTTCGGATGTACGTATCTTGGTTATGAGATTTGGAATTTCTCGCAGTTATACTAGTCGGCATAGCGAGAATTCCAGACGACATGATTATAGAGGTGCATGCCCCAGATATGGAATCTATCGTTTATCGCAGCTTTGTTTACTGGCGTGGCGAGGACTCTGAGTAACGTGATTTTGGGCAGACGCATATGATTATCAGATTGTATCTTGAGAAGTTTTTTAATATATCATCTCTATCGTACCATTCTGTTGTTATAAATTGTATTCCTTCATCAAATAGCTTAGGAGTAGGAGTATGAGTAGGAGTAGCTTAGCTGTTATTATAAATCTAGTGTAACTTCTTGCTATTTTTTTCTTTATCCTAATACAATGAATCGATGATTTTGATAGAACTTAACTTGGATTTGATATTATAGCTCTAGTTTCAAAAAGGTTCCTTCTTTTAAACAGATAAGCAGAATAGATTTTATCATTATTTCCTTCTTGCCATTATTTCTTGTATTACCTTAAATTATATGAATATAGTGGACCCAGATGCTTGCCTGACACGTATGCATGCTACACTTGATTACCAACCTATCTAAATGCATGTTAACATGTTTGATGTTAATTTCTTAAAATCCCAATATTTCTATTATAGTACAGTATCAGTGACTAGTTCTCCGTTTCCCAGATTAATTTCGTAAATTAAATTTATACTTCATGTTATTAGTTGTTGTTTACATTACTGCACATGTATGTTATATACAGGGTTTCATTTCTTAAAGAAAATTGGTTGAGTTTTGTGTTTGAAATTGTCAAATGTGAGACTGTGTACATATTAAACCTTTAACCCTGGATTCTAAGTATTTAGTTCAAATTGCAGTTTTTAATTGTAATGTTTTGAGCCGTATACATTGATATGTGTAGGTATATAATGTTAGGTTTCATACTCTTACATGTTAGGTTGTGGTTGTGGTAAACATTGAGTTGGTTTTGATGTTCGAATTTCTCCTAAGATCTTGAAAACTGAATACATGTTAACATTTTTTTTTCATTGCTTTCAAATGAGTAGTTCAATTTTGGATTAATATGTAATGTTGAACTAAAACTGAATAATCAAACCCTTTATTCAAGTTTTAAACCCATGTACACTCGACACTCTACACTAATGTTCACAACTGCGAAGTAAATCTAACCCTTCATCTCTATGTTATGTTCATGTAGCCATATAGATACACATATATATGTGGTTAGCCATGCATGTTAGGAGTAATAGCTTGTGCCTTGTAGACTGCTTAACCAATATGCCATGAATAGTGTAACTTGATAGCTATAGTTGAGACCCAAATCCTCCTATACACTTTCATGTATATTTCACACACACAAACCACATAACCCTTATATAATGCTATCTTTTCCCTCTCTAACACTCTCTCTTTCTATATATATTATATTATGATTGGATTCAATGCTATTGACTTTCGTTCCTTAAACTTGTGGTTCTGGTTTTCTTAAAATAGTACCCCTTTATAGATGATTAGTAGTTATCTTATTTTATTTTCTGATAAGTACCAGTTTTTATATAGGATGGTAGACTGCCTTACAGTTTTGATGATTTGTTATTTCTGTATCTTTTCCAGTTCAACACCCCTGATTGCTTGTATGTTTGATACCCTATGACCGTTTTGGTTTAGCATAACTAGTATACCTAGATGAGACTTCCGCTACCACCGTATACCATGACCCTGTATGTCGTCCTTTTAAATCGTATAATTTGTTTAAGTTCTGAGACCAAGAGTCCTTTCCCGCCTCCTCCTCTGCCTCCAGGAGCGGTACCCCATACCATACCCTCGGCATGTTTGTTTTCTGACGGAGCTCAGATATCCAGACTTCTTCGGGATGTGTTGGAGGCACTGAGAGTTCAGGCTGAGATCCTGAAGGAGCAGGGCCGCGGGATCCAACTGCTGCGGGATTTGGTACATTCAGGAGGAGAGCCTAGTTATGAGAGGACGAGGAGCAGTGTATACCCAGAGCCCCGTGAGCACCAAGACTATCAGCCTAGACTAGCCTACCCAGTCCAGACTCTTGTTCAGCAGAGGCCAGCTGAGAGAGTGCCTACCTGCACCTTCTGTAAGAAGCCTGGACATGTATGGGACTACTATAGGAAGAGAAGAGGGGAGTGCCTGTTATGTGGGTCAGCTGCACACATGCTACGAGACTGTCCTGCTGCACTGATCCCAGCCAAGACTCTGCCTTCGGAAGGGGGTTCCAGCCACCAGACCTAGTTGGAGGTAAGTCCTTGACTTATATCTTATCCAGTCCTTGATAATTGATGCACCCTACCATAGTGTTGTATGTTTTGATACCTTCTGAATGCTTTTGATTTAATATGACTAGAATAGCTGGATGAGACCTCAGACTGATACCACTTACCAAATCCTATATGTTATCCTTCCAATTGCGTGATTTAAATAAGTTCTCTTTTGACCTTGATTGCTGGGGGTTTAACCTAGAAGGAGTACGATCATCTCAATTTCGAGGACGAAATTTTTCTAAGGTGGGTAGGATTGTAACACCCAGTTTTCCAAATGAGGGTAATTTTGAAATTTTGTAATTTTAATCTTTTAATAATGATATTTTAAATCATGATATAATTTTTGGTAATTTTTAAATTATTTTAAAACTATTTTAAATCATGACTTATGATTTTAGTGTTTTGATAGTGTAACACTAGAGACAGCTTAACCTAGAGCCTAGCCCTGTGATTAGGGTGTTTCATTTATCATTTCCAGTTTGAGAGTATTTTGTCATTTTTTTATTTAATTAAATTTAATATATATTATTGGAAATTTAATATATTATTATTAATGGTATTATTTTAATATTATTTAATTGATTGCCATGTTTTGTGATTAGCCTAACTTGGTTTGGACCTAACCTAGATTAGTCGTAGCTAGTCTTAGCTAACCATGGTTAGTGATAGTTAGTATTATTTAGATTTATTAGAATTAATGTGATTTTTAGTGATTTTTAGTATAATTGATTTTGGTCCTATAGTTGACTTTGACTAGTGTTGACTAGGAGACTAACCTAGAGACTAACCTAGGTCATGACTACTTGGTTAGGTTAAGTAACCTTAGCTTGACCTAAGTTAGTGATAATTAACTCATTATAATTAGTTTGGGGAAATTAGGAATTTATTTGATTAAGGAATGGCTTGTGATTTCACAAGTCATTAAATGACTTAAAGCCTTTAAGGCCCAACCCAACCAAGTGAACCTAAACCTAGCCCATTCCAGCCCATGGCAGCCACACTTAGGTCATTCCCCCTATTTAATTCCCTCCTAGAAATTAGGGCTAGGCTCCATTGGGATTATTGCAAGTTTGGAAAGAGGTGAGTCCCCATCTTCCTTAAATCATAAAAATTCCTATTTAGCTCCTTTTCCACCCAAATCATTTGCATTAGGACCTAAAATTATTGTACTTGCTGTTGTTATTGAGAGATTTCAGGGAATACACAATTTGTGGATATTTTGGGAGCTTGAGGAACCATTTTATTTGGGGCTTTTTTGTGGATTTGCACCATAGGTAAATTTCTAATCTATTCCATAAAATTACTGTTTATTTTCATTTCTAGGATGCCCTAGCCCTAACCTAACAGTAGGATTAGCTAACCCTAGAATTTGAGTCCATTACGTGTCCGTATCGGACACGTATCTACATGTATAGGAATGTGTTCGACGAAATGCCCCAAAGGACATTTTGTTTGATTTTGTGAAATATTTTTGAATAGGAAAATAGGATTAGACCTCGCTTATGCATTTCTATTGCACTGAGCATGATTTAGCGTCGTGTCGAGTCGCACAGACACGCGGACACGCGGTCGAGCACGCGCGTGCGCTGGCAGAATTTATGCCCTGCTACTCGGGCTAGATTCCGAACTGGACACGACGTTTTGGCCCACAAAATTTGACACACGTGTCGTGTCCATGACTGACACGGGGTTCCCCAAGTGGTTCGACCCTTCGTGTCATGTCGGACACGCATTTGCGTGTGCACGTGTTATGCACTGTGCGTACACAGTGTGTACCTGTGTGTTGAGATTGGTCCTCTGTGTCTAATTCAATTTAATTAGTTTTAATTCATGTTTTTAGTTGATAATTAGATCTAAATATGATGTATTATCTATGGTTAATTAGGTTTACATGTTGGTTTAAGTTTTGATGTGAATATTAGATTCGAATGGGTTAAAGTTCACATAGCTGATACCATTCCTGATACATGTATTGTTCAGTATTTTTCTAACCTTTTAATTTCCTGTGTAATGATGTTCTTCACTGATTTTGACCCCCACATATTTGTTGATTTGGGTTAATGCAATGTTGCATTCGAAATTGGGCTTTTGTATGTGTTATTGGAAATTGGCATGTGAAGTGATTCAATTTTTGATTAACTGATTTGATAGACTGGGATTTCATTTGTTAAACTGGAAATTGATATTAGTTTGTGTTCTCAATTAACTGTTTAAACCTGAGAAGTGATTTAAATTCTGAAAACCTGATTTGATTTCCCTTCCATCTTGTTAATAAGCTGAAATAATGCATTGATTCATTTTAAAGCCTGTGATTCGAAGTAGTGATTATCATTAACAGTTTTTTCTATTTCCCTTTAACACTTTTCCCTGTCAACTGTAACTGAGAACTGGGTTCCCTTCCTTTTTGCATTGTATATAGTTCACTGTAACTGAGTTTCAATTTAAGATGCTGATTTTCCTTAAAATCTGAGATTACTTCCTTAATTAAAAACCTGAGATTTTTCTTCATTTTTTAAACTAAAATGTGATTCCTGATTCCCATTTACAAATGTATTCCCTGTTTCCCTATAAACACTGCCACTGTCTTCACATGTTCCCATTTCACTATCCTCTATATCACACACTAGTCTCACACCCTCACTCTCTTCACACACACAGAGGTTTCATTAATCTGTTTTGAACTGAATTCCTTTCTTTTTACTATCAACTGCAATGTTGGTCTTTTCCTTTTTATGAAAACTGAATTCCCTTTCCTGTTTCATATTGATATATGTATACACTGTTTTTCCTATGGTTCACTGTTTTCCTAGCCTTCACTGTCCTAATTTCCTGCATAAACCCAGGTTTTCCTATTGCCATGCCACGGTTCATTGTCACACACTCTTTAATCTAACACACACACTCATGTACACAGGTTCAACCATCACACTCTCTTGTCACATGCCACATTTCCCACACACACACACACATAAGTACACCACCACATTCGTTCCTATTTTCTATGTATATATATTGTGTAAAGTATATATATAGGTAATGTATGAATAATTAGGTATCCTATATATTATATAATGTGTGTGTATCTATATATATATTTGAGATATGATGCAATGTGTGAGATATATATATAGTAGTCTATAGGTTATGTATATTCCATATTATATTATAGCCATATCAATGTGTAATATAGGTTAGATATATTGTCATGTGTGTAATGTTATGGTTTGGCTTATGGCATGATATTGCCTAGTAAGCCTAGATTAGTCTTGTTAGGACTTAGAATGGCTTGTTAGACCTAGAATAGACTAGTTGACTTAGGTTTGACTTGGTTGACCTAGTTTGACTTCTAGGGTTGACCAGAGTTGACCAAGAGTTGACTTTGGTCTAGATTGACCTAGATTCATGTAGAATGCATAGTAGTGCATCTTCTTATCATTCTGGACTTGTTGTGACTTGTGCTGTTCTAATAGGAGCCAGACACCATTCCTCGGACAGTACTTTCAACTTGGACATTTAGTTAGCAGGCGAGTACATTCTCTGATCATTTCATATCTGTTTAGGATTATATTCCTGCATTAGATTACTTTACATGATGCTGACACGTTGGAAACACGGATTAGTACTATATGGATCTGGTTGTGCGATGTTATACCCCTTAGCGGATACATCGGGTATTTGTGTTCGTGTACTTTATCGGGAACATCGTGTACTCTTTGTATTTGTTACATTCGTGTACGAAACGTGTGAATCGTGTATAATCATGTATTCACATGACCTTCGTGTACAATAACATAACTTAGCTGGATCCTCGTGTATTGATTGGGGCGGGGGAGTAGAAGTGGTTATGTATTCAATCCAGTAGATTACTCGTGTACAAACCTCTGTAGATTACTCGTGTACAACATCGTGCCGTCTACATAACCATCTTGTGCTCTGAATCACTAGCACTGTTAGTTCTCTATATATTGTAGCTATTTACTTACAGTCTCTCTCTTTTATCATATTATTTCTTCAGATCCTGTATCTTACTCTCTAGCATGTTTATATTTCCTAACCGGTTATGATTTAGTTGAGATGTACTGTACTCGCTCCCATCCTGACTGGACCTGTTGAAAATTTTACAGTGAATAATGAGGCTCTGGTGTCTACTCCTCTTGGTGCAGCATTAGACATCACTAGAGACATGGACCCACTAGCAGTGGATGACACTCCTTAGACTAGGATGTCTTTACTTTTCTGGATCACTGTATATAGATTCTGAGATATTTTGGGTTATGTATTTATTTTAGACACTTAGAATTATGGATTATATTTCTGTGCTTTCATTCTGGATATTTATCTATCTATCTTCATCTTGTTCTACCTTAGTTGTGATTGAGATATATTCTGTTATGTCACCCCCATTCGGGGAGTATAACTGTTTCTTACCTTTAGCTGTTAGATGTTGTGACCTAGGACAGCATTCTACAGCCGACACTGAGGCATAGGCTGGGCGTTGTTACGTCTCGTGCCCTCACAGTGGGTGCGGGTCGTGACAGCCGAGCTCTATATAGGATTCACCTATATCCTGATCAGGAACACGAGAGAGAGAGATGGAAATTCACGAAACCCTAACTCCGCCACCCCCACCTCCAGTCGAGGGGCGATCCTGTGGACCACTCGCCGGCCACAATCGCACACCGGAGAACGCCTGGGCCGGCCAGACAGTGCGCGCGTGTGCGAAGCACAGGAAGAACGACAGCAGCATCAACCCAAACATCCAACTTTGTGGGTAAAGTTCTTCCCCTGTACTCCTTCATTTTGCGCTTCGTAAATTAGTCCGGAGAGCCTATATAACCCTCTCGAGATCCCACCAAGGAGACTTGAAGATAGCATCACAACCCGCCCAGAAACTGGACGCCAATATCGACAAAAACCTGTTCGAAAATAGGGCATATAACAGTCCAATCACCTACGTTTGGAGATCAATTTCGATCGATCTAACGCCAGATTAGAAATTCTATTTAAACACACTTTTAGACAACATGTAGGGCTCCACAACCCAATTCACAGAAGTCGATTTTATCCACGCGCCGAGAAATCGGATCCCGAAGTTGACCGAAAATTTATTTTAAAAACTAGAAATTTGCTCCGATACCACGTGCGTCCCGCCAAACCGAGCGACTTGGTCGCGAACAGAAAGCATCGAAAGGTGCGTAATAGCTTCGTGGACGTGTGGGCTTTGACGGAATTCAAATTGGTCGCGTGTGCGCGACGAATTTGATTCGTATCCGTCGAAATTTACTGTATCGGCCTCTGTGCAAATTTCTGAATTACTTCGTGCACGTTCGTCAGATCAAGACGAAACATGCGCAAACAGGACCGTATCGTTTTTCTGGTCCTGTATGCCAAGTTTGTTCCAATTCTGAGACAGTTGAATCGGAACGCCGTTTTGCGGGCCCCACGGTCCGATTCAACGGGCGATTTTGTGCACGGTCCGCCGGAATCCAACTTTGGACATACGGTTGGGTTCGTATCGAAAAACCGAACATGTTGACATATAGTTTGACGACTTTAGAGACCGTTGACTCTGGCACGCTTTTTGATGCAAAGCGGATCCAACAACGGACACCGTTTTGACCTAAAATTACCGTTTTCCCCTGTGTTCAGAATTGGACTTAAGGACAGGCAATTCTAGCTATTTTGACTATTCTGAGAACATCGGTAATGTTTATTTCAGCATCCGGAGACTGTTGTACGAGTTTTGTCTATTGTGGCACACCGAGTAGTTCAGATTATCGGTTTCACCAGCACAGGACCACAGGCGAGTACAGTTTATTGTCTGTATTTCGATATTGATTTTTACTATATTTTATTGATTGGCCATTGGTTATGTAATTTTTATATTCTATTATAAATTATTGAGTCGGGAATGAGAAGTACCAAGGATGTGTGATCCGACCGTAGACATTGTTTATTTTTTTCAAGTAGACCTCGTAGACATTGTTTATTTTCTGCAAGTAGACCTCGTAGACATTGTTTATTTTTGTGCAAGTAGACCTCGTAGACCTCGCGGTGTAGTGTCCCAGACTGATCACATATCAAAGGTACTTCTAACAGTTGGGGAAGTATTTTGTGTCTATTTATTTGCTATTGGTTTTCTGTATTTTCTGTTTATTTTCAAAAAACATGTAATTGATGTCTAACCTCTGTTGTATAGTCATTTTTATTTATTGAAATTACATTCAGTGAATTGTGCTCGTTCCATTCCTGACTGGAAACTAATATTTTTCGGGTTAGTTGTGGCTTCACTTAGCTTGAGAGATTCGGGTGTACTTGCAGACAGAAACCTAGAAATAGATAGAAGATGTATCAATTTATTTTATTGTAAAATCTTGTATTTTCTTTAATTATAAATATTGTAAATATTGTAACAAATTTAGAAATGTGAATGAGCATCAAATGTTATATTTTGAGCATTTATTTCTTGCGGGCGTGACAGCGTTCTACCGCCGACTCTGCGGCATAGGCTGGCTTGGACATGTCTCGTATCCGGAAAAGCGGGTACGGGTTGTTACAAGTTTTTGTGGTGGCCCATGCAGATCAATTTTCACAAAAGATTACGAACTCGTGATGGTACTTAAGTTAGTCGTACCATTGCGAGCCTGCAACTAGAAAATGCTCACTCACAACTTAGATTAACTTGATTTAAGAGAATTACTAGGACTAGGAGTCCCTTGTTCAAATTGACCGTTGGGTAGTTAAGGTTATTAGACAGGCCATACAATTTAGATAGCTTGCTAGATCCCTATTGGTACACTATTGCTTTTGATATGACGGTTATGAACCCGTGGGTATATTACTCACTTGACTAGTTAGGCTTTCCTTAGAACTAAGGCTTAATCTTGATAAATTGTTCAATTTTTCTTTTGCTCTATTTAGATATAGATCTTATATCATAACTTAAAATTGTCTATTTAAAATCCTATTTTTGTCGAAAGGAATTAGTTCAAATTTTCTGATTCTATTATTCGCATACAAATCTCGATGTAGATTGATTTGAGATTTTCCCTCAACCATTGAAATGCATATGAAATAGATACTAGAATGTTTGTATTTCTTTCGTCTTTAGTTATTTCCTCCATGTTAAATCTTTTATTTTAAGTGTTGTGACTGATAGGACAAATACCTACGCTTTATTTTTAGTCAACTTGTTTGAATCTCTAGAAGCTCATGAATTTTTACGGATACAGTTAAAAGAATGTTAGTTAACTCATAATGGTTAGACAGCAGCGCACTGTCGTCAATTATTTGAGGGTGGAGAATGTGGGTTCACTGCAAGCCATCAGCGCACTGGCAAGGCACAACCCATAGAATTGAAATCCTTTCGAAGAACCATAGTTTATGGAACATTGCTAAAACTATGTCCTCTTGACCTCTTTAGATCTTAGATACCCTTGTGTCAATATAAGGTAGAGTACCTGATAGCTGATCACGTCTGAACCATGGAACCAAGGGTTTACCACAGCCAGAATATACGGACGAGGCATAATCCTCGGTAAAATGACTTAAGACGGATTACAAGTTTAGGATACCATAAAAGATAGTAGGATGCCTATATAAGCAAGAACACTAGTTAAGGCTTTGATTCTCTCAAAGCTCGAACCAATTGTGCCTCATTTCAAAAATCTCACATATTTATATTTTGACTCTCTTGACCAATGCTGCTATTACAACCTAGTTTTTGCAAGCTTACTCTTTTATCGAGCTTGATTCAAGACATATGTTTATTGGGGACGCCCGCTAACATATTGTTTAATCAGAATCATTGTATTACGGTCTGATCAACCATGATGCATTTGGTTCGCTCTTCATTTAATTATACTACGTGGAATGAGATATAGAGGTATCTAGGATCTCATCCGCGACTGCTTTGACAATTCCTCTTGAAATACTATATTCGCCTTTGAATCACGTAATTATACTTAGTGACCCCTTTCTTGAACTCCTTATTGGCTTTGTCTTTCACTGATTTGGAAAGACAAAAGCTCGTAATTGATAGATAGATATAGAGTATTTTCCATGGCTATGAAAGTTGTACACGTAAGTGTAGCTAACATCGGCCAGCTCTGTGACTGGAACCTTGCCTTGAGTTACTTATCCTCCCTTCGACACTAAACCCACTATCTTGATCTTCTAGTCATTGGAGTCAGAGAATGATTAGGATCGTTTCCTTGAATCGAATGCCAACCTAGGAGACTATCTATCCTCAAGAGACCAAATATTGTGAGCCTCTAATTATTTGTTGAAGCTTGCTTCAACTAGAACCCTTGTGACGATAGTCTGGTAGGTTTGACACACATAGAAATTTACGACCCAGTTGTTAGGAACCTTTTCATACGATGTGCCTTAGAGCTGGTTACTCCGTCGATAACTCTTGTACACCATGGACGGGTAGATCATTCTATTCTATCAACCATGCGTCATATTACACACTCGTTTCCATTTAGTAAGGAATGACCCTTGACTTGACTTATATCTAATGTATCTCGTTACGTCGTGCCTTATTCTTTATTAACAAGAGACGAGGTACAATATCCGGACTTTGAAATCCTTCTAACCTCATTATTCCTAAAACCATATCCTAGCTTCTAAGGTGGGTAGACTGTAAGCCTTCTTGGGATATACGAGGATTATCGATTGATTAGAATAATTTTTCCATTAGAATGATAGTTAGTGCCCCATGGACTTCCACTTTCCATTTAGATTATTTTGTGCCCTGGCCGTGTCATTAATATTCGGAGCACGAGACCAGCTGTTATCTTCCAACAAAATTCACATGCAAGGTCTAGACGAGTCCACCTTCATCTAGATATATCACGTCCCACTCAAACACGTCCTCTTGTACTCAGTTTTTATGGTACGACTTTCAGGACGAAAGGACGTTATAACCCTTACTATAATACCGGTATGCTTTCTGACTTTCATTAGAGCTTCAACTTCGACTCGAATCTTTCAACCCAATATGGTTGTGATCTACTCGAAGCCTACTACGCACATGTCACTAGTGTGTCACACAATTGTGTCTCCTCATGCTACTTAAAAACAAAAGTCACTGAAGGCACATTTTTGGGCTTGAAGGACCTAGCTAACTAACCTGACAGGCAACTAGCTCAACCCTTGGATAGAAACCTATTCTAGGATACCCTAATCTAGTAGGAAGTTTTATCATTGGGATCTTGTCCAATCCATATAGATTAAAATCCAATGTTCATCCAACCAACGACTGATGTCTAAATAGAGAACCCAGTAGAACCCATCCATGCATACCACCGTATTTGGACTATAAGACCGAACTAATTGAAATAGGTCCCTATACCTATTTTGTAGTCCCCACCTCTTAGACTGGAAAGACATTCGTAACCCTTACCTGGAAGTCGCAAGACGATCTTGTAGTGCACCTTTATCCCTTGCTCGTGTGTTTAGATAACCACGGAAAAGATCACAATCTTGATTTCTCAAATTCAGTCCTATTTTGGGACGTTGTTTAGAACTCCGAGAACAGAATTTCTGTATTGCACGGATTGCAAGCCCCTCTAAGAAACAAGTGCTCTTCGACGTAGCAAGTGACTGAACTAGAGTAGCCCAATCTAGCAAATAAGGCTGTGGTTCATAAACTCCCTTTCTATCTGTAACAATGGATACTCTCCACTGCTCTTGAAACTTCACAGTTTCTTCCAATTATTCTGCCTTATCTTCCTGTCCTCCCTACTTCGGAGCGACAGTAGTCATGCTTATTAGACTTTATCAATATTTCTTAGCTACTTGTGTAAATTTGTTGCATATTAAATTTTGGGTTGCTTGATGGATAAGAGAGGATTATATATGCCATGTACAGTAGATATCTATTGGTAGAAATTTTAGCAGTTAGTTGGAAGATTATAAAGTTGTAGCGATAGAAGATTTGATGGGGTAACGTGACCAAAGGTGGGTAGAAGTCCTCCAGTATTCAGAATTACGAAATGGCTAGGAGGAGGTATACATATTTCTGAGAAATTAAATTTGAAAAGATTGTGGTAATAGTAGATTTATTCTATTTATTTTTGAATTTTAGGTATGTTTATGAGTTGAATTTCGAGGACGAAATTATTTTTAAGTTGGGTAGATTTGTAGCTCCCCTTCCGGAATATTTTTTAAATATTTTATTTAAATTGTGATTTTTAGATTTTATAAATAGTTATTTAGTTTATTATTACTGGCTATATTATTATTGTCAATAAATGTTATTATATACTTGTTCATATTTATAAAAATAGGCTCTACATTGGAATGATGCTTTCGGATTTATTTAGAATTTATGGAGTATATTATATAAGTATATATAAAATATACATAAGTAAATATGTATCTAGATTATATATATAGAGTAAATAAACACATATATAAATACGTGTGTATGTATATAAAAATATACTATATATGTATGTGTGTATATGTATATATAAATAAAAAATATTATATATGTATGTATGTGCATGTATGTATAAATATATAAAAGTATACGTGTGTATATATATATACACCACACACATATATATATATATATATATATATATATATATATATATATATATATATATATATATATATATATATATATATATATATCTATAATATATATATATACATATAAGAAAAAAATATATACATGTAGTATAAAAAAAAGAAAAAGAAAAAGAAAAAAGGGAATAAAAAAGAAAGCAGCCCAGAACCGGCCAGCTAATCCCCCAGGCCCAGCCAGTGGGCCAGCAAGCCACAGGAACCCGACCTTAATATTCCTCCAACCGAGCTCTATATAGGATTCACCTATATCCCGATCAGGAACACGAGAGAGAGATGGAAATTCACGAAACCCTAACTCCGCCACCCCCACCTCCAATCGAGGGACAACCCCGTGGACCACTCGCTGGCCACAGTCGCACGGACAACGCCTGGGCCGTCCAGACAGTGCGCGCGGTACGAAGCACAGGAAGAACGACAACAGCATCAGCCCAAACATCCAACTTTGTGGGTAAAATTTCTTTCCTTGTACTCCGTCATTTGCGTTTTGTAAATTAGTCCGAAGAGCCTATATAACCCTCTCGAGATCCCACCAAGGGGACTTGAGGATAGCATCACAACCTGTCCAGAAACTGGACGCCAATATCGACAAAAACCTGTTCGAAAATAGGACATATAACAGTCCAATCACCCACGTTTGGAGATCGATTTTGTCACGACCCGCACCCTAGAGTAAGGGCATGAGACATGGGTACGTCCAGCTAGCGTGTCGACGGTAGAACGCTGTCGTAGGTCAACATACATCAATATATCTATACTAATAGTTTATACTCCCCGAATGGGGGTGACATAGCAGTAAATAAACTCAATCACAACTAAGGAAGAGATAGCACGATATGAATAGAACTCAAGGGAAAATAGATGATAAAGTAGTCTAAGATAATCCCAGCAAATATCCTGAGGTACATGGTCTCAAATACTGAATGAAAGAATATATACAACTCAGAATAGAATAAAATCTAGCTAAACATGTCTCAAGACTACATAAGATAAGATAAGCCTAACTAATAGTCTAGGCAATGGGGGTGTTGTCCTCAGCTAGAGCTGGGTCCTCCTGAGGGTCCAGCTCGCAAGTGTCGTCTAGGGCTGCCCCGTAGAAGGTATCCACACAGGCCTCCTCCTCGTCCTCTGTAATATTTTCAACATGTCCAGTCAGGACAGGAGCGAGTACAGTACATCTCACAGTTCATAGCAGGTTAGAAAATATAATCATGCAGTAAAGTAAGATTACAGGTGTGAAGAATACAGTAGTAAACAGAGAAAGAGACTGTAATAGAAATATCTACTATAAGTAAGGAACTAACAGTGGCTAGTGGGTCAGAGTACAGGATAGCACATATGAACAGAACAGATTTGTACATGATCTACACTAAGGAGTTTCACATGATCTACACTACTATGGAATTGTTCACATGACTACTAGCACTCCCCCGTTTCCCCAATCAATACACAAGGATCTAAGCAGGTTATGTTATTATGCATGATCACATAGGAGCCCATGAAAGGGTGTACATGATAGTATACATGAGGGCTCTGTGAACATGAGAGTACATGATTCACAAGAGTGTACATGTATGGTGAAAGCGCAGGAGTACATGAAAATGAAACGCATATGACACAATGTACCCGATGCCCCCAAGGGGGATAAATCGCATGAAGAGATCCATATAGTACCAATCCGTGATAATGTCGTGACAGCACAAGTAAAGTAATTTAATGCAGGAAAAATAATTCTAAGCAGGATATGAAATGATCAGAGAATGTACTCGCCTGGTATCCGAGTGTCCAATAAGAAGTACTGTTCGAGGAGTGGTATCTGGCTCCTAATCAGAACAGCACAAGTCACAACAAGTCTAAAATGGTAAAATGAAGTCCTACTATGCATTCTACATGATTCTAGGTCAATCTAGGCCAAAGTCAACTCTTGGTCAACTCTGGTCAACCCTAGAAGTCAAACTAGGTCAACCAAGTCTAGACTAGGTCAAGCTAGTCTATCTAGTCCAATCTAGACTATACTAGTCTATACTAATCTAGTCTAGGTCTACCAAGGCTAAACTAGCCTATCAACATTCAATACAAGGCTATAAAACCTATCCTATCAATCAAGCACAACCCCAAACACAAACACTAATGACACACCAAATACATATACATGATACTAGTATATATGCCAATATATATCATCCAATGCATGAATCTATACTAAATACTTATATATAAAATACAACTTACATTATATAGATACATATATTAGAGTTTACATTACATATATACTTTACATAACATATATATATATATATATATATATATTATATATATAATATATTATATATATA
Source organism: Iris pallida (assembly GCA_029216955.1). Taxonomy (NCBI): domain Eukaryota; kingdom Viridiplantae; phylum Streptophyta; class Magnoliopsida; order Asparagales; family Iridaceae; genus Iris; species Iris pallida. Next base: position 24,937 of record JANAVB010021389.1, read on the forward strand.
TATATACATATACATTAGGAAAATAGGATAGGCATATAGAGAGGGTGAAAGGACATCATGGCAATGTGAGTGTCTATGTGTAGTGTTGTGAGGGATGTACGTATCATGGAATTTGTGAGAGGGCATGTGTCAATGGGAAAATAAGTGTGTGGCATGGTGTCATGAGAGTGTTAGGTGTAATATAAATCTGAAACAGTGGCAGTGTGTGTGTATGTAGTATGGCAGTTGTGTGAGGAGTGAGTGAATAGGTGTGTAGCTGTGTGTGTGTGGGAAGAAGAGTGGACTGTACAGGAATGTAAATGTGCAAAGGGAAATAACAGTTCAGATTTAGAGACTTCTAACTCAGTTTTTTACCACATGTGAAGCACCAACAAAATAGTTCATAATTGTTAAAACAGTTAACTAGTGTTCAGTTACAGCCAAATACCAATTCCCAGATTTCATACAACACTGGCAAACATTCCATAGTTCATAATAGAACTCAAAAATCAGTCTAAAACAGTTTATACAGTTCATGAAATTCCAGTTTTTAGTCAATTCTTGTATTCTCAGTTTTTAAGCCCAAACTACAACCAAACAATCCCAAATTCGACACATATTTAAGAATCATGTAGGAGGACCAATACAGGAATTAAAACCAATATATTAACAGTAATAAATAGGTTAAAATAGCTGGCAAATATCATATTTGAAAACTAGAAATTTACAGAAAACACATATATCAGCTGCTTTGGGGTAAATGAGAATTCAAATAGGAAATTAAACTAAAACACGAATCCATTGGTCGGTAATTAATATATATAATACATATGTGTCCCACAATGTCATTGTGTCCAAACACGAGGACACAATGTGTCAAAACCAATCAAAACACAAAACGGTGTAATATCTGTGCTAATCCTCGTGCACGTGTTCACGGGTTTCGTGTGCACGACAGGATACGACACAACCCACGTGGTTGTGTCCCAGTGTTGACTAGGTCTAGGTCTAGGGCTAGGACACCCTGATTTAGGTCCATAACACGTGTGTCAGTGACACGACACACGTATCAGTGCCCTAAAAAAAACTGAACCCAGTTCAGTACAAAAGTAATGCACGTGTTCGTGCGTGTCCGACACGACACGTGGGGGTCTGAGACTCGACACCTCGTGTCAGTCACGAGGACGACCCATGTGTCAAGTGTCAAGTGTCAACGTGGCGTCTCCTGGCAGCTGTGGCCCCCGAACAGCAGGAGATCCAACCCGAGCACGCGCGCGTGTGTGCACCGCTTGTCCACGCATCGATTCCAACACAACCCGACACAAACACCACCTTAGAGGAACAGAAATCAATAAGCAATGATAAAACCTAGATTCCGATTCAAAATATTGCACAAAAGAAATCGAAATGCCCTTTGAGGCATTTCGACAAACACTTAAGGACAGTTCCTGATACGTGTCCAAACGGACACGAAACTTATAAAACTCGATACGAAACCAATACAAACACTTAGGGGACTCCTAGGGCTTTCTGAATATGTAAAGAAATTAGAATTTCATTGAGGAATGAGGAAGTTACCTATAGTTGAACTTTCTAGAAAACCCCTTTTGTAGAGCTCTTCTCCTTGATATCCCAATCCAATCAAATCAACAACAAACTGAAATAAAACTTCAATAACAGCAAGAATAGGTATATTAAAACCTAATGGAAGAAATTTGAATGAAAAAGGAAATGGAATGGAATTCTAGGGATTAAATGAAGTAGGAACAAACCTTGTTTTCTAAACTTGAGCTTTCCTAAAAAGAGGCAACCCTAAAATTAAGAGAGCATTTATAGGGTTGTGTTACCAAGGAGGATAGGGTGGCCGGCCACTTAGTCTAGGGCTTAGGGTTTTGCAATGTCTTGGGCTTTGGGCCAACCTACAAGGCTATGGCTTGAATTGATTTATTAATAGTTCTAAATAATAAGCCATGACTTATGACTTTCTAATTCCTATTGCTAACTAGAGTCTATTGACCAAACCAAGGGTTAGCTTAGGTTAGACTAGAGTCATATAACCTAACCAAGTCCCTACTAACTAGGGTTAGATTCTAGGTTGGTCTACAAGGGTCAAAACTAGCCAAAGTCAACCTAGTCCAAACAATTCCAAAATAATTCCTAAAAATTCCCATAAATTCAAATAAATTCTAATAAATTTAAATTACCCCAAAAATGTCAAAAATACCATCAAACTAGAAATGTGGTAGTGACAAATCTACCCTTCTTAAAAGAATTTTGTCCTCGAAATTGAAAGGCGAAATACAACTGATGAGAAGGATAGAAAGTATACCTCACGGTCCAAAAAGATAAGGGTAGCGCTCGCGCATCTCATCTCCCCTCCCTAGTAGACTCTTCTGGAGAATGATGTCTCCATGCGACGCATACCAAAGGTATCACCTGGTTCCTCAGAACCTTCTTCCGTCGATCCAGAATCTCTACTGGCTGCTCTGGATAGCTGAGAGAAGGCCCAACCTCAATCTCTGAATGATCGAGCACAAGGCTAGGATCAGCCACGTACCGTCTCAACTGTAATACATAGAATACGTTGTGGACCTCCACTAGCACAGGCGGTAAGTCTAGCCTGTATGCAACGTCACCGACTCTCCCGCTGATAACGAAAGGGCCGATGAAGCGCGGGCTAAGCTTTCCGCCTCCACCAAAACGTATCGTACCACGAGTCAGAGATATCCTCAAAAAACCTGGTCTTCGACCTAATCACAAGCAAGGTCTCAATTAATTATAATAAACAAACATGATCAAAAATCACAAACAACAAACCTAAATCTAATCCTACTCTAATTTGTACCTCAAACTCCAACGACCTCAGTGGCTATCGGTCCAGTGCCGATGTCTGTCCGGCGCCACATGAAGTCTGTCCCTGATGAGCTTCACCTTCTCGGCTGCGTCAACAACCATCTTTGGCCCCAGTAAAGCTCGTTCACCAACATCATCCCAAGATATGGGTGTACGGCACCTACGCCCGTACAGAGCCTCGAAAGGTGACATCTTAATGCTGGCCTGGAAACTATTATTGTAAGCAAACTCCACCAAATGAAGATGATCCTCCCAGGAACCTCCAAAGTCCAGGATGCACGTCCGCAGCATATCCTCAAGTGTCTGAATAGTCCTCTCCGACTGTCCGTCCGTCTGCGGGTGGTATGCAATACTAAACTTGAGCTGAGTGCCCAAGCTGGTCTGCAGACTCCTCTAGAAATGGAAAGTAAAGCGACTATCCCGATCTGAGACGATGCTGACTGGAACTTCGTGAATCCTGACTATCTGTCGCATATACATCTCTGCCAGCCTCTCTGTACGTACCC
>JANAVB010021390.1:0-2500 GCA_029216955.1 Iris pallida
AACACTCGTGCACGAGTTATTATCACATTAATATCAGTCCATCCCAATCGACCATGCAATGCCCTTATTATTCAAGCAGTCAAATTCAAACAATCGAACATAGTCTTGAGTCTGAGACTCAGACTTTATCATCTCATATTTCTTCCGTTAACTTTCTGTGTTCTTACGTTTCATACTTCGTTTCAATGATTCAATAGCATCATGTCTCAACTCAATGCTCGTCAACCGAATGACCCGAAGGTCTCGAACACCTTTCGAGGCATTACGTCATATCTGACAGTTCTGCCACATTCATGCCACAACTGTATTCTTTCGCAACGAAGTCATCTTTTATTATCTCGTGCACGAAGGCACGTTTCGACCGTATTTCCATGATCTTTAACTTAGCATTCAATGTTCGGGACTTGCGCGTTAGGGTGCTCGCCTATTGTCTTTCCATGTTCTAGCCTTCTAACTCGTGCGCAAAGGCACGGTATGGTTCGTGCACTAAGGCACTCGCCGAATACAGTTATCCCATGTTCTTGCGGCTTGCGCACTGAGGCACTCATATTTACGATATCCAATATTCCGTAGCGACTCGTGCATATGATGCATGTTTCAATTCAATTGTTCTAACTTAGTGTTCGACTCACACTACGATTTACTTTCTGCTCGAACCACGCCCGTGGCATCGATAGGTTAACTTAGTATACAATGATATATTTGACTTATTGCATGAAGGTATAAAAATAAGTCAATCCTCCCACCTTGAGTCGATACGCCTTATCGTTTCGTCGAGCCGATGCGGCATTATTTTATAACTTTGTTGCATGGCCACTCTCCTGACTTAGCCATTCGAGCACTTCGTGCTTCATTGAATTATACGTCCGATTTTGCTTACCGTGACCAAGTCTCAATCCGTCGCAAGGCGTCGATTTGATTTCGCGGACCCCTTACTAAATATGGCAAAAGATCGACCTCTAATATTTTCGCGTCAACGTATAACCTGCACACGAAATCAACTAAAATCAATACTTGCATCGATTCGGACTTGCGCCTTGGTCGATTCGATTTCTTAGAATCTTCGAGCCGATTCAACGCACTCATCCTTTGGGGCAACGCGGCGCTTCGCATCAATTCACTCGATGCATTCTTTGGGACAAGGCAACTCTTCGCATCGACTTAATTCGATACGTTGCTCGGGACAACTTAACACTTTGTATCGATTCGCATCGATACGTAATCGGGTCAACGCAACTCTTCGAGTCAATGACTCAGCATAATGCACCGTGCGAAGACGGGCATTACAGTAGTGTGCCACCCTTTGTCCTTGTTTGGTTGTAAGGGTGGTCCACTGTTTCGTCGGTGGGATACTGGGCCTTGTTATGATTCAGAATACCTTACTTTTATCTATAACTTTGTGACATATTTATATTTAGTTTATATGTCATATTTTTTTGTATCTTGTTACGTCCCTCTGATGACCTGGTGATCTCTACATGTGTAGGTGTTCATGACTTTTTGCAGGAGCACCAACCATGATCGTGATCTTCTCTTTTTCTACCCAAGATGTTTGCCCTTCGATCATCCTTTGTTGCTTCTATTCTCTATTTTGCTTTTGTTTTTCTTTCTTATTTAAATACTTGGTAGTGGATTTGTCTCCACCTAGCAACTTGTACATCAATATTTTCATATTTGATTTAATAATATATTTATTCATTTATTTATGTGGATGAGATTTATTGAACCATGACTATTTATATACTGTATTTACAGCTTACGTATATTTCTTATTCAACAGGCATGTACGTTTCTAAGCCCTACGTATTTTGGGACCGTGGTATTACATGATGGCTTATAATGGATAAGAAGATCCCCATGACTGTCTTTTTAAAATTGTTCTTATTAGTGGATTCGGTTGTTTGAAAATAAAATTTGCATGGTATATTTTCCCGGGAAGAGGTCTACCCAAATTCTAGATGTACTATAAGAGTAGAGTTCCAAACTCAGAAAATACACATTGAAGGGAAGGAAGTCAAAAATCAGATTTGGGATACTGTAGGCCAGTAATGTTTCAGAGCTGTGACATATGCATAATACTGGGGAGCTATTGCCTATTGGAGGTCTTGTAGAGTATGACATCAGCCAGCGTCAGACTTTTGATAGCATCTGCCGATGGGTTAATGAACTTCACAGTAAGTATCAACAGATACATGAGCATGTTTCAATTTGCAAGATATCACAATTCAAATCATTTTGTTCAAGTAACAATGTGTAGATGTAGATCTTAATCTGTCCATATGAATGTTATTATTGCACATCTGTACTCAGCTTTGACTTCACTTCACTGCCCAATGCAGTTGAAACGTAAGATGTTGGTTAAGAATGGTAACTTCCAAGTTCTTTTGTAACTTCTGTTTGTAGGATTGGCTTCTCTTTTTCTTATGAAGATTACATTTCCATTTCATGAAGAGTTAGAAGTGAAGATGAATCAGGTAATCCTATGTCCTTTCCTACGCAA
>JANAVB010021390.1:7500-38329 GCA_029216955.1 Iris pallida
ATATGAAAGAAAACTAGAAACATGTAGTAAAGCCAGACATGTGAGCATGTAAGTAAAATCAAGCATGTGATCATGTAAGGTAAAGCCGAGCAAGTAAACATGTAAGTGTAGTCGGGCATGTAGGACAAGTAGTGAAGCCAGGCATGTAGTAGGAATAATAGCATGTACAGGAATCTAGATACTGAAATAAAAAGATGAGCAAGACTAGACTAGATATGAATGGACTCCATTAGCTAACTAGGGTTATCATAATCCTAATAACTAACATATGCAGATAAAGAATTCCAATATGGCTACCCACCCTGCAGACTATCCAACTTATCCAGGCCATGGACAAGGATATATATAGCAGATACACAGCCCAGGAGACGTGTATCCTAATGAGTATGCTCCGTACGTTGGTAAGCTAATAGAAGTACAATATACTGGATTGCCTCTGTCATGCCCAAGTTTCAAAATACAAAGGAACCCAAGACATGAATATGCCAGCTGTACGGCTAGAATTAGTATTTCCAATTTAATGGCCTTATCCTAATCATAGTACGCTAAAATCCTATAATTACAGTACAATAGTCACAGGCAATCTAATATCTCCACAATAACAACATAACCACTATAATCTCATCCATAGAAATAACATCAATACAGAGACAAAAATATATATATATAATAAGAAAAATAAAATAAAAATAAATCTGAATATCTAATACAAAGATCGGTCTAAAATAGTCAAGTCTAGTGAAAATATATCCACGAAAATAAAAGTACAATACTAGAAAATAGGAAATAACTGAAATAAAGAAATTGCCAGAACAAAGCTAACTAGATAAAATGTCCATGACTCTAATCAAACTGTAAACCCCTGGATCAGGGAAACTCCTCTACAACCTCTAGATCCTCGACAATGTAATCTATCTCTATCTATGATCCATAAACAGTAGGATACATGTGCTCATACGGATCTAGAAAAGAACCAGGTCCTTAGACGGACGTAAAAGATCCTAGAAATATGCCATATATGAACTGAATATTAAAATAAATAACAGGGCTCAGTAACCATTTATGTGTATGCAAGTCAAGACGATTTTGGTACGTATGAGTAGGTGAAGGAATAAAGTATAAAATCTGCTAGCGGCTTATGTACTACTAGCACACCTTCCGACCGTATCATGATGATAAGTCAGCGACCGCTGCCGGATATATCCTCTAGCGGTACACCCATAACCGAAAAATCATAGACCTATAACTGGAAAACCATAAGGCTAATGAATAGTTGTCTCATACACCTACTAATAGTCTTCCTCACCTATGTCTTCACTAGTAATATTCATGACTCGAACAATACATATCTCAATGTAAGACACTAACTAGGCTCACTCTCATCAATATATGTACCGACACACAAGCCGCTCACACTAAACGGTAGCGAGGCAATTTTGTAAGCCCATGCAAACATAATGAATATTACTCATAGTGTCATGTATGATACTTGACAAGTCATAGAAGTTATTTAAAAATAATTTTACAACTGTCTGGAACGTCTCCTACACACTAAGTCATACACACTCACACATACATCGATGACACGATCGATGGCACCCAAGTCATACTTGGACACACCCACCAAGAATAACACTAACAACACAAGCACAATAGTATGAATTTAGACCGTACAATAGTGGCAAGATATCTTGCCTGGAATATCGGCAAGAGTATAAAATATCGGTCCAAGTCCAACTTCCTTAGTCAAATGCTCACGAACTCATAAAAATATAGATAAAATGAAATAAATACCAACTCAATGACATACCATATTTATACCTACCATATATAGACTCCATCTAGTCATAAAATAGTCAACTATATCTCAATATTATTTGTAACCAAAGTTACCATACGTGACACTAAATTAGCACATAAAAATAACAATTTTATATCACAAAATATATCATACAATTTTTGAAAAAATACATAAATAATTTTTGGACGTATTTTATATAAATTTATTTGAAAAAAAAACAAGCATCAAAATATCATACTTAACTAGTACACAATTATGCCATATGTTGAATCAATTGGAATTGAACGACACAAAAAATATGGAAATTAATATTCTAAAAAATCAGAATTAATCAGAGAAAAATATGATTTTATGATAAATCACTTGAAAAAATCATAGAAAAGTTATACTAAGTTTAGAGATCAAATAGCCAAGTTTCGGGGTCTTTTCGGTGTCCGAAAAACTAACATAATGGAAACGATAGCACAAAACATGAATAACGTGCAAATCTGAATACTAGGCATTAATAGATGATAAAAGAGGGTGTTAGGATCATTACCAATGAGTTGTTTGATGTCGAAAGGGTTCACAAGTCGTTGGGTAATTTCTCATACCAAAATTAGTTAAATCTAGACCAATTTTAGTGCAACGGACGCCACATCCAAACCGAATGGAACCATGTGAGTAGAAATTGGACATCAAAGTAGACCCATATGGCTACTAATTAGATTTGGTTTTAGGAGAAACAGATGAGAAAAAGTTGATCAAACCTATTTTAGAATTTACCAACCCGCTGTTGAATTCAGACTGAAGATAGTGAAGTTTCGGCCCTTTGGATGGGTTGTACACCCCTCCGAAGGCCATGAGATGATCCATAGGATTGCTAGAATGGACAAGGAAGTCCTCAGATTTGTGGGAGTGGTAGAAAAGTGCACAAAAATTGAGGAAGAAAGGGGTTGAAGTGGTCGACCTTGGGTGCTTGTGTCGTTGGCCTTGGGGCAAGGGGCTGTTAGGTTTTGTGGATTTAGGAGAGAGGGGGCGACCAAAGGGAGGTTTTATATATAAGTATTGGGCTTCCACGTGTTAGGGTTTGTATTGAAGTGGTTTAATTGATTTGGTAGAGATTTGGTCATCCAATCAACAAACATGGCAAGGATTAGCTCTAGGTTTCCTAGTTTAGATAGGTTGAATATTGGTCAAAGTTATATGGTTTTAATGCATGAGGGCTGATACAAAATATTCAAAAATTAAATAAATATATCTTGAATTGGTTTTGGCAACCCTAGATAGGCTCCACTAAGTGGTTTGGGCTATGTTTGAGTCCAAACAATTTACTGAATAGAATTCAACTCTGAAAATACAATAAATGGGTCTTGTGTGCCATTTGAAAATAAATAGCACATGAGACTCAATTGAGTAGGATACCACTGGCATGTGTATAATAGGCTCAAAATAGGTCAAAATTATATATTGGTTCGATTGGGTTGGATCGATGCGAGTCCTAAAATTAAATTGGAAAGTATGTCAAGTTTTAAGGTAGATAGCAAATTGGCTTAAATTGATCCGAAAGATTTACGACGAAAATAGAATACAAGAGAACGTGTTTGAGTGGGATATGATATATCAAAATCAAGATAAACTTGATAAATTCAAATTGCATGAAGGACGTTTCTAGAGATTGACATATCTTGTGCTCCAAAACTCCAAGCTGCGAAAAGTATATATTATGATCATAAATAATAGTATAAAAATAAATATTAATCAATATAGAAATTAAAATATAAATTAAAATTCATATAAAATTCAGAGGTTACAACCTCTCTACCTTAGAAAATTTCATTCTCGAAAATTAAGCATGCAATAATAAAGAAGCAATCAACAATGACTATTAAAGAAAATGTACCTAATCCCATAATGAGATGAAAAAAATGCTCTTGAATCGCACCCACGCGTTCCTAAGTTGACTCGCCTGGGGCATGATGCCTCCATGGGACATGAACTAAGGGAATGATTTGGCCTCGCAAGACTTTCCTTCGACGGTCCAGAATCTCCGCTTGCTGCTCTTCGTAGCACAAACTCGGTCCCACAGAAATCTTGGAGTGGTCAATAACATGACTGGGATCTGACACATACCTCCTCAACGGAGATACATGAAACACGTTGTGAACACTTTCCAGGGTCAACGGCAACGCAAGTCTGTAAGCGACCTCTCCAACTCTCTCTACAATATTAAATGGCCCGATATACCTCGGACTAAGCTTCCATCTTCTTCTAAATCTGATGGTCCCTCTCGTAGGAAAAATCCTCAAAAATACATGATCTCCTGGATGAAACTCTAGTGGTCAATGATGACTGTCTGTCCAACGCTTCTGCCGATCTTATGCTACTCGTAAATGTCCCTGAATTTGCTTCACATTTTTTATACGCGAACCACTAACTCGGGTCCCAATATCTGTTACCTACCAACATCACTCTAACATACTGGAGAATAACACTTTCTTCCATATAAAGCTTCGAATGGTGCCATCTAGATACTCGCTTGATAACTATTATTATAAGAAAACTAAACTAAATGAAGATGATCATCCCATGAACTTCCAAAGTCAAGCATGCATGCTCTCGACATATACTCCAAGGTCTATATGGTACGCTCTGACTCCCATCCATCTGCTGATGCTGTAATATACTAAACTTCAACCTCGTACCAGAGCTCTTCTGTATACTCCTTAAAAAATGTGAAGTAAACATCGAGTCTCTATCAAACATAATGTTAACTAGCACTTTGTATAGCCGTATGATTTACTTCATATACATCTCGGCTAACACCTCTCAAAATTGGCCAACTCTAAAAGACAATAAATGGACTGCCTTCGTGAGTCGGTCTACTATAACCCAAACTGTATGTTTACCATCGGGCTCCTTGAAAACCCTGTTACAAAATCTATCATAATATGCTCTCATTTTCATTCCGATATGGGTAGCGGCTGAAGTAACTCTACTGATCTCTGATATTTAGTCTTAACTTGCTGACACACCTAACACTTCGCTATAAATCGGGTTACTTCGCTATTTATTCTATGCCACCAATAATGCTGCCTCAAGTCTTCGTATATCTTTGATCCTCCTGGATGAATGGAATATGGTGAACTGTGTGACTCTATCATCAACTATTGTCGAAGCTCTCTATTTGGAACGTAAAGACGATCGCCACACCTCAAGGTCCTTAGTCCTTGATTGAAGTCTCTGAAATCTCGTATCTGTTGGCAATGCAGCCTTAATTCCGTCGACCAATGATGACTACACCTGAAGACTCGTCAAGTGATCGTCTACTCCTGAAAGTAAAACTTCTATCCCCAACTTCTGTTAATCCTCCAATATATGTGGTTGAGTTAGTCAAGAAAAATATCATAGACCTCCTACTCAAAGCATCGGCTACTACATTAGCCTTCCCTGGATGGTACTACATGTCAATCTCAAAATATTTTATCAATTACAATCATCTCCGCTGCCTCATATTCAAATCTTTCCGTGTGAAGACATACTTCAAGCTCTTATGGTCTGTAAATATCTCTACTCGCTCCATATATAAATAATTTCTCCAAAGCTTCAATGTAAAGATCACGACTACAAGCTCCAAGTCGTGAGTAGGTTAATTCTTCTCAAGAGTCCATAATTGCCCAGAAGCATAAGCTACAACCTTCCTATGCTGTATGAAAACACAACCTAGTCCCTTTCCACATGCATCATTATAGATCGCGAACCCTCCTGATCCAGATAGAATCGTCAAAATGGGTGCAGCGGTTAGGTACTTCGGTAACTCATTAAATGTCGCCTGGCACTCCTCGGTCCATATAAACTCCTTCTCATTGCGGGTCAACCAAGTTATCGGTTCCGTAATCCTTGCGAAGTTCTCTACAAACCTCTGGTAATACCCGATAAGTCCAAAAACACTTTTTACCTCAAAGGCGTTGGTCGGAACAGGCCACGTCTTTACTGCAGATATCTTGGTCGGATCAACTGAAATATCTTTTCCTGAGACAATGTATCCAAGAAAAGGGACATGGTTTAATAAAAGTCGCATTTGCTCAATTTAGCAAAGAGCCTCTCGCTCCTCTGTGTCTCCAAAATAATCCTCAAATGTTGCCCGTGCTCCTTCCGGCTCTTCGAATATACCAAAATGTTGTCAATGAAAACAACCACGAACTGATCCAAATATTGGTGGAACACTCAATTCATCAAGTTCATAAATACTGATTGCACATTCGTCAACCCAAAAGGCATTACTAAGAACTCGTATTGACCATAACGAGTCCTGAATGGTGTCTTCGAAATATCTTCTCTGCTCACCTTCACTTGGTGATATCCTGAACTCAAATCAATTTTCGAAAATACCTTCACTCCCATTAGTTGATTGAACAAGTCATAAATATGGGGTAGTAGTACTTATTCTTGATGGTCAATGCGTTCAGTATCCGGTAGTCGATGCACATACATACTGACCCATCCTTCTTTGGCACAAATAACACTTGGTCGAATGAAACCTTTGGTCTATAAATCTTCTAACTGAAGTTTCATCTCGTCCAAATCCTTCTTCACCAACCGGTACACATTATAAGCAACCAATGTTGCTCATGACATTAACGCAATGCTAAACTCTACTTGTTTGTTAGTGGTAGTCCTGACAACTCCTCCAGAAATACATCCATGAACTCCTCAATAATAAACAACGGTGCTACCTCCATAGACATGAAAACTTCAACTGTTGGGCCTACTCTCAGCATGAATTAAAACTTTGAACGACATGGGGGTCTACAGATAACACTCCATCTATGTCAATCTAATATGGCATGGTATTGGCTCAACCAGTCCATCCCCAATACTACATCAAAATTTCGTATTAGAAATATCAAAAATCGTGCTCTCATCTCCCTTTCACATACTACCATTGAACAAGTTCAACATGTACTAGTGTCCGGCATAATACCTCTCCCGTAAGAATTATCCAACCCCTAGGGAAGGGTGAGGTAGCTACTCTATGCATTGCTACAAAAACTCTTAGATATGAAAGATAAGGTGGCCCTTGAATCAAATAGTGTTATGGCTGGTATAGATGCTACTAAGATTGTACTTGTAATCACGATGCCCTCAGGCTCATCCTCAGTGGGTACCATGGCAAAGGCCTGACCATGCCTCTGTGCTCCATTCTACTGCTTAGCTCTCTCATACTGTGCCTCATGAGTGGCTAAAGGAGGTCCCTTATGTTGTCCTCCATGTGTTGGTATCCTCAGAACTGTAGTCGCCTGAGCAAGTAGTCTGGGCCTAGGTGGTGCTGGCCTCTGGTCTGTCGGTAGTGCTCCCTCATGATGGCCTGGATAGTCTCTAGACTGGTGCTGACTCGATCTATACCATAAACACTATCTGAGTCTCCTTCTGTAGTCTCTCTAAACATGTCCCTTCTTGTTGCATTAGTTACAAGTCAGAAGGTCCTTTGCTGGATACAGGGTAATTCAGTGCTGATGAAGTCCTTCTTATCGTCGGACAGGTCCTCCTAACTGTCCTTTGACTGGTTCTTTGTTGATGTCCTCCTAGAGATGGGCTTCTGCTAATACCTCGACATACGAAGCTCTAGATTGTGTGGTGGTATATCTCTGGAGATCCTTCATTAACCCATGATAAAATCTTTGTGCCTTCTCCACATCATTCAGTATATGGATGGTACCAAAACGACTAAGGCGGCTGAACTCAGCATCATACTCATCCATGGTCTTGTTCCCCTACTTGAGATGGAGGATCATAGATAGCATCTCTAACTATTGTGGGGAAGAACTTTTCCTTGAAATACTCCAAGAATTGCTTTCAAGTTTGACCTTTACCAATATCTCACTCAATTGACTCCAACTAGTGATGTGCATTCCCTTCGAGCTGGGTTCGAACAGTTGTCATTCATAAGTCTTGTAGTAGCTGTGAAGCATCGAGAAGCTTCTGAGTGTTGATCATCCACTCAGTAATACCCTCTGGTGTCTCATTGCCTTCAAATGGCTTTGGGTTCATCTGACGATAGCCGTAAATTGTGTCCACCATCTGAGCGAGTGTCGATATTGGTGCAGGTGCCGGTGTAGGGGTTGGTGTTGCCAACCTCTCCATAACCATCATTAATCTCTTTCTCGTGACCTCGGTCTGTTGCATCTGCTACTGCATCATGGTCTAAAAGAATTAGAACTTCTGAGCTGGCCATCTGGCTGGGGTATCTGAGGCATCGGTCCGTAAGGCTATTTTAGATACGCTTCTTGGGTCATATAAGGCTGGAAAGGAGGCGACAGAGGAAATGGATCCTTCTGCTGCATCTGGGTCTGTGAGGTCTGACCCTTATGCTAAGTCGTAGTCGGAGGCAGCGTGATCCTGCTGGAGTCATCAGATTGGATGGAATCCCTCCGGGAGTCGGGTTCCCTGGTGTTAATAGAGTCCTTCCATCACTAGGAGTGTTGTTATTAGTTTGGTTGGCCTCGAAAGTCATGCATCTAATGCGCAACTGCATCTTGCTGCAAAAGAAAAACCCATAAGAGGAGTATGGAAACAATCTGGATGCATAATGAGATAGTACGAATTTGGAATTCAAAGGCAATAAATTTAGTAAGTGGATGGGATTTCCTAAGACTCCTTAATCCTAATTGCAGGCTCGTCTTGGTAATTTAGGTAACCAAAACGATAAACCGACATGCATAAGCCACTATAAAAATATGTCATGTCCCAGTTCTAAAATACATAAGAACCCAAGACATGAGCATACCAGTTGTACGGCTAAGTATCCCCAATTTAATAGACTTTTCCTAATCGTAGTACACTGAAATCCTACAACTACATTACAACAGTCACAGGTAATCTAATATCTGCACAATAACAACATAACTACTATAATCTCATCCACAGAAATAATGTCAACACAGAGACAAAAAATATATAACAAGAAAAATAAAATAGAAATAAATCTGACTATCCAATACAAAGATCTTTCTGAAATAGTCAAGTCTAGGGAAAATATATCCACAAAAATAAAAGTACAATGCTGAAAAATAGAAAATAACTAAAATAAAAAATAGCCAGGACATAACTAACTAGTTAAAATGTACATGACTCTAATCAACCTGCAAACCCCTGGATCAGGAAAACTCTTCTGGCACAACCTCTAAATCCTTAGCAAGATAACCTGTCTCTATCCCTGATCCATAAACAGTAGGATACAAGTGCTTGTCCGAATCTGAAAAAGAACCAGGTCCTCAGAGGGACGTAACAAGATACAATAGAAACATGTCATATATGAACTAAATAAATAAATAACATGGCTCACTAACCAACTATGTATATGCAAGTCGAAGACGGCTTCGGTATATATGATTAGGTGAAAGAATAAAGTATAGCATCTGCTAGAGGCATATGTACTACTAGCATACCTCCCGACCGTATCCTGACGATAAGTCAGCGACCGCTGTCGGATATATCCTCTAGCATTACACCCATAACCGAAAAACCATAAACCTATAACTGGGCAACCATAAAACTAATGAATGGTTGTATCATATGCCTACTAATAGTCTTCCCCACCCATGTCTTGTACTAGTCATATCCATGACTCGGACAAACCATACCTCAATGCAAGACACACAAAAATGGAAGTTTAATATTCTTGAAAATTTAGAATAAATCACAAAAGTATGATTTTTATAATTATAAATCACTTGACAAAAATTATAGAAAAGTTATACGAAGTTTAGATATCAAATAGCCAAGTTTCGGTGTCATTTCAGTGTCTGAAAACAAGCATCATGAAAACGAAGCACAAATACATGAATAACTTGCAAATCTAATATTAGAAATTAGTAGGTGATAAAGAAGGGTGTTAGGATTATTAATAATGATTTGTTTGATTTCGAAAGGGTTCGCAAGTCGTCGAAAAATTTCTCGCACCCAAATTAGTTAAATCTGGACCAATTTTAGTACAATGGACGCCATGGCCAAACCGAGTGGAACCATGTGAGTTAGCAATTGGAAATCAAAGTAGACACATATGTATACTAATTATATTTGGTTTTAAGAGAAATATACGAGAAAAAGTTGATCAACCTATTTTAGAAGTTACCAATCTATTACTGAATTCAGACTGAAGATGGTGAAGTTTCGACACTTCGGATGTGTTGTACACCTGTCGGAAGGCCACAAGACGATCCTTAGAATGTCAAGGATGAAATAGGAAGTCCTTGGAGTCACGGGAGTGGTGGATAAGTGCACAAAAATTGAGGAAGAAGGGGTTGAAGTAGTCAGCCTTGGGGTACTGGGCCGTCGGGTTTTAGAGAGTTGGGAGAGAGGGGGCAGCCAAAGAGATGTTCTATATGTAAGGTTTGGGCCTCCTATATGTTAAGGTTTGTATAAAGGTGTTTTGAATTGATTTGGAAGAGATTTTGTCATCCAATCAACTAATATGGCAAGGATTAGCTCTAGGTTTTCTAATTTTCATAGGTGAAATATTGGGTCAAAGATGCATGGGTTTAATGCATGTAGGCTGCTATTAAATGTCCAAAAACTAATTATATTATATCTAATTGATTTTGGCAATCCTAGATAGGCTCCACTAAGTGATTTGGGCTAGGGTTGATTCCAAACAATTTACCGAATAGAATTCAACTCCGAAAATGCAATAAATGAGTCTTGTGTGGCATTTGAAAATAAATAGCACATAAAAACTCAATTGAGTGGGACACCATTGGCATGTGTGTACTAGGCTCAAAATACGTCAAAATTATATATTGGGTCGATTGATCGATGTCGAGTCCCAAAATTAAATTGGAAAGTATATCAAGTTTTACGGTAGATAACAAATTAGCTTAAATTGACCCGAAAGTTGTGCCACGAAAATAGAATACATGAGAATATGTTTGAAGGACATTTCTAGAGTTTGACATTTCTTGTGCTCCAAAATTCAAAGTTACGAAAAAGTATATGTTATGATCATAAATAATAGTAGAAAATATATATTTTAATATAGAAATTAAAATATAACTTAAAGAATATATATAACTTTAGTGGGCTTACAGCCCCACTCGACAAGACAAGACAAACAACAGTGCACTATAACAAGCCACAACAAGAGTGCAAGTATCAGGAACAAGGGTACGCTACGATGAGCCACTATATCATGCTAGACATTACAAGAATCAATAGTGCACCATGACATGCCACTATTAGGTAGGCTAGACATGTATAAGAAATCTAGGTAGGCATAGCAGTACATAGCATGAAACATGGCATGGTATATATAAGAAAGCAATAAGTAAAAAAGAAATAAAAAAATCGTAACAAATAAGAAAAATAGCGAACTTGGATACCTGACGGTATACTCCAGTATACCGATGGTATGCTAGTCCAAGACTACACAAATTGTTTGTCTAAAAGATTTGCAACACATGTGTACCATCGGTACAGACCAATACAACATCAGTATGCCTGACAATGGGGACACAAAACATGCTGGAAAATATAATGCACAAGATCGGTATACCGGCTGTACAGACTAGTACACCAAAGGTATACCATTAATTGTAACAACAGGTTTTCAACTTGAAAGGGCCCACAAATCGGTATGTCGTCGGTATACATCAGTATACTGATGGTATGATGTTTGTGTCCGAGAAATAACACTAAGGACCTGAAACAAGTTCCAAAAACTAAATATCGTCTCGAAAGTGTAGAAGCATAGAATTTCAGGACCAGAAATCCTATGCGCCAAACCCTACATGCGCCGGAGAGCTCGGACAAAGTACTTCACACAGCAAAAACAACAAATATAGACATTGAAAGAGGACTTTTTATTACATGTAAAAGTCTATTACATGTCTAGAAAAGATTGTACAAAGGAGAACTTCTACAAAAAAAAAGGACCCTAAGTCTACAGCCAGGCACAACGATCACCATGCGTCCTCAGTCAGGCGTATCCCACCATGCGCCCTCAGCAAGGCGCATTCTTTTCAACAGCTCAGTCATGTGCATCCTCAGTTATGTGCATCCCTTCGGCAGCTCAGTTATGTGCATCCCTTCAGCAGCCCAGTTATGTGTCGCTCTTCCAGCCAGGCTCACCGCCGTCTAAATGCTTCGACTAATGAAGCATTTATTGAGCAGAACGAGGGTGGAAATCAACGCTCTAGCTGGAGGAAGAGCTCTCCAAACCGAGGAAGAGAAGAGCACCGCAAGCCGACCTGTGGCCAGGGGAGGCTTCAAAAGAGCCTCCAAAGGCCAAGGAAGACCGCAATCGAAACCACGGCTAAAGGAGCAGCTTTCAACACAACCAGAATGGGCAACACCCACTCTGACAGAAGAAAGAGCCTCCAAAGCCGCAGCACCGCAATTCCGATATGCGGCTCTTCCCACATGACGAAGACAAGGCTCGTGCATTCCTATCTTTGGATGCAACAGGCACCTTCTGCCTGCCTCAGAAGCCCTCGACTTCGACTTTTGGATGTAACAGTCACCTTCAAGTGCATCAATGAAGACATTGCGTCGCATCTTCACCCTCGGGAGCATCTCATCAACAGAATGCATCCGAGTAAACAAGTTTATGTCGGAAGAACGTGAGAGAACGAGAAGCAAACTCTCTCCATGCCACTATTTATAGGCCGGACAAATCAAACCCATGCACCAAGTAGATGGCTCTCCGAATTCCGTGCAATGAATTTGCATTAAATGGATGAACCGGACGCTTCGAATTCAGCCAAGTCAAAACGGCTATTTAAAGCACTCGAAGATCGTAACAGTCGCACCATTAAAGACGTGTCACGAAGCGGATACGCCGGCCAGACCGCGTATCACACAGATGTGCCCTTCAACATCAAGTACATCACACAGACACGCCCCTCAGCACCAAGCGCATCACAGGGGATGGGCCCCATGCGTCCCTATGCCTAGTAGAACGCCAACCGATACGCCCACTCAGCTATCCAACGAATGTCAAAAATATTAAATGCTGAACTGACAGAGTTGGCAGCACGCCTTCCGAAGTCTGAACAGTTCAGAAGATGAAGCGTCGCTAACGTCAGCATCATCATTACTTTCCTCCGACGGTTACTGCCACGCGGCCACTCGATCATCTCGCATGCGCCTCCGTAGCCATGCGCCTAAATCTGCATGCGCCTTAAAAGCCATGCGCCTCAGAGTTTTTACTGATCCCTAAAGACAGAAGGAAAGTCACCATTAAAGCTCTGCATGCGCCTCAAAAGCCATGCGCCCCATACTTCTCTCTGATCCCGAAAGACAAGAGTTAAGTCATTACTGAAGCCTCGCATGCGCCTCAAAAGCCATACGCCCTGAATGGTTCATGACTCCCAAAGGTTACGAGCCAAAGTCTTCTCATGCGCCCAATCCTAGGCACATCTTACCAGATTATTCCCCATTAAATCCGAGATCTCAGAGCCATGGGTCGATGACACGTGTCCTTTGACTCAACTCACCCAAGATCTCAGCAACAGAAAGATCTTCTCCTCTACTACGTGCCAGCTCACAACAGCAGCATGAAGAATTCAACCCCTCAATCAGGGCACAGCGTCCATACGCCTCCATCAGCAATCACCGCGTGGCGTCCCCACGTCCAGGCGCATCCGACATGTGCGCGTATGAGCATCCAGCCTGCAGACTATAAATAGAGGGATCATTTCCTTCGTACACACACACAGAGACGAACGGGAAAAACGAACGAACACACCACCAGAGAGGCAGATACAGACACTCAACGTATTTCTCCTCTCAGCAAGCTCCAGCACCCAGAGCAATCCAGACCTTCAGAGAACCGATAACCGTCGTCAGATCGTCAACGGAGTCAACGCATTACCACTCACTCCATCGACACAAGGGACCCAGATAAACAAAAGTGTACTCCTAGGACTACATCTAAGTCCTATATTGTAACACTGTTCTGTTTGTATTGAAATTTGCAATAAAAGATTTTAATGGCAAACAAGCTGGCGACTCTGCTGGGAACCTCTTTTTCGTCCACCGAAAAAGCTGTGTCGTAATCCGACGATGTGAAGGTGGGCTCCTCCCACAAGACGTTGGTCGTACGCCTCAATCAACAGACGTATGAGGAGTTCATCTCTGAAGGAAGTGTGAGTCCTTCGAAGTGGCTGCCAAAGCCGAAGAAGACCCGTCGAGTCTGGGTGCGCAAGGTCGACGCCTCGGCACCACCACCGAAGGGGATGCGCCGATCCAGCCTTCCCTTCCTGCTGACATCCTCAGCAACCAAGATGCGCCCACTGGTGCAGCGCATCTCTCGGGGAAACGTGCAGCTGACCACATTCCCCAGCCATCTCCCTCTCAGGCGAGGAAGATGCGTCGACGGAGCAGGGGCACAGCCAATGCCCCACGTATCACCTCTGATGCGTCACAGAAGGTCTCTATCTTTGACAGACTCACTCGCTGTAATGGCGAGGAGAATTTGGATTTTGAGTACTATACGCCCCAGCGGACTGGTACGAAGAAATCCAAGGCAGCACGGGCCATGCGCCCCAAACGTGCTATGCCAGCAGCGAGCCAGAAGCATGCGCTCACAATCATGCGCGCTGCTGATGGTAAGCTGTACAAGGTCGACTCAGGTGCTTCTGCGCCAGAAACGAACCGACCTTCAAAGTCCTTGTCTCGCTTGGGCGCATCTATTACGTGCACAACTAAGTCGAGTAAGGCAAATCCAGTGGTCTTGAACTCCCGCGCCTCCTCTGGTTGTGCGTCTGAGGTCCGTTTAAGTCACTTCAAATGTTGTTCCCCCACTACTGATCGGGACACCTGTTTGGTGTTAGATCAAGGGGCGCAGCATTCACTTGACTACCCCGACGCTTGGCCTTGCCATGCGCCTGAAGGGGGTGCGAAGGTGGCACTCTCCTCCTATGATCTGCACAACGTGATCACTCACAAGCGCCGATCAGGAGAGTCGGCTGACAAGCACGATGCGCCCCTCACAGGGCACACTTGTGCTGTGGTCACCGTCAACTGCTATTGCAAGGCAGCAGTCCCACCAAGGCAGTCAGTGTTCCAGCGGCTGCAATCATCGACACCCCTCCGACGTCGCCTCGAAAAGAAGGTGTTAACAAAAGAAGAGCCAAGGGTTGCTTCAAGCAACGTGATCTCTAACTCCTCGTCAGTCCGAAAGACGATTGGCAATTCCTCGTCCAAGAGCCAGCCGAGGAAAACCAAGGCAAGTGTCTCGTCCTTCGGAGTGTTTCAAGGCACTCGGGGGAGAAAGAAGATCTTGGAGGAAACTGGGGGTAGTCAGACCCTTGTCGAGCCTCCTTCCGAAGACGAAGCTATCTTCCAAAGTACAGCTGAGGTCGATCTTCTCGAAGTTAGCCTCCCGGATATGGCTGAGGGTCATCCAGCCCCTGTCCTTCAAGACGAGGGTGTCCCCCAGAACACAGCCGGGGGAAGTCTAGCCCCCACGGATCTGAGTCTCGGAGACGAAGAAGTCCTTCAAGACGGAACCAAGGGTAATCAAGCCCTTGCAGATGCTCCTATCGAGAATGTTCCCCAGAACATAGCCGGGGGTGGCCAGGACGAAGCTCCGGGAGAGGCAACTCCTCTACAAGATAGTGAAGCTCAGAGTGAAGCCTCAACCGATCCATCCACATCCAGCCGTGTCATGACGGTATACATGGCTGGGGGTGATTCCGAGTCTGATGCACCGCCACCCGACCTCGTCCAGTGCATGGACACATTAGAGGGAGGACTCAAAACCCTCTCTGCCTCCATGCAAACACTGACTCAAGCAGTGTTCGAGATACGGTCAGCTTTGGCCAAGACACCTTCTACCGGTCCCGACCCAGGGGCCAATGGAGAATCAAGCGTACCCCTTCAACGGGTATCCTTAGATACGGATCGCCGAGAAGCACCTCGGACATCGGAGCCCTCAAATGCTCAACTTCATGTGGTACCACCTTCCCCGACTCCTAGCTCCACGGAGGACGTTGTCGAGATGATCAGGGACTTGCACGAGCGCTTTGAGTCCAAGACGAGACAAGAGGAGCGCCAAAAGATGGGGATTCCCCAACCTTATCCCCTCGAGTGGAACAAAGTGGTTTATCCCCCTAAGTATAAACCACAAACACTGACGCCATATGACGGAAAGGACTCTCCTCGTCGCTATCTGACGTACTTCCAGTCTCAGACGGGACATCCTCCGAAGGAGGACGTGGTACTCACCAGCATATTTGTCGGGGCACTGAAGGGAGTGGCGTACGACTGGTACTGCAGCCTCCCCGATAATTCTATATCTTCCTTCGATGACTTGATGCACCTTTTTCTCGACCATTTCTACGACGGCGAAAAGGACATGACAATGGCGTCCCTTATAGAGATACGCCAGAAGGAGAAGGAAACAGTTCGAGTGTTCATCGAACGCTTCCGACAGGCCTGCTTCAGACTGCCTCCGGGCATGCCAAAACATGTACTCCTCTCCTCCTGCAGCATGAACATGCTGCCTGCAGTCAAACTCTGGCTCAACTCTACTCCTCCTTCCGACTGGAGCTCCTTGATCCTTGAAGCAGAAGTCGCGGAAAAGAAGGCGGCCAATGCTCGTCTTCTGGGAGTCAGTTTCCCTGCCTTTGAGGATAAGGGAAAACGGCCTGCAGCCAACAACCCCGAACGAGAGACAAAGGAGAAACAGGCGTTGACTGTCAATGCCTCAAAAGGTACGTCAGCACCTACTCAGAAGCCTCCACTTGCACCAAGACCAAAGGAGGTTTATTCGTTCAACGACGAAGACACCCTGCAACTCTTTGAGATACTGAAGCAGGGTGACAAGATCAAGCTGCCGGACCCGAAGCGCCCCGACGAGGTTGGGAAAGTGGACAACCCGAGGTACTGTCACTACCATCGGTTTGCCGGACACCCAACCAAGGACTGATATGTCCTCAAGAATTACATCCAGCGCATGATCAATGCAGATGTAATCTCCGTCGACTACGAGGAGAAAACGGTGTCAGCCAACGTGGTTTCACTCCAGTTCGGTACCCTGCCACCAACTACAACACAAGATGGCATCGTCCCCATCCCTAAGGCGACAATGGAGGTGGTTAACTTGCCACCTACTCGTGACAACGTGAGTGGACTCATCCCACTCACTACATCTCGGGAGGAGATCCTATGGGTTCACCCTGATCTTGTCTCCGAGGTGACTCAACCGGAGGTACGCCCTACCTCCAAATCCAAAGGCAGGAAGATCAAGTCTTGCCGCATGGTCTCTTCCTCCGCGGAAGAGGCACTTCCTGTACAGACGCATTCACAACAGAATACCCAACCCGACGAAGCTGCCGTCGAGGTGGTGCCTCCTTGCACCATCCCTGCTGTCCAGGAGGAGGGCCCGTCTAAGCCCCCAGCAGCCAATAAGCGGAAGCAGATAGAAGCCCACTTCGATAGGCCTCTGCGAAAGGAGAATGCTTCGGGGCTAGCCAAGCCCCACAACTTTGACATACTGGCACAACTGGCCAGTACTCCTACTCGCCTTTCTCTATTTGAGCTCCTTCGTCTTTCCAAAGACACTCGTGAAGCTCTCTGTGAAGCCCTGAAGGATGCTGAGTCCTTCATCAGTCAGGTCAAGCAGCCTGAAGATCTCCCAACTGCATGCACGCACTGCCACTGTGCGGATAAGGTTATCCCCAATATAACCTTCACCCAACAGGACATGCTCCTCAAGCACAACCGACACAACAGGACGCTGTATTATACAGGGTATATCGGTTCAGTCAAGGTGAATCAGATTCAGATCGATCCGGGGTCTTCCTTCAGTATCATCCCGAAGACGCTGCTCTCAACACTGGGGATCCCAAAATACCGGTTGGCGCCTTCCAATACAACTATCAGTGGCTTCAATGCTAGCAAAAGTGAGCCACTGGGCAAGATACGACTAAAGTGCCATATCGGTGACCTCAGAACTGAGGTGACTTGTTATGTCGTGGACGCCGACGTCAACTACAACCTTCTGTTGGGTCGTCCTTGGCTGCATGAGTACATGGTGGTGCCACTCCAGTACTCACCGACGAAGAGCTAGGGGAATATATCTCTGCTGATGTAGATGCACCTTCTCGGGACAATGTAATCCCGCAGGATAAAATCTCGTATTTCATCAATAATAGAGTGTCTTTTAATTATTCTAGTCTTCCACATTGGAATGCCATGTATATATTAGATAACGCTCTACGGTCGTTGCAAACATAAATAACGACCGTCCATCATATAAATCGAGTAGTCCCGTCCCAAGGGGTCTGTTACATAGTCCCGCCACAAAATCGAGACGAGGAATCCATCATCTTCGGCAAAGTTGAGCGTCATCAAGACCTCCCGCCACTCGAGCCAGAACCAGATACCGGCAGAATGTAACTCTATCGGTACACGGACAAGGCAAAGTACCTCATCCAAAAGATGGGTTACGACCTAAAAAGCAACAAAGGCCTGAACTACGGCAAGGGTCGACGTCTTCCTCTCCGGCTTCCAACACCTAAAGGAAAGCCGCAGGACTACTATAATCGGACTCGACGGGGGGTAGGCTATGTCACGCCACCGTCAACTCCTGAGAGTTCAGACGCGGAAGAGATAGAACATTCTCACTCGTCCGAAGCATCAACCTGGGATTCCGATACCAGCATCGGATCAGTCTTCAAGAAAGTGCTGTCAGCCAACATGACATCAGCACAACCTCAAGAAGATGAAGGCCAAACGCCAAAATTCTTTGAAGAAGAACCTTGGGCTCAACGCCTGGAAGAACAGTGGGAGTCTCATTTTGAACTACGTGAACCTCCCACCGAAGACGAGGTCGATCAGATCGACCTTGGGAATGGATCTTCTTCCAAACCCATCTTCGTCAGCAAAAGCCTAAAAAGAGGAGATCAGGAGTCTTTAATCCAACTGGCTAAAGAATATATTGATGTCTTCGCCTGGAGCTACGAAGACATGCCGGGACTCGATCCTCAGATCGCGATGCATAGGCTTAACATCTTGTCCGATGCCAAGCCTATCAAACAACAACAGCGACGCTTTCGTCCGGACATCATGAACGCTATTGATCAGGAGGTGGACAAACTCTTGACCAGCGGCTTCATCCGTGACGAACAACACCCAGATTGGGTAGCCAACGTCGTCCCTGTCACCAAGAAGAATAGAAAAATACGAGTTTGTATCGACTTCAGGGATCTCAACTCTGCTTGCCCGAAGGACGAATTCCCACTTCCAATCACCGACGTGATGATCGACAACACATGTGGCTTCGAACGCATGTCTTTCATGGACGGATATTCGGGCTACAACCAGATCAAGATGTTCCCCGATGACGCAAAACATACGTCATTCAGGACTCCGAAGGGTGTTTTCTGCTACACAGTGATGCCCTTCGGCTTGAAGAACGCGGGTGCGACATACCAACGAGCTATGAGCACCATTTTTCGTCAATATCTTCGTAAGACAGTCGAGTACTATGTTGACGACATCGCAGTCAAAAGCCGTTACAAAGGAGATCACCTGCAAGACCTCAAGACAGTCTTCGATCTCATGCGGGCGCATCAACTCAAGATGAACCCCGCTAAATCCTTTCTGGGGTTTCTAGCGGAAAGTTCTTAGGTTTCATTAACACGGCGAAAGGCATTCATGTCGATCCCGAGAAGACCAAAGCCATCCTCGACATGGACCCTCCGAAGAACCTTCGAGAACTTTGAGGCCTGCAGGGGCGTCTGGCATATATCCGGAGGTTCATAGTAAACCTTTCCGAAAAATGTCAACCCTTCACTAAACGCATGAAGAAGGGAGTCTCTTACGTCTGGACAGAGGAATGCCAAAAGGCTTTCGACGACATCAAGGCTTATCTGACCAGCCCGCCAGCCCTGGTAGCACCAGTCGCTGGCAAACTATTTCTCCTCTACGTCCGTGCCATGGATCATTCTCTCAGTGCTCTGCTAGCTCAGAACAGCGATACAGGCTATGAGCAAGCAATCTACTACCTCAGTCGAACTCTGATCGGGGCCGAACACCGGTACAACCCCGTTGAAAAGGAGTGCTTGGCTCTGGTATTTGCCATCCAAAAGACTCGTCATTATGTCTCGGGCCAGAAAATTCATGTCATTTCCCGAGTCAATTCGCTCAGAGTCCTCATGACAAAGCCAGGATCATTAAACTCCCGGCTTGCCACATGGGCGATCTTGCTAACGCCATACAACATGGTGTTCGTTCCACAAAAAGCTGTTAAGGGTCAAGCTCTGGCCGACTTTTTAGCTGCACACCCCATCCCAGAGTCCTCAAAACTCTACGAGGACATCCCGGATGAGGTCCAAGAATCAAACGTCACCGAAGAAGGCTCCGTCTGGCGGATGTTTTTCGATGGTGCTTCAAGAACAGGCCCCAAAGGCCAAATCATTGCTGGAGTCGGGGTGGTATTAGTCTTCCCCGATCAGCTGGTCATCCAGCGTGCTTACTCCCTTTCAAAGCCATGCTCCAACAATATTGCTGAGTACAACGCGCTCATTATGGGACTCCAACTGGCACAACAGCTGGGGGTGGACCATCTGGAAGCCTACGGTGACTCAAAACTCGTCGTTAACCAGGTCAGAGGGCAGTACTAAGTTCGCTATGAAGATCCGATCCCCTACTATGAAGTTACATTGAACATCATTTCAACCTTCACCGGGTTCTTCATCGAACACGTACCTCGTCTACAAAATCTGGAGGCTGATGCTATGGCTGGCCTCGCAGCCTCCTTGGCAGCCCCCCTCGGGACTCAACACTACGTCACGGTAGTTGGTCGAGACTTGGTCTGTCCCAAAAATAACCTGTGCTCACGAGTAGCCCATGCTATATCAACAAGCGCTGGTGTTAATGTCCGAGATTGGAGATTCCCGTTCATCGACTTTGCTGTCTACGGAATTCTCCCAGAAGACCCGAAAGAAGCTGTCTCAGTCAGGAGACGCTCTCTTTGATTCTACTACGATACGGCTACTAAAATGCTGTATCGACGCTCCTACGATGGACTTCTCCTTCGATGTTTATCCAACGAAGAAGCAGCCGAAGCCCTTCAAGAGGCTCACGATGGAACCTGCGGGGCCCATCAACCTGGCCCTAAGTTGCAGGCTGACTGCGACGCATGGGCTACTATAGGCCAACTATGGCCGCTGACGCTGTCGACTATGCTAAGAAGTGCCATGCGTGCCAGCTTCACGCAGACTTCATTCATACACCATCAGAACCACTACATCCTACAGTCGCCTCCTGGCCCTTCGAAGCTTGGGGCATGGACATTGTGGGACCAATCACTCCTCCTTCATCGAGAGGACACCACTTCATCCTAGCCATCACTGACTACTTCTCCAAATAGGCAGAAGCAGTTCCACTGGCAGAAGTAAAAAGCTCTATGGTGATCAGCTTCATCAAACACCATGTCATCTACCGTTTCGGAGTACCCCGGAGGATCATCCACGATAATGGTCCTCAGTTCATTAGCCATGTTTTCAACAGATTCTGTGACAAGAATTGTATTCAAAATGTGGCATCAACCGCTTACAATCCGGCAGCAAACGGATTGGCCGAGGCGTTCAACAAGACTATCGTCAGGCTACTCAAAAAGGTCATGTCATCCAACAAATGCGACTGGGACGAAAAGCTCGGCGAATGCCTTTGGGCCTACCGCACAACGGTACGGACCCCGACGGACAACACACCATTCTTCTTGGTCTACGGGAGCGAAGCGGTACTGCCTCTCGAGATCCAGATACCCTCACTCCGCGTAGCAATCACAAACCAACTCACAGAAGAGGACAATCAACGTCGTCGTCTGCGGGAACTGGAGGCACTTGATGAAAAGCGTCTCCTAGCTCAACAACGCATCGAACTCTACCAAGCCCGTATATCACAGGCTTTCAACAAAAAGGTCAAGCAGAGGACTTTTTAAGTAGGCGACCTGGTTCTGGCAGTCAGGAGGCCGATGGTGTTGACTCACAAAATACCAGGAAAGTTCGAGCCCAAGTGGGAAGGACCTTTCATCATCGAGACGGTATACTCAAACGGTGCTTACCGCCTCGCCAAACCCAATGGGGACTTGTTCATGATGCCCATCAACGGCAAGTTCCTGAAGAAGTACTACTCTTGACATCTTTCAGACATGTGCTTCCACCAGGTTATTTGTGGACCCAATCATCAGGGCTCACAGACAATTCCCTTCCACAAATTCATACGCTTCCGGAACCCAGCTGTTCCGTGGCATCCTCCAGTAGAAGGACAACCACGTCCACATCACCTCTGAGTTGCCCTCCTACATCCTACAAAGCAGAATCTTACATTCCATAAGTCTACGCTACCCATCATGTTTACCACATCCATATTACCTCTGAGTAAACATCCCGTACAAACAACCCCTGCGTTGCCGTACATTAATCGCAGAACTTCCACGTCCACATTACCTCTGAGTAGTTCCGCGTATCCTCCAGAGTCACTCCTACCACGTCCATAACACCTCTGAGTAGGAAGATTCTATCATTTTGAATCCTATATTTGCCATGTCCACATTACCTCTGAGCAAACATATTGATTCTCTCAAACTTATTATCTGTACCTACAAACCAAGGTGCGCAAAAGATAATAGGTCCACACAAACCATCAAGTTCATGACAGCAAAAATGAACACATCACAGAAAATTGTGTATTTCTTTATTTCTAAAAAAAAGGGAGAGTAAAGGACTACACCATCCCCAGTAAGAGTTGCAAGTACATAAAAAGAAGAGACTACAATCCCTAAACATCCCCAGGATTGGCTGAAAGCTCTTCAATCCGACGCCTCAAGTCTGCCGCTCGAGTCTCCACAGTCGCCAAGACTCGACGTTCAGCTTCTTGACGCATCACTTTAATGGCCTCAGGAGAAGTCTCATTCTCATGCTTCTCATCCAACTGCTGCCGCTGCTAAGCCAAAGTAAGAGCCCGGTGGGTGAAAGCTGCCTCCTCCTTCTTGAATGCTACGTGTTCAGCCTGGACACGTTTGGCATCTAATAGAAGTCGGGCCCGTTGGTCCTCAAGGCGACGAATATGGGCATCAATCTCCGCGATACTAGTGTCCAACACAGCTCGCACCTCCACCGTCTCCCGCGTAGACTGAGACAACCGCTCCACTGCAGCTTCAGTCTCAGCCACTTCGCATTCCCAGACACTCACGGTGGCCTGGTAAGAAGACTCAGTCTCGGCGATTAGCTTTTCCTTCTCCGCATCTATCAGGACGGAGAGGTCGTTTCGCTGGATGTGCTACAATTCGGAAAGCCGTTGGTCCAACTCAACCACTGAGGCTTCTAGAATATCGGCCATATGATCCTGGCCCTGATGAAGACGGATCAGGTTGATATGAGGCATTGCCAGAGTTCTTGCCGTCGTAAAACTTCTATTGGCGTCCATCACGGCCGATACACCCCTCTGCAGTATTTTATACACTGCCTCGATGATGAATTTCACATATTCATCTGCATCTGCCAGCACCTGCGACGTCATAGCAGGAGTCAGAGGAGCTGCTTTAGCAGACGGACCGCAAGAAGGCCCGTCTGCCTCAATCCGCGAGGCTGGACCCTCGGTATCGACAGGCTCTTCATCAACAGGGGCTTGACTACTAGCCCGAGGAGCCAAAGGAACAGAAGAAGCCGGGACAGACGTCGAGATAGTACCCCAAGTGGAAGGAGCAATAAAGGGTTCCATCAAACCCTTACCCTTCCCAAACTCGGAAGAACCCTCGACGTCAGTGGCCACCTCATCAGCCCCCAACGTGCTATCAGCAGCCAGTACCTCCCCTGGCAGAACGGGAAGATCAACACTTGCCTCCTAACTCGCCCCTGAAGTCAGGACCGCCAGACGAGTCTCCTCATCAAAATCCTCTACAGGGACAGGATCTGTCGCTACCTCCTGATCGGTAGCTACATCAGCTTCTGCTGCTGAGTCTGGGGTAGGGCTCGGTAATGATGCAGCCGACCTCCCCTTATCATGACAAGGAGGGGAATCAACCCTCTCCTCTGTTCCAATCGTATCTGTTGCCCCCGCAATAGACTCTTGTAACTCTGGAGCGACGTCATCCGAAGACGATGAACTCTACTCCACTTCATTATCACGAAGCCCCGTGTCCGCTGGATCCTCGATATCCAAGGCCCCCACGGCAGCTGGCATCATCCCGGAAGTTGCTGCAACCTCCGCATCTCTTTCAACAAAGTCTGGAGATACTAAAACCTCCGCAGGAACAACATCTTCAGGATTCTCCTCCATTGGAGACATTACCATCGGAGGAATGCGCTCGTTAGAAGAGCTTGCCACCTCCTTCGATTTACTGACACCCGATTTCGAAACACGGGTCTTCTTCTTCGATGATCCCTACAAGAAGAAAAGTGCAAGTCACCAAAATGACAAGATGAGCCAAAATTATGGAGGACTCTTTACCTCAGCAAGAGCTGATTCCACTGGCGTTACAGACGGCATTTCCGTAGCCTTTGGAGTCGTGGTTTTTCTCGGCCTTTTTGGTACAGACGAACCGGCTTCTGCGTCGGCCCGTCTCTTTCTAACAGCGGGATCTCTCACTGATGCTGCAGCAGCAGCCCGATATCCCGCCAATTCTGGTGGACGATATGACCGAGCCGCTATCAACATATTCGTCGTGGCCTCCAGCTGAGTTCCAATGATGAAACTAGTCTCCCTATCATAACCAGGAGATATACAGTATTTATGGCGCAATACAGCTTAGCTGCCGAATACAGGATCTGTGGCCAAGGATTACGAACGGGCGTAGTAAACTGAACACCAGTGCACCCGGCATTGTAATATTGCCAGCCCCGGGCTCCATCCAGCAAACTCCCGATAAATCCCAGACTGTTACTGGGATTCCGTAACATTAGCTGGGTATAGCCAAACTGGCGAGCGAACCAGCTGGGCAGATATGACTCCAGATAACACCTATTTTGGTTCCGATAGACCAAGTGAGAAGGCCAAATACTTTGCAACCAATGAAAACTCTATTTCGGCAGAGTAATCGCATCTTCACCTGAGTCGTCTAAATCTTGGTCAGCCTCGAAATCTTTAAAGATGGGGCCGACCTTGATAGTCTCCCACCCCTGAAGGTAGGACAAAACTCTCCTGCAAACGGGGACGCCAGTGTGTAACCACTTCCTCTTGAAGAAGCGGCAGATAAAGGCATCACCTTCAACATGATCCTCCTCCGGACCTGGACTCATCACGTTCGGATGATGCAGAATCAACCACCCCATAAGATAATGGAATGGAAGTTCGGCCCGAGGAAAATTGTCGTTTCTACCTCTCCCATGGATCACATCATCAGCAAAGGTCCTCGAACCCCGCAACAGGTTACACACCATCGCTGGAAGGAGAGCTAGAGGACGACCAAAGACCAATTTCACGGCAGGCAAAATGAGGTTCTGGTGTACCCTCTCTACAGCACCAGATCCGCCCGCAAACACACAATCCCGGAGCCATATCATCAAGTATGCCGTTAGCACCGCTTTAGACGACATCCGGGGCGCACGGTGCCAGAAGCAGCTATACGCATTCTCGCCACTCTCATTTGAACGGGGGGCCCTTTCATCTAGCCGGCTCATTTCGGAAGTTACTTCCGCGGGTTTCAACCCCTGCGGAGTCATAAATCGGATCGTCGAGGAATCTGCCAGATCCTGCTTGAAGACATAATCCCTCCAAGCAGTCACATGAGGCTGAGTCCTGCCTTTGTCCTTCCGTTGCATCAGATAATGATGGCTCGCCACCTCTTTGAAGATAGCCATCATCTCTGGGTCTTTATTTCCCAGAACAAGGATCTCTTCGTTCGACGAGAAATATTCCTTGTACGGTTCCGAGCCCCAAGGAAGCTTGGACACTTCATTCATCTCATGGAGAGCCAACCCCAACTCCTCCACCGGAGTAAAGAAGGTGCCAGTCTGGACATTGAACAATTCCAAGAGTGCAAGGAACATAGGCTTATTGAGATCCACGCCAGCCTGTATGGTACGGATAGCGGCCGTCAACCCAATCTCCTTAAGCTCAGCCTTGAACCTCGAAAGCACCCAAACGGTCAACTCATCCCACTTCGGCATGTGGTGACACCAACCTTCAACCCTAAAACCATCTTTCGAATATGTGACCCTCGATGTCAGCATCCGATTTGCAAAGGTTGAGGCACTGAAGGCAAAAGTGTCACTAGGGACTTCACTGTAGAGGCTCCCAGGATGCAAAGTTCGGCAACTAAATGAGGGACCGACTCGCAAAGCGGCCAAGGTATCCCTCTTATTCGAGGTAGCATCAATTGAAAGAGTACCTCCCAAGGCCCCTCCTTGAGAAGGAGTATGCTTCCAGGGCATCCTTCTCTTGGAAGCTAAACGGTAGAAGGCCGTCAGCAGCAACTGGCGGTCAAGTTGTCGCATGTACAGAACCATATCTTTTGCAGAGAAAAACCAGTCTTCTTTGATCTTCAGTACCTTCGCCTCGGAAGAGATCAGTCGGTCACCGAACAAAAAGACAGGTTTTAAGAAAGTCACTTCCTCGGATTCAGCAGATTTCAGTTTACCACTCTCCACCATACTCTGGAGGAAGATCGGCAACTGATTCTGAATCTGTAGCATTCTCTCAGGAGGTTGAATCTGTAGGATAGCATCCTTCGCAGGGTTGATAACCGCCTCGTTAAAATCAACTCCCATTTGACAAAGAGAAGCATCCAGAAGGACTTCATTCAGCAAAGGGATTGTCATCAACACTGACACAACAAAAACAAAAGTCAGGCAAAAAGCTGTAAGGAGACAAAGTGTGTCAAGCAACCTGGCACATCATCAGGGTGAAAACCCATGCGCATCAGCTTCGGCACATCATCAGGGTAAAAACCCATGCGCATCAGCAGTGAGGCTTCGGCGAATCATCAGGGCGTAAACCCATGCGCATCAGCAGCGAGGCTTCGGCACATCCCTTGGCCGCATGAACCCTTAACCCCTGGCCCCTTTTATGTATCCTTTTCTCCGGCCACATGAGCCTGCTTCCCCTTCCGAGCCGCATTAGTTGGTCCTGCTTAGCCGCATGGCTCTTTCCATAGCCGTGCACTCCTTTTACCATGTTGAGTTGTTACATTTATGCTTTTGTCTCATGACCCTCTGTGTAACTTGGGTCCCTTGATAGAATGCATGTACCATATTAATTCTGAATATGTTCCATGACACGATAGTGACCCGTCGTAGTGTACTCTTGACAAGTAACATGACATGATAGTGGCCCATCGTAGCGCACTCTTGATAAGTAAACCTGACATGATATACCCCCGATATGTTGTTACGACGGCTAACTTGGCATGACAAGAATGAATGGCCTGGACACCGTGGGCGATTGTGCTTATATAAATGAACTAGTATTGTCTTGCATCATGTCTAGGACAGGGACCCCTGAGTACCACGGTCAGGGGTACCTACTAAAATTGACTAAGGCTGATAACTAGAATAACCCAGTAGTCATGAAGAGATTTTCCAGCTACAGGCAATCCCATTATCTGGGCGCACAAGAGGACTTGTAGCCTGCCGACGAGTAGGGCACATTTCCAGCACACTGTCATGTGTTGCCCCTTCTTGAACGGATATTCGACCTGGATAGCCTGGATGGTCTGTAGGGCTTTTGGCTGTTGGAACAATCTCATTGCATCTTGCTAGTAATTTGGCCTGTGATAACCCTAGATAGCTAAAGTATCAAGCCGTACTCATTGCTTGGCCGTGATTGATTGGATAGAGTCTAACCCAGTCTAGTCTTGTCCTGATCCTGTACAAGAATGTAGCATGACCAGATTGCTTGTGCTTTACTTTATCGATAAATAGTAGAAAACCAAGTTCCGTTCAGACGAAGGGTTACAACCCCAGTCCTTGTTTGGTTTAAGGGTTATAACTTGGTTATCTGAATAGTTCCATGGTTATCTTATCGTATATCATCATAATTTTCCATATCTCCAATTTTTATTATATGTTATTATGTTTTATGCTAATTGCTGGTTTTAGTTCTTAAATGAAGCCTCCTTTGTGGCACTTGCTCTTTCTGGGATCTGATCCAGCTGGTTTTGCGTGGCCAGATACCGAAGTAGCTCCAGAGGATCTTCCTACCTTCCAGCCAGATGGTGACCACCAGGCGTAACCAAGACAACGAGTGGGTTTTTCTTTTTGTTCTCCCACTTTATTGTAAAATATTCTTTTGAGGCGTTTAGCCGACGAGCATGTGTTAGCTCGATTGCACATTACTTACTGTTTGCCTACGGGCTGTAACATGATTGACGAATCCTAGGGTTGATCATGTATGACTAAAACTCATGCTAGTCTTCATATTTTGTATGACTAGCTTCATGATCATCCAAATATGTAATGTATGGGACGCCTTACTATTATATATTTGATGCTCTAACATCTTGTAATCGTTTTTACTTGCTTGAGATTGAGACAATAGGCTTGTTCATGACCATAAGAGACTGATGGCTTGTAGTTAAACCCTCATGTATCTAGACAGCCGTGAGCGTATAGCTAGGTGGATACCATTTCAATATACGTAGCTGGCTATATATGCCCCCGCTCTCCAGTATTCTGGTTCTGGGGCGTTACAAGTTCGGCAAGATGTATTTGTCTAATATAGCTGTAAGCCTAACTCTTCAACTTCACCGCCAAGAGGGGTTCAAAAACCACTCTTAGGCCTCGAGACCAAGCCTAGCTTACGAGAAAAATTAAGAGGAAACGAAGAGAGAATAAGAGTAGAGAGAGTGTAAAAAAAAATTTAAAAGAAAATGAACTAGTATATATTGAGAATGTGAATTAATCGTGACCGTTTGCTCGTGGTCCGTGACTATCTGAATAGATCTCGACCATTCAGAAGAAAACCAAAAAAAATGGATAAAAGAATGTAACTTCACTATTCATAAAAGTATATAAACACTACTTACGAAAATATCACAACATTATTTACGAAAATATCTGAAATCAAAATTTTTTAGAAGTGGTAATATCTTTCGGACAATATACCATCGGTACACACACGTACACCGGTGGTATGCCTGCCAAGTAGTAAAATCTAAAAAATTAAGTTTTCTTCTAGTTCTTCGGAATCCAATAAAATACATAATACAATATAAAATACGTATCCTTATACAAATACAGATACTATGAGACGAGTCTCACAGGGTAGCAATATATTACTTTACATGTTCTAATAGTAATTAATATGATCCCCAAGTTCAGATATTCGTCTATATCTTGTTATATTGAGCATATGACTTTTGAGTAAGAAGTCATCTAGAAGAACAGATATCATAGTCTCCTAAAATATTGCCATGATAGTTAGAGACTCACACATAACTGTATGAGAATTCTTCTATGATCCCCCAAGCTGCTTATGCTTTGTGTGCAGATGAATAGGATGCATCATTAGGCATGCAATTTGAATTGCAAATATATGATTATAGGACACGAGAGAGGTTATTATGATGGGTTAAGATGGATGAGGGAAGAATCATATAGGAATAGGTGATGATGCAATAAGTTTGATTTTTATCAAATTCCAGCAGTGTGGTATATGAAATTTCGTAGTGAATTACATTTATTCTTTAGTTTTGTTATGACATTATGTTAAATTTTCTATCATTTCATAAAGATTGTGACAGTTAGATTCATATCATGGTATAATTTTTAAGAGGAAAATGTACCTAAGGTCGACCTTAGGTAAGTTACCTAAGGTCGACCTCATTTTCCTCACTTTACAACATTTTTTTCTTGAATTTTTTTATGAGATTCATCTACACCTTATTGATTGGCAACATACCAAATTTCAAGAAAAAATAATATTGTTTAGCCTCCTATCTATCCCTTGCAAAATCGACGGTCTAAAACTTTCCTGCTACACCGTCGATTTTGCACCTTATTGATAGGGGGCTAAACAATATTATTTTTTCTTGAAATTTGGTATGTTGCCAATCAATAAAGTGTAGATGAATCCCATAAAAAAAATTCAAGAAAAAAATGTTGTAAAGTGAGGAAAATGAGGTCGACCTTAGGTAACTTACCTAAGGTCGACCTTAGGTACATTTTCCTCAATTTTTAATACAAAATCAGCTTAAAGTATGGGTCAGAAAATTTAACTAAATTGTTCTGATACTGTATTATATTTTTTATGTATGCTACTGAGATAGATAAATGCAAGATAGACTTGATGTATCAAAAGTGTATATAATCAGTATGTTTTAGTTAGTTCAAATTCATCTTTTCTATTTGTTGGCGTTCTTTGTAGTGTTTGTCATAAAGCTCTAGGGTTAGGTGAGATGGGTTCTGAAATACCAGTGTTTAGGAAAGTGTGTTTTCTCTTGATTTGGAAGGCCAAGATTATAGAACTTGTAGTATTTTAGCATGTCCCTTATTTATGCATACAAAAGTATCATTTTTAGTAGTTTAGTCTAATTCAACCATTTCATGAAAATATCTTGTGATGCATGTCGTGCCCGCATCTGTAATTCCTGATGGTTGGATGGGTCTAGATGTTAGACCAGATTCATTTAAATAATTCAGTGAAGAAATGGAGACAACAAAGACAGTCATCTGGAATGGTCCCTATGGGAGTTTTTGAATTTTACAAATTTGTAGTTGGAACAGAGGTATATATGCAATGCATGTTTTATTGCTGGAAGCAGATTTACAAGTTACCAGGCCTCACAGATGTAGATTTCGGTCACCAATAGCGAAATTTTGTATCATACACCATCAGACCTACTTTTACTCTGACACCTCCTCTGAAGTTGAAACATATTTTCTATGTTTCCTTTCAAATTTTATACATATATATATATATATATATATATATATATATATATATATATATATATATAGCAAATGACCTATAGTCTAGTGGGAGTGGTCAGGAGATCGATTCCCGGTGGGAGACACAATTACCTTCATTCAAAAAAAAGTTATATATATATATATATATATATATATATATATATATATATATTATATATATATATATATA
>JANAVB010021391.1:0-32677 GCA_029216955.1 Iris pallida
CCAATTTCCATTAGACTTGGTGTAGTTGACCAAAGTCAACTATTGTCACCATTGACCTAGGGTTGACCAGGGTGACCTAGAGTTGACCAAGTGACCAGGGTTGACCAGTTGACCAAAACAACTAGGCCAACTTTTGACCCCGTTTTGACTTTCTCGACTTGTTTTGACCCGTGATGACTGGTATGACCTAGGATTGACTTGGTTAGGCTTTAGATTGACTTGATAAATTGATTTCACCTAGATTGACTTGACAGGACTTAGTGTGACTCAGTGAGACCTAGTTTGACCTAGATTGCATATTATTCATGTAAATCATTCCTAGACTTGTTTAAACCTAAATTACTTGTATCTCATATTTAGGTCTTCTGATACCGCTCTGAGCATTGATTACCATACAGCTCAGGACCAGGGCGAGTACATTCACTGATAGTTTTCATTGTCTTGATATCTGCTATATCCGATTCAGTTGTAGTCTTACTTGATTCCTAACACGATGGTTCCCTGTCATAAGATGTTGTTTCCGAATTACTTGGTATATTGGTACATGACTCGACTTGTTACTTGTACTTGTATAGACATGGACTTGGGAGTGGGCTGATCACCTGCTTTTGAATCCCGTGTCATGACGTGTTATGTTCGGATCCTTTATACTATTCAGGGATGGGGAGTTATTAGTGGTTGTGTGATCAAATTCCCATATTGTTCTACTGTATACATTGTTCATAGCTATACCCTCGCCTCACGACGGGTAAAGCCTTACCCTATATTGTTCATAGCTTTCCATGGTGACCGACCTTACCGCTCTATTGTACACATTGTTCATAGCCGGTCGGATGGAAAGCCTGATCATGTTTCCCAAGCCGATCACATAACGCTCTAATAATTCAAATTACATTTTATATTTACTTTATCTTATCGTATATCCTGCTCTGTTCTACATTCAGTATTTTCTCACCATGCCATGATATACAGTTACTCACATGCTCTACTTGCCTTTACATTGTACCTTGATTGGAGACTAAGTTCTGCTCGGGAGAAGAGTTACAACCTCGGTCCTTGTTTGGTTTAAGGGTTGTAACTCGGCTTCCGAACGGTTCCCAAGTTTTCATATATCTTTGTCTTGTAGTTCATTATACTGTCTCTTATAGAATTTGTCAATTCACATGGAACTGTTGTTAGTGTTTGTACTTGCTCATTTTCCTGACAGGATACCGTTATGACATTTTACAGATGACTCTGAGACTGACTGCCCAACCTACTATGGGGTTGAGTCTGATGGACTAGATTTAGACCGTGGCTTATTGGTAGAGCCACTGGACTTTGCTCACCCTGAGTAGCCTAGTTTAGTTAGGTTTGTCTGTCCTGCGAGCCAGCTAGTACATTTCAGTTCGTAGTATCTTTATACTTATATTATCTGAGACTATGGATATTGTGTATAGCTCTGACTTGTGGATCTTGGACTCATTTTTCCTGTTTATTCTATCATATTTCCTTTTTCGTCTTAGTTTGATATATGTGATTGAGACTGTATTGCTATGTCACCTCCATTCGGAGTGTATATACTGTACAGGTACATTTATCTGTTTTAGTCGTAGTATTTACAGACCCTATATACAGCGTTCTACCGCCGATACTGCGGCGTAGGCTGGATGTAACCACGTGCTCGTGCCCCTCTTCAGGGTGCGGGTCGTGACACTTTCGATTCATAGTAGTCTTTTCATGTCATGTCTATACATATATCTTGCTGCTTGTTGACACGCTCGTCACACGAAGTTGTTGGAAGGGGAAATATCTTAGTATACATGTGGACTACCCAGAAATATCCCAATATGTCTATTTTTGAATGATAGTCGCTGCACACGACACGTGCAGTGTGTCGGATTTACCTCCTAGCCGTTCACATGTTGAAACAGATATTTTACACCACCTAGATAGATGTCTTTTATTAGTTTTTCCTTGTTTATTTCTCTATCGTTCTATGTCATCAGTTATCTTCCAGTTTGTAAATTCTATTGTGTTTTCGTATTGTCGTCGATTTGTGTACTTGTTCCATTCCTGACTGGAAACCAATATTTTTCAGGTTTAGCCGCGATCACTCTTAGCACTGGGAAGACATGGGTTTGCTGAGGCCGACCTAGAAATAGAAAACAGTTGTATCATATTCATTAATTGTAAAATCTTTTATTTTTCTTTTAAATGTTGTAAATGTTGTAATAAATCTAGAAATGTAAAAGAGCAGCAAATGATATATTTTGAGCATTTATTTCTTGCGGGCTTGACAGTGTTCTACCGTCGACTCTGCGGCGTAGGCTGGCTTGGATACGTCTCGTATCCGAAAAAGCGGGTGCGGGTCGTGACAAGTTTTTGTGGTGGCCCATGCAGGTCAGTTTTCGTAAAAGATTGCAAAATCGTGATAGTACGTTAGTCGTACTATTGCGAACCTGCGCCCAGGAAATGCTCATTCACAATTAGGATTAAAATAATTTAGGAGAATAACTAGGAATATGAGTCCCTTGTTCAAATTGACCGTTGGGTAGTTAAGGTTATTAGATAGGCCATGCAACTTAGATAACTTGCTAGATCCCTATAAGTACACTATTACTTTTGATATGACATTATGATCCAATGTGGACCCACTATTTGCTTGGTTGGTTAGGCATTCATCTTGATAATATGTTCAATTTTCTTTTGCTCTATTAGATATAAACATCATATCATAAATTAGAACTGTCTATTTTAATTCTATTTTGCTGTAAGGAATTGATTCATAATTCATGGTTCTGTTATTCGTATGCTAATCTTGAGGTAGATTGATTTAAAGTTTTTCTCTCAATCATTTGAAATATATGAGATAAATGTTAGGAGGTTCTTATTTTTCCTGTCTTCAGTTATTTTCTCCCCAGACAACCTTTTACTTTAAGGATTGAGACTCATAGGTAGATGTTTACGCTCTCTATCATAATCAACTAGCTTGAACACTAGCAGCCCCTTGAAATCCTTAGGAATATAATTGGAGTAATTAAACGACTGCAATGGACAGCCAGCAGCGCACTGGCGAGGCACGACCCATAGAATTAAAATTGTTTCTAGGAATCGTAGGTTATGGAACATTGCTAAAAACCATATCTTCGTTGACCCTTTAGACATTGTGCCAAAGTAAGGTAGAGTACCTGATAGTCTATCACAATTGAATCACGGAACCAAGGGTTTGCCACAGACAGAGTATACAGGCGAGGCATAATTCTCGGTGAAGTGATTTCAGATGTGATTGCGAGTTTAGGATACTATAGAGGATAGGGACTGCCATGTATGACCCTAAGATCCAAAACCAATACTAGTGGAAGTTCTGTAAGTTGAGTAGCATGTCTCCCAACCTCGCATTATGTGGTTCTTGAGATCTATTGACGAGGTAATTGACTGACATTAATAGGTTTACCTAGAATATAGAATTTAGAGTTCCATAACACATTAGTCAACCAAGGCCTTAAGGATAAGAGATAGTAGGATAACTGTATAAGCAATGACACCAGGTAAGGATTTCATTCTCTTAAAACTCGAACTACTTATTTCCTCCTTTCAAAAAAAAACTCGCATATTTATATTTTGACTCTCTTGACCAATGCTGCTATTACAGCCTAGTTTTGCAAGCTTACTCTTTTGTCGAAGCTTGATTCAAGACATATGTTTATTGGGGACGCCCGCTAACATATTGTCTAATCAGAATCATTGTATTACGGTCTGATCAACCATGGTGCATTTGGTTCTCTCTTCATTTAATTACACTACGTGGATTGAGATGTAGATGTCTCTAGGACCTCATCCGCGACTGCTTTGACAATTCCTCTTGAATTATACATTCGTCTTTGAATCGCGTAATTATATTCAGTGACATCATTCTCGAACTCTATATTATTTTTGGTCTTTCACTGATTTGAAAGGACGAAAGCTCGTAATTGATAGATAGATATAGAGTATCCCCATGGCTATGATAGTGGTATACGCAAGTGTAGCTACCATCGGCCAGTCCTGTGATTGGAACCTTGCCTTGAGTTACTCGTTCTCCTCTCGACCTTCAAGCTACTATTGGGACCTTCTAGCCATCTGAAATTGAGGAACGATCCTTGGCTTGACTTATATCCACCGTATCCCATTACGTTGTGCCTTGTTCTTCATTGACCAGAGTAGAGGTACAATATCCGAACTTTGAAATTCTTCTAACCTTATTATTCCTAAAACCATATCCTAGCTTCTAAGGTGGGTAGACCGCAAACTTTTTAAAATTTTGATATACAAGGATTACTGATTGATTAGAATAATTTCCATTAGAATGAATATTTAGTGCCCCATGGACTCCCACTTTCCATTGAGATCATTTTGTGTCCCCGACCGTGTCATTAATATTCGGAGCACGAGACCAGCTGTTACCTACCAAAAAATTTCATATGCAAGATCTAGAGAAGTCCACCTTCAACTAGGTATACCATGTCCCACTCAAACCCGTCTCCTTGTACTCTATTTTTATGGTACGACTTTCAGGTATAAAAGGATTAGTTATGATCCTTACCGTAATACCGGTATACTTCCCGACTTTCCCTAGAACCTCAACCTTGGCTCAATACATTCGACCCAATATTTGGTTGTGATCTACTCGAAGACTACTACGCCCATGCCACTAGTGTGTCACCCAATTGAGGCCTCATGTGCTACTTAAACACAGGAGTCATCGAAGGCGCACTTTCGACTATAGAACTGAACTATTAGAAATCGGCCCTTGTACCTATTATGTAATCTCCACCCCTTAGATTGTGAATCCATTCGTAACCTTTATCCCATCTGCTTGGAAGTCGAGATACGATCTTGTATTGCATTTATGTTCCTTGCTCGTGTGTTTAAATAACCACGGATAAGATCACAATCTTGATTTCTCAAATTTCGTTCTTTTATGGAACCTTGTCTAGAACTTCGAGAACGAAATTTTCGTATTATTTGGTTGTAAGCCCCTCTAAGAAACAAGTGTCCTTCGATTTAACAGGTGACTAGACTAGAGTAGCCTCATATAGCAAATAAGTCAATGGTTCGTAAATACTCTTTTTTTAGCTGTATCGTTGGATACTCTTTACTGCTCTTGAAAAATTTTAGTTGCACTCGATTATTCTTCCTTATCTTCCTGTCCTTTCTATTACAGAGAGACGAAGGTCATACTTATTAGAATTCACCAATAGTTCTTAGCTACCTGTGTAAATTGGTTGCTTGTTAAATTTTGGATTGCTTGATAAATAGGAGAGAATTATAGCTACCATATGCCTAGTATCTATTGGTAGAAAATTTTAGCAGTTAGTTGGAAGATTATAAAGTCTTAGCGACAGAAGATTTTAGGGGGTAGTGTGACCAAAGGTGGATAGAAGTCCTCGATGATTCGTAGTTACGGGATGGCTAGGAGGAGGTATAAATATTTTTGAGAAATTAAATTTGAGAAGATTGTGGTAATAATGGAGTTATTCTCTTATTTTTTTTGAATTTTAGACATGTTGTATAAGTTAGAATTTCGAGGACGAAATTATTTTAAGGTGGGTAGATTTGTAGCTCCCCTTCCCGAAAATTTTGAAATATTTTTTGTTTATTAATTATTTTAGTTAAATGGTGATTTTTTAGACTGTACATAAAGGGTATATACACCGTTATAGATCTTTTGTATTTTGGTTATTATTGTTTATTATTAAGTTATTGAGGTGTTTATTATACAATATTAGTATTATTATTGGCTATGGTATTTGGTTATTATTATTATTATTATTAATATTTTGGTTATGGAATATATCCATATTTATATAGATTAATTGTTATAAGGATATAAAAATAGAATTAAATGTGTATGTATGTATATATATATATATATATATATATATATATATATATATATATATATATATATATATATATATATATATATATATATATATATATATATATATATATATATATATATATATATATTATATATATGTGTTTATGTGTAATGATATATAAATATATAAATGTATGTATATGAGTATATATATATATATAAATATATATAAAAATATGTGTACGTATATATAAATATATAATATAATATGTGCGTGTATGTATGTATAAAGGTATATAAATAAATGTATGAAGGTGTATAAATAAAAATAAAAATATGTGTATACATATATTTGTGTATATATATATATATATATATATATATATATATATATATATATTTTATATATATATATATATATATATATATATATATATATATATATATATATATATATATATATATATATATATATACATTAGTTAAAATATATATATATATATATATATATATATATATATATATATATATATATATATATATATATATACATTAGTTATAATAAATAGTAATTAGTAAAAGAAAAAGAAAAATAATAATAATAACAAATAGACACCCCAGCCGAGCTGGCAACAGGCTCGAGCCCGACCCACAGCTGCTGTGTGTATATAAACAGAACGAGCATGTAGAACCAAAGAAAACCTAAAACCCTAGCCACGAATTGCGCCAGCCTCGACAGTCCTGGGCGGCCATCCGCTGCGCGCGTGCGCACGCGCGCAACACCGCTGCCGCCGTGGTGGCCTGAACGTCGGCCGGCGACAGGTCGAAAACCGACAGCAGCAATGGCCAAGGACAGAACCAACGGTGGTTCGACCCA
Source organism: Iris pallida (assembly GCA_029216955.1). Taxonomy (NCBI): domain Eukaryota; kingdom Viridiplantae; phylum Streptophyta; class Magnoliopsida; order Asparagales; family Iridaceae; genus Iris; species Iris pallida. The sequence goes on from JANAVB010021391.1 coordinate 6,723, forward strand.
ACTTCGCCGTGGCCGTTCTTCCTCCACAGTTGGTCGTTTCTCGAAACGATCGTCACAGGTATAAACCCAATCTAACCCTCTTCAAACTTATTCATTTAGTTCTTAAGTAACTGCCATTGATAGATCGAGAATTCGACGCAAAGTCGAAGAAAAACTGCATGTTGACAGAACACAATTTCAGTCCAATCATCTATATTGGAAGCCGAATTTCGAACAACATATTAGAGTTCTCAAAAATCTAATTAAACAGGCTTGTAGACGACATAACCGAGATTGAGACCCCACTTTTAGTTTATTTTCTAGTGGATTAAACTCTGTTTAAAACCAAGTTGAAAATCATGAAAAACCTATTTTCAAAACTTAGAAAACCCATCGACACGACGTGCATCCCGCCATTCCGGGCGACGTGGTCGCGCACCGTAAGCATCGAAAGCTGCATAACGGCTTCGTGGTCGTGTGGGCTTTGACGGAATTCAAATTGGTCGCGTGTGCGCGACGAATTTGATGCGTATCCGTCAAAATTTACCGTATCGTGCACTTTGCAAATTCTCCAATTACTTTGTGCACGCTCGTCAGATTGAGACGAAACTTACGCCAACAGGACCGTATCATTTTTTTGGCCCTGTACGCCAAGTTTGGTCCAATTCTGAGACAGTTGAATCGTACGTCGTTTTGCGGGCCCCACGGTCCCACTCAATGGGCAATTTTGTGCACGGCCCGCCAAAATCCAACTTTGGACATACGGTTGGGTTCGTATCGGAAAATCGGATCCGTAGACATATAGTTTGACGACTTTAGAGACTATTGACTCGGACACGCTTTTCGGTGTAAAGCGGATCCAACGGCGGACATCGTTTTTGTCCGAAATTACCGTTTTGCCCCTGTGTCCAGAATTGGACTTAAGGACAGGCAATCCTAGCTAATTTGACTATTCTGAGAATGTTGGTAATGTTTATTTCAGCATCCGGAGACTTCTATATGTGTTGACAGATTGTGGCTCATTGAGTGGTATGGTATTATTGGTTTCTCCAGCTAAGGACCTCAGGCAAGTGTACTTTCTGATTGCTTTCGATTCATAGTAGTCTTTTCATGTCATGTCTATACATATATCTTGCTGCTTGTTGACACGCTCATCACACGGAGTTGTCGGGAGGAGAAATATCTTAGTATACATGTGGACTACCCAGAAATATCCCAATATGTCTATTCTTGAACGATAGCCGCTGCACACGACACGTGCAGTGTGCCGGATTTACCCCCTAGTCGTTCACATGTCGAAACAGATATTTCACACCACCTAGATAGATGTCTTTTATTAGTTTTTTCTTGTTTATTTCTCTATCGTGCTATGTCATCAGTTATCTTCCAGTTTTTATCTCTCTTATGTTATTTTCATGTCTTGTAAATTCTATTGTGTTTTCGTATTGTCATCGGTTTGTGTACTTGTTCCATTCCTGACTGGAAACCAACATTTTTCAGGTTTAGCCACGATCACTCTTAGCACTGGAAAGACATGGGTATGCTGAGGCCGACCTAGAAATAGAAAACAGTTGTATCATATTCATTAATTATAAAATCTTTTATTTTTCTTTTAAATATTGTAAATGTTGTAATAAATCTAGAAATGTGAATGAGCAGCAAATGATATATTTTGAGCATTTATTTCTTGTGGGCTTGACAGCGTTCTACCGCCGACTCTGCGGCGTAGGCTGGCTTGGACACGTCTCGTATCCGAAAAAGCGGGTGCGGGTCGTGACAAGTTTTTGTGGTGGCCTATGCAGGTCAGTTTTCGTAAAAGATTGCGAACTCGTGATAGTACGTTAGTCGTACTATTACGAGCCTGCGTCCAGGAAATGCTCATTCACAATTAGGATTAAAATAATTTAGGAGAATAACTAGGAATAGGAGTCCCTTGTTCAAATTGACCGTTGGGTAGTTAAGGTTATTAGATAGGCCATGCAACTTAGATAACTTGCTAGATCCCTATAAGTACACTATTACTTTTGATATGACATTATGATCCAATGTGGACCCACTATTTGCTTGGTTGGTTAGGCATTTATCTTGATAATATGTTCAATTTTCTTTTGCTCTATTAGATATAAACATCATATCATAAATTAGAACTGTCTATTTTAATTCTATTTTGCTGTAAGGAATTGATTCATAATTCATGGTTCTGTTATTCGTATGCTTTCAATTGTTGATTTAGCCTTTTCCCATTAGAAAATTAACCCCACATGGCACACCCATGTGCACCTCCACACCACTTGTGCATCTCTAAACTAGTAAAGCTAATATATAGAGATATAACTCCTTTGGTCTAGCCGATGTGGGACTAAAATTCACTTTCAAAGAGACCAAAATCCAACAATCCCCCATATATCTCTATATATGGGTATAAGTGTTCCCCACAGTAACTGTCCATCATGCATTAGGAGAGATGTCGCTGACGACTTGAATCTTCCCGCATGGGTCAAACAACAGACTATAATACAAGAATGGACTAAGCCTTGAATTCTGCATCATAGCTGAAATTCTTCCCACTCACATAATGTAGTTACATGTGCCTCTGGCTACACATTAAAGGCCTTGTGCCAGCCTGGTTTTAGTGTATAATTTTGGGCGTCTACAAGTTTTCCCTCAAGAGACGGCCTGATATCTCTTTGTCCATACACTATAGGCGAGTTCATTATAGAGAGACATGGCATGAAACGCTTTGCGCTTCCCTTACGGTACTACGCTGCTATGACATGGCTTAAAGTCGAGGCCTTACCCCATACCTGGAACCTCATCGTAGTGTCATACTACTGTAGCATGAGACAATCGCCTCTTTATAGTGCCAAACTACCCAGCATGAAGCCTTAGGCTCCCTTGCGGTATTACGCCGCAACGACATGGCTTGCAAGGCCGAGGCTTTATCCCTAACCGGGTACCTCATCGTGGTGTCGTGCCACTGTAACATGAGGAACTCTTTCTCTTTGTAGTGCTGACTATACCTCTCTTTATTTTAACATACAGCATTAGGCTAACTGCCTATTTGCGGTGCTACGCCGCTGTGACTTGGCCTGCGAAGCCGAGGCTTTATCCTATTCCTGGGCAGCACCCCACATATAGGAACCTCATCGTGGAGTCACTCCACTGTAGCATGGAGTTTTACTCCTTGTAGTGCTGCTCTACCGTGCTTCCTGTAAAGCATACCAGGCATTCACTCTGCCTGAGAACTCATTAAGGCAATTAAGCCAACCTTCCCACATGAACCGTTTTCCACAGAAAACAACAGCAGACAACAGTGGTTATAGGTCCGTAACCTCTCCATGCCCAATAGAACATGTACCCACCGTTCCTGATATTCTTCCAGTTAATGGTCCTCCCTTGAACCAAAAGCTAGATGCCTAGTAGATAAATCTTTGAACTAATAGCATAAAACTTTATGGTAGGAATACAATAACTAATATCAGAATGCCTTCAAGCCCATTTTACATGCTGAGTCATCGACCAGCTGGCGCTTGAGGCCTTTGGTGAGCGGATCCGCCAGGTTCTCCTGACTCCGAATAACAATAACTGCAATTACACCTCTCTTGATAAGATCGTGTACTGCCATGTGCTTCAATCGCACAGTCCTCTTTTTCTCGTTGAAGAGATCATTTGATGCCACCGCGGCAGTCGCCTAGTTGTCGCAGTATATCGGTACAGCCGATATTTGTGCCCCAACCACTGGAAGATCATACATGAGCTCCCGAAGCCATTCTGCTTCTTCGGCTGCGGTATCAAGGACAAAGAACTCAGATTCCATGGATGACCGCGAGAGCATAGTCTGCTTCTTCGACTTCCACGATATAGCAGCTCCATCCATTGTGAAAATGAATCTACCTGTGGACCTCTCGCTCTCCACCTCTGAGCACCAGCTAGCATCACTGACGCCTTCCACTACCAGCGGATCTCCGCTGTAGTACAGTGCATATGTCTGAGTCTTCTTGAGATATCTCCTAACCCGTTTCACAGCTTTCCAGTGTTCAACACCTGGGTTGCTCGTGAAACGACTCAGCATTCCCACAGCGAAAGCTATGTCAGGCCTTGTGGCAGTAGTAACATACATCAAACTCCCGATTACGCTTGTATACTCCAGCTGCCTGACGCTTTCCCTTGAATTAGGCTTCAGCTTCAGATCACACCTGTACGGCGTATCGATCCCTGGAAGATCCCGATACCCATAGCGAGTGATCATTTTCTCAATATAATGAGACTTGGACAGCGCTAGTCCAGTGTCTGTCCGGATGATTTTGATCCCTAAGATCATATCAGCTTTCCCCAAGTCCTTCATACTGAACTTGCTCGAGATGAACCTCTTTGTCTCCATGACACAGCTCATATCCGTACCTAGGATAAGCATGTCGTCCACATACAGACAAACGATCACACCTCTTCCATCAGCAAACTTCGTGTAAACATACCTGTCCGTCTCGCTGACCATGTAGCCATTTGACCTTATAACCTTGTCAAATTTCTCATGCCACATCTTGGGAGCATATTTAAGACCGTACAAAGATTTTACCAACTTGCAGACTTTGTCTTCAAGACCCTTGATGACAAATCCCTCTGGTTGTTGCATATAAATCTCTTCGGTCAGCTCGCCATTTAGGAAAGCCGTTTTCACATCCATCTGATGTATCACCATCTTATGTATTACTACAAGAGCAATCAACACTCTGATGGTGTTCATCCGGGCTACTGGAGCATACGTGTCAAAGTAGTCAATCCTCTGCTTCTGAGAAAATCCCTTGGCTACCAGCCTAGCCTTGAACTTATCAATAGTTCCGTCTGCTTTCATCTTCTTCTTGAAGATCCATTTGCATTTGATGGGTTTCGCTCCTTCAGGAAGATCAACCAACACCCAAGTGTTATTTGAGGTGATGGAATCAATTTCATTATCAATCGCCTCCTTCCAGAAAACCGCGTCTCTGGTCTTCATTGCCTCATCATAGGTAAGCGGATCTGCTTCCACATGATAGGTGACAAAGTCACTTCCGAAGTCCTTTGGCCTCCTCATACGCTTAGCTGACGGCTCAGCTTGTTCTGGTTCAATCGTTGTTTCAACAACATCTTCTTGGACCACATCTTCATTGAAGACTTCAGTTTCCTGCGCACCCTCATTGTTCTCCGGTACATCCGCAAGAACAACATTCTTGTGCCTTGCAAATTTGTCTTCAAAATATTCTGCGTCGCAAGATTCAATGATATGATTTGACTCAATATCAAGAAATCTTCGTGCATCACTCTTCTCGGCACACCCCAAGAAGATCGTCTTAGTAGTCCTTGTCCCAAGTTTCTGAATCTTCAGATCTGGAAGCTTGACATATGCTAGACACCCCCACACTCGAATGACATTCAAGTTAGGTCTGACCTTGAACCAGAGTTCATGAGGAGTAACGTTTGAAGTTGCATGAGGCACTCTATTTAGAATAAAAGTGGCCGTCAATACAGCTTCTCCCCAGTAGCACTTAGGAAGACCCACAGTCAATAATATTGAGTTAATTATTTCCGTTAACATTCCGTTCTTCCTTTCTGCTACTCCGTTTGATTGAGGAGAGTACGGAACCGTAGTCTCATTGACAATTCTATGCTCTTTGCAGAACAATGCGAATTCATGAGACCTGTACTCCCCACCTCGATCACTTCTTATTCTTTTGAGTTGTTGTCCAGTCTGTCGCTCAGCTTCGGCTCTGAACTCCTTAAACTTCTCAAATGCTTCGTCTTTAGCTTTCAGCAAGTAGACGAACGCATACTTAGAGAAGTCATCGATGAAGGTTATGAAATACTTTATTCCGACCTTTGTAGAGAACTGTTTGAAGTGACAGATATCAGAGTGTACTAACTCCAGAAGATCTGTACTTCGATTAACCCGAGAAAAGGGTTTCCTTGTGATCTTTGTTTGAGCACAAATTTCATATTTCTTTACCTTACCCCCACACTTAGAGATAAGTCCTAGACTAGACATTCTGTTTATTCGTTTACAATGAACATGTCCTAGCCTATTATGCCACAACTCAAGAGTATAAGCAGAAGGAGTGATTGCAATAATTATATTAATTACATTGGACTGATTTACAAGCTGAATTTTGAACATTCCTTCTGTATAAAAAGCTTTTCCGAAGTATGTTCCCTTGATAGACATCACCATCTGGCCAGCATTGATGTCCATCCTGAGGCCTGCATTACAGAGTAGGCCTCCTGATATCAGGTTCTTGGCGATAGCAGGTACGTGCTTCATGCCTTGAGAGCGTCAGAGACTTCCCCGAAGTCAGCTTCAACACCACTGTCCCGATCCTGAGCACTTCAGCTTGTGCCTGGTTCGTCATCATAACCACTTCAGAAGTAGGTGTGTAGGTGGTGAACCACTCCTTACTGGAGCAGACATGGCAGGAGGCTCCAGTGTCTACCCACCAGTCAGAGTCAGTCCCTACCGCATCAACTTGCGCAATCATAGCAACAACGTCAGTGATCATAGATACCTTACTGTAGGTCCTAAAAATCAAGTTGCACCCATCAAAAATGCAAAAAAAATCAAGTTGTGCACTCTTCAATTGAACTATGCAGGAGACAGATTGTGCAACACCTCAACTGCGCAGGCTGAACTTGCGCACTCATCCAAGTGCGCAAGCTGACGTGGCCTCGTCATCATTATCTGACAGAGAATCAGATCTTCTGACAGCTGACAGCACGAAGAACGAGGAAATTGTTCATTTCTCGTGCTGCACAGCGCTCGAGGACAGCTGTACATGCAGCATAATCTGCCAGACTCTCTACAGCGCAATTCAATCTAGCACAGTCTGAAGCCAGCGCAGTTCATGTGGTGCACTCCATCAAGACAACTGACAAATTACACGTGGCCTATATGCCATCAATTGTTCACCATGTTGCAACCGTCTGTACACGACCAAGCACATTTCAATCAAACAATGCCACGCGTCACATACAGGTGGTCCACGATCGAGTAACTGCCAGCACAGTTCGCTGCTTGTGCAGTCCAATGTCTGCGCAATCCATCCTGCGCAATTCAGAATAACTAAAAATTAGTTATTTCCAGAACTCTATAAATAGAGTTTTAAGTCTTCATTATCAAGCCTAGATCATCACAGAGATCAGATCAGAATCATCACCAGAGATCAGGAGTTCTTGCCAAAGTGCTGCTGCATTCTTCAGAGGCTACCGTCTTCAAAGTTCACATCGTCCAAGGGATAAAGCGATCGTCATTCAGATCGGATTCTTATAGTTGTACTTTCCCAGAATTCTTGTAATCTTCTTACAAAGTTTGTGAAATAAAGATCAACTTTTGTTTTTGCAAACAAAATGGCGACTCTGCTGGGGAGGACTTTCTCCTCCGACGAGGAAGTGACAACTCAATGTGACGTTGCGTCTATCGGAAAGACGCAGAAGACGCTGGTTGTAAAGGTCAACCAAACGGCCTACGAGGCGATGATCAACTCCAGGACCACCCCTCGCACTGCAACAACCTCTGCCACGAGCAAAGTTCACCCAGTGTGGGTCCCCAAGACTGTTGTGCAGTTTACTGCCTCTGCTGTTCAGCCTGCTGCGCAGTCTACTGTCTCTGCTGCGCAGTCTGCTGCTACTGCCCATGTGCAGTATGCTGCTCCCCTTGCCAGTGCACAAACCACTTCATATGCTGCTCTGTCAAAGTGTAAGACTCCTCTTTCCCTAGCGCAGTTGGCTGCAACTCTGCCTGCGCAGTTCACCACTCCAGCAACCAGAATGCAACTCAAGCACTCTGGCATCAAGAGTCCTGCTGCACAATCTACTGTGACTGTGGCCAGAAGACCTTTTGTCAAAGCTTCTCATGTGCAACCTGCCAGTGCGCCAACAGCCACTTCAATCCCTGCGCAAACTGCGCCAGCGCAGTCTAAGAGGGACAGCCCTTTGGCTAATCTCCCTTCTTCTCACAGCAAAGGAAAAACCTCTGCTCCTCTTCCCAAACACCATGTTGCTCCAGCACAATCCACTGGGGGTAGTCTGTTGACTATTCCTCCTCCACCTCAGAATAAAGGAAAAGGCCCGTTGGTCTTTTCTCAAACTTTTTCGTCCCACGACTTGGAAGACAACAGAGGGAAACGCTCTTTAGCTAACCCTTCTTCACAAAACAAAAGAAAAGGCCCTTTGGTCTTTTCTCAGTCTTCCTCGGTTTTTACCATAGAAGATTAATCTGAACGTGCCTCGGCACCAGTCAGTACAAGAACTCTCTCCGACAGGAGGTGTACTGATCAAAGAGGTATTCTGCCTACTCCGGTAGCAAAATTCCAAGATCTCCCAACTCTCAAGATATCCCGATCAAAACAGAGAAAATTGCTGGTGTCTCAGACAGAAACCCCTGGGGGTGAATTTGCTGATCTAAGAACTTATCTCAATAGGCCAACTTCGACAAAACGCAAACAGCCAATGCCGAAGACCAACCAGCATCAGAGGCAAACTTCCAGGATCAAAAATCCCGACACCTATGCTAATGAAATGAGTACTTCCCTGTACACTCAAGGGATAAAACATTTGAAGAACCGAAACCATGTTCTGAATGTTGTTAAAGAACATATCCCTCGAACTTCTTCTCGTCCCATCATCGTTCCTGATCTCCGAGAACATCTTAAACAAAAATAGGACAACATTTTAACACCTCCAGTACAACCACTTGGACACCATTATAACTACAAGGTTGTCATCAAGTGCTGTTGTCAGACAACAAAACGATCTATCTTCGATCGTCTGAACTTTACAAACTCGGAACCTATGTCAGAAGATGAAGACGAAGTTTTGTACGCATCCGTCAATATGACCTCTCGAGACACTGGGGGTAGGAAGTGCTCCAAGCACGGCAAGCCTCGCAAGCCCAGCCAGTGGTATTTGGATCTACTCCAAGAATCTTCTGATGGAGTATTCCAACATACCCGATCCCGAAGCCTAGATACAATCGGTCAAAGGAATCTTCAAGATCCTTCCGGTCATCTTCCTCTTTCTCACTCAGGAAATGATTCTTTCTCCGACTATGATGCATACAGCGAAAGTTCTGAACAGACAGTATCCACCACTGTACCTAGAGAAGTGACAGCTTATGTTGTCACTGAAGACCCAGATGCTTCCAGTTCAGCTAGTCAAGAACAACGAATAGCTGCGCTAGAAGACAAGTTGAAGACCATGGCAGAAATGGTTGCAAGTATGCATTCTATCATCGTGGCCCAACATACAGTACCACCAACTGTACCTACTGCAAATCCTGATATCATAGCATCGTCGGTGCCTGTCAATGCAGGGCTGGGGGTAGCATCTCCTCAAGTACCTCCTGTACAGATTCAACCAACACCAAGTCAGTCAGGTGCTGGGGGTAGTGCTTTCCACGCTGTTCCTCCCCTTAACACTCTGATTCAGCCTGCTCCTTCTACATCATTAGAGGATGCTAATGAAGCAGTCAAACTCATGCACACTCAATTCGAGGCCTTCAAAGAAAAGGACAACTTGCAGAGGTTGGGGATCAAACAACCCTACCCAGTTGAATAAAAGGAAGTCCTATTTTCTCTAAAGTACAAGATTCCAACAATCTCTCTGTTTGATGGCAGCACTTCTCCTAGCCAGTTCATTAACCATTTTGAGGTAATGACTGTCCAACTTCAGCCAAATGACGCTCTTCTTACCAGAGTATTCGTCGGCTGTTTAGCCAGTGTGGCATACGATTGGTACAGAAGTTTGTCCGATGGTTGTATCACCTCCTTCTCAGGTCTAAAACAAATCTTCTTGGAACGATTCTATGAGGGGATCAATGGCATGACCATGTCAGTCCTTAATAAAATCAAACAAAGGCATAATAAAATCGCTGAGAGTTTCATTGAAAGGTTCCGTCGAGAAGCTTTAAAAATGCCTCCTGGAACTCCGGCCACTGTCACCATAGACACCTACAAGGCAAATCTTTTGCCTATCATCAGCATGTGGACGGGGTCAACTCAGTTTCAAGATTGGCCATCCTTCATTGTCAACGCTAAAGCAGCTGAAGTTAGTGCTGACAAATTTAAGCAGCTAGGGGTACACATGTCCAACTCCGACCGGGATGAACATCAGACATCGAGTGGTGGTAATCGCCAGAACAACCGCAAGGGAAAGAGACTTTGAATATCAACTTGAAGAACAAAGAATCTCTGGCGATCAATGTAGCTCCACCTACGTCTGCTTCTAATCCTTCTGCACCTCCACCAAGGGAACCTCGTCCGAAAGTAGAATACTCTTTTGACGAGAATGACACCGTGAGCATCTTTGATTGCTTGATCAAAAGCAATAAGCTCCAACTCCCAGACCCGAAGAAGCCTGATGAGGTCGGTAAGACTGATCATTCCAAATACTGTGTCTATCACAGATTCATAGGGCATCCCACTCGAGCATGTTATGTGCTCAAAGGTAAAATTCAAGAGCTAATCAACGCTGGTGTTGTCACTCTGCAGCTAGACGAGAAGACTGTTAGCGCAAACATGGTCTCAGTTCAATTTGGTGACTTTCCTCCACAGATGGTACAACACGGTGTCATTCCTATCCCCAAAGCTACTCTTGAGATCGAGAATCTCCCTCCTCCACGAAGTGAAGGTCTCGTCCCCTTGTCTCTTGACAACGGCGAGATTATGTGGATCCATCCTGATCTTGCTTCGGAGTTCGAACTTCCCTCTTCCTCCAAAAAGAAAGAACGCTCCAAGGGCAAAACAAAGATCTGCAATATGGTGTCTTTTGATCCCATAGTTGAAGAGAAAATCCTGCTGGGCACCAGATCAGGGAAAGCCTATTTAAAGAATTATCCCGAAGCTCAGGAGAATCCTGCTTCTTCTTCTGAGGCTGCTCCAGTGCAACCTGCTTCTACTGAGGACATTCATGCTACATCCTTACCGGTTGTAGATCCTACTCCTCCTAAGCAGACAGCAGCCGACAAAGGCAAACAACAAGTCCGCTTCGACAAACCTTTGAAGAAGTCATCTCCTTCTGGACTTGAAAAGCCTTACAACTTTGATATATTGGCTCAATTAGCCAATACACCGGCCCGGCTGTCAATCTTCAAGCTCTTGCACCTCTCCAAAGAGACTCGAGAAACTCTAAGTGAAGCTCTCATGCAGGCAAAAACCTGTCTAGCCCTTCTAAAGAAGCCGAAAGCAGAGCCAGTCTCTTGCCTCCATTGTCATAGTGTGTTGGAGTTGATTCCAATCATTACTTTCACACAGGATGACATGCTGATGGAAGACAATAGGCACGACCGTCCTCTATACTATACAGGATATGTCGACTCGATGAAAATCGATCGTATTCTGATAGATCCAGGGTCTGCCCTCAGCATCATACCGAAGACAGTGTTAGATGCATTGAAGATCCCAGTACATAGTCTTTCTAGTACAATCACCACCATCCTTGGGTTCAATCAAGGAAGGAGTGAGCCTCTGGGCAAGATTCGCCTAAAACTCCAAATAGGCAATCTTCGCACAAAGGTGACCTTCTACATCATTGACAACCATGGTTGTTCTTACAATGCTCTGTTGGGGAGACCATTCTTGCATGAACATAATATTGTTCCTTCAACTCTCCATCAATGTTTCAAATATATCGATGACAATGGAGAGGTTCAAAAGGAGGTTGCTGATCTCTATCCGTTCAAAGGTGTCGAAACATACTGCAACGATGCTCGTATGTACAAGGGTGAGTTCATGAAAGTAGTACTGTCTCTGGACACTGAAGAAAAACAAGAAGCAGTGCCTAATGACACCCTCATCATACCTGTCAAAGGGCGTGTTTCTCGTCCTCAATCCTCCAAACCACTGGCTATTCACTTGCCAGTCCAGAAGCAACCAACTGATGATGGTCAGAATCAGAGGGAGCTCACCTCTTCTGAGCCACTTGTTATTGACTTACGTCGTAACAAGGAAAAAAAGGCAGCTCACCTCTTCTGAGCCACTTGTTATTAATTTATCTCATAACAAGGATAAAAGGGAGCTTACCGCCTCTGAGCCGCTTGTTATCGACCTCTGTCGTAACAAGGCTAATCCTCCTCCACGTTCTTCTTCTCCCCCTCTTGTAATCAATCTGACCAAGCCTGCTAAGGCTAAAGGTCCTGCTGTAAATACAGATGTACAAATCAATGAAAAACCATCTACTTTCCAGTATACTGATGTCATTTATCATGCTAAGTGCTATTTGGATATGTTAGATAGCTTTCAGTCATTTACAATGGGAGTTGTACAATCTCTTCAAACAGAAGTCTTACTCGAACATCCAAATGATTCATATCGTATTGTTCCCGCTCGAAAGAAAGGCGAGAGTCTAATACTTGTTAGTAAAGGACCAGAACAACAATTCAGCTATACGGATGATAGCAAAAGTAACGACACGGGGCATCTTCAACTTCGTCGTTACAGTCAACAATCAAAAGACATCATCCGAAAGATGGGTTATGACTTCAAGAATGGTCTCAACTACGGCAAGGGTAGAAGAACTCCTATCCGTACGACTATTCTGAAAGGAAAATCAGAGATGTACTATAGCAGGACCAAAAGAGGTCTCGGATATGCTTCACCTTCGGTATTATTCCTAGCCGCCTCTGAATCCGATAGCGAAGAGTGCTCTAACTCTTCTGATTCCAGATCATGGGATTCTGACACCAGCATTGGTCAAGTTCATCAATTGATCGTATCTTCTAACATGGTCTCCGTTGAACTTCCAGAAGGCTATGACGAGGATATTGAAGAAAACCCTGAAATAGATCCTTGGGCTCAACGAATGGATACCCAATGGGAACTCCGATTCGAACAAAAGGAACCTCCTACCGAAGATTAATTAGTTCAAATTGATGTAGAAGAGAGCGGGTCACCTCGTCCAATATTCATCAGCAAGAACCTTCCAGAGGCAGATAAGCAAGAATTAATTCTTCTTATTCAAGAATACATTGACGTCTTTGCCTGGAGCTATAAAGACATGCTAGGTCTAGATCCCAAAGTTGCTACTCACAAATTGAATATCCTGCCTAATGCAAAACCGGTCAAACAGCAACAACGGCATTTCAAGCCAGAAATGATGGACGCAATCGACGATGAAGTCAAGAAGCTCATCGCTTGTGGCTTTATTCGAGAATAGCAGCATCCTGATTGGGTAGCCAACGTCGTTCCAGTCCTAAAGAAAATCGGAAAAGTTCGAGTCTGCATCGACTTTCGGGTCTTAATGAAGCCTGTCCAAAAGATGAATTTCCTCTCCCTATCACGGACGTCATGATTGATAACACCTATGGGTTCGAGCGAATATCTTTCATGGATGGATTCTCCGGATACAATCAGATTCGGATGAATCCTGAAGATGAAAAACATACTTCTTTTCGCACTCCTCGCGGAGTCTACTGCTATACTGTAATACCATTTGGTCTCAAGAACGCTGGTACAACTTACTAACGAGCCATGAGTACCATCTTTCGAGATCATCTGTGCAAGACTGTCGAATGCTATGTCGACGATATTGCTGTCAAAAGTCGTCTAAAGGAAGATCACATCCAAGACTTGAGAACTATCTTCAATCTAATGCGCCAACTTCAACTCAAAATGAATCCCACCAAGTCATTCTTGGGTGTCTCTAATGGCAAATTTCTCGGCTTCGTCATTACCTCTAAGGGTATACACGTGGATCCCGAGAAGATCAAGGCCATTCAAGAGATGCGTCCTCCACGCAACCTAAAAGAGCTACGAGGATTCCAGGGTCGACTTGCGTACATCAGGAGGTTCATTTCGAATCTGTCTGGACGCTGTAGACCATTTACTCAACTAATGAAGAAGGGTGTATCTTTCATTTGGACCGAAGAATGTCAACGAGCATTTGACGACATAAAGCGATATCTCATGAACCCACCAGTCTTGGTGCCACCGATCTCAGGCATACCGTTCTTAATGTATGGATCATTCATTGGGTGCTTTACTTGCCCAAAAGAACAAAGAAGGTCATAAACAGGCCATCTACTACCTCAGTCGTACTATGATTGGTGCCGAACACCGTTATAGTCCGATCGAAAAAGAATCCCTAGCTCTTATGTTTGCTGTTCAAAAGACGAGGCATTACATCATTGGCCAAACTATTCATGTCATATCCCGAGTTAACCCTCTTCGGGTACTGATGAAGAAGCCTAGCACACTCAATTCCTGGCTGGCTACATGGGCCATTCTGCTAGCCCAATATGATATGGTATATGTTCCTCAAAAGTCTGTCAAAGGTCAAGCACTGGCAGATTTCTTAGCAGCTCATCCTGTTCCAGAGACATCCAAACTCTATGATAAAATTCCAGACGAGATATTGGAATCAAATATGATCTCCGAAGAATTTCCTGCTTGGCGTCTATTCTTTGACGATGCATCCAGGATTGGACCCAATGGTGCCATTGTCGCAGGAGTTGGAGTTGTCCTTGTCTCTCCAGACGGGTCAGCTATTCAAAGAGCATATTCCTTAGATGAGCCTTGCTCCAACAACGTAGCAGAATACAATGCTCTACTCATCGGTCTTCAGTTAGCTAAACAACTGGACGTCGAATATCTTGAAGTCTATGGTGACTCCAAGCTGGTTGTTAATCAGGTTAGAGGAACCTATGAAGTCCGCCATCAAGATCTAGTACCTTACTATGTAGCGGCAATCAACATGGCTACATCATTCAAAGCCTTCTTCATCGAATATGTTCGACAAGCTTGCAATACTGAAGTCGATGCTTTGGCTAATCTTGCAGCAGTTTTAGCCATCCATATCAAAAGACAGCATGTGGTGGTTATCTCTAATCGGGAATTGTTCTGCATCGAAAACAATCGTAATATTGAGTTCAGTAATCTTACTGAAACCAATGTTATCAGTGATGATTAAAGAGCTCCCTTCATCGACTTCGCAGTTCATGACATACTCCCTGAAGATCCCATGGAAGCTACGAGTATTCGTCGACGATCTCTCCGGTTCTACTACAATCAGACCACCAAAACTCTTTACCGGCGAACTTATGACGGTTTACTCTTGCGTTGTATTGCTGGTGATGAAGCGAAGCAAGTATTGCGTGAAGCTCACGACGGTGTCTGCGGAGCACATCAACCTGGTCCTAAGCTACAGGATCGTATCTGACGCATGGGTTACTACTGGCCCTCTATGGTATCTGATGCCATCGAATATGCAAAAAAATGTCGAGCTTGTCAAATCCACGCAGATTTCATTCATCAACCGTCGGAATTCCTTCATCCGACTGCTGCTTTCTGGCCTTTTGAAGCATGGGGCATGGACATTATAGGTCCTATTAATCCTCCTTCTTCTAGAGGACATCGGTTCATACTGGCAATAACCGACTACTTCTCCAAACGGGCCGAAGCTATACCATTGGCTGAAGTTAAAACCAGCAGTGTCATCAACTTCGTCAAACATCATGTCATTTATATAGATTTGGTGTACCTCGACAAATCATTCATGACAACGGACCTCAGTTCATCAGCCAAAAGTTCACAAGGTTCTGTGACGATCATCGGATTGACAATGTTGCTTCGACAGCCTACAATCCTGCTGCTAATGGCTTACCTGAAGCTTTCAACAAGACTATCATCAAGCTCCTCAAGAAGTTTGTGTCTAATAACAGACGAAACTGGAGTGAAAAGCTTAGAGAATGTCTTTGGGCCTACCGTACTACGGTCCGCAACCCCACAGGCTGTACACCCTTCTCTTTAGTGTACGGCTGTGAAGCAGTTCTACCCCTAGAGCTTCAAATTCCATCTTTGAGGATTGCTGTCGCCAACGAGCTCACTACAGAGAACAACGACCTTCTTCGACTCCAAGAATTAGAAGCACTTGACGAGAAACGGCTATTGGCTCAACAGCATATTGAGTTATACAAAGCCCGTATCTCAAAGACTTTCAACCGCAAAGTTAAGGACAGAGCCTTTCAGAAAGGAGAGCTAGTTTTAACTGTCAAACGTCCTATGACTATGACTCACATGAGCAAGGGAAAGTTCGATACGAAGTGGGAAGGGCCTTACATTGTGAGCAAAGTCTTCTCAAATGGAGCCTATCAACTCTCAGAGCTGGATGGTCGAGTTGCAATGATGCCCATCAATGGCAAGTTCCTCAAAAAGTATTATGTATAAATGTAAAAGACATTGCTTGTAATCATCAGACAAGTTCATAAATAAAATTCAATTTTATTTCATTATGAATGGTACATAATATCAAGGAAGGTCACTATCATCCTTCTTAAAATTGGGACGCGGGCCACTGCCGTCCTTATCGAAGACATAGTCGACAAAAGAGCTGAGAACATTCTTGTTCGAACCCACCAGGAACTTGCAAGCAGCCATCCTCATGGCCTCTTCTTCCTCTGTCTTCCCTGGTTCAAGAAGAAGATCCAAGATATCCCTTGGCGGCTTGGATGCAGATGAACCTTCACCTGCCTCTGTCTGTTTTGGCTGAGCCGGCTCAACTGGACGTTCTTCAGTAACCGCTTCAACCTTTAAGGCGATCTCAGCCTTCTTGGATACATCTCCAGACGACATCTTTATGTTGAAAAGTGAAAGTGGTCAGTCTATCTGATTTTTGTTCTATTTATAGACAGAGATTCGTAAGACAAGGAAGCGACACACTCATCTGACGGCTCGTCCGTTCATTACATTCATCTGACGGTTCGCCCGTTCATTTTTCCGACGGTTCACCCGTTCATTCCATTCATCTGACGGCTCGTTCGTTCATTACATTCATCTGACGGTTTGCTCGTTCATTTTTCCGATGGTTCATCCATTCATTCCATTCATCTGACGGATCACCCGTTCACTACATTCATCCGACGGTTCGTCCGTTCATCACATTTATCCGACGGTTCGCCCGTTCATCACATTCATCCGACGGTTCATTCGTTCATCATATTCATCCGACGGTTCGCCCGTTCATTACATTCATCTGACGATTCATCCGTTCATCATATTCATATGACGGTTCGTCCGTTCATCATAATTCATTTGACGGTTCATCCGTTCATCCCGACGATTCATTTCATTCATTCATTTCGTTCACACATTTTGACGAATCATCTATTTCATTCATATCAGCAACTTGTCATTTTTGATTAAGTTGTCTACTGAAATAATAATATTCAATAAATTATATTCTGCCATGTCCATATTACCTCTGAGCATATATAATTGAATATGATTATTTTCTAAAATCAAGAAATATATCATGTCTTGCACCTCTGAATATATTTTCTATCACTATTATTTATATCTGAATAAGGTATGCAATAAATAATAGAGCCACAAAGGAAATGTCTTTTTATTGATCAAAATTGAAAGACATTACAACATTACATGTCATAAAAAGATTGAAGATACAAAAAGTCTTTCTTATTCCGCTGGCGGGGTCATCAAGCTAGTCATCTGCTGCTTTAAAGATTGCAGTTGCTCCTCATGAGAGTCCATCACTCGCCTCCGAGCTTCCTCCATCCCAGATTTATCGTCGAAAGATGGCATGGTTACTATTCTGCGAGAGATTTCATCTTGATGAGTTACGACATACTCATCTCTTTCATGAGTCAGAGCGTCCAGTTGTTGAACTGCAGCCTGATGTTGTGTGGCCTCATCCTCCAGAGCAAGCTGAACAAGTCTCAGCTCTTCTTGAAGACATGCAGATTCTGCTTGCAGCCCAGCAACTTTCCTCTCCTTCTCTTCAGCAACAGATGCTATTGTTTCCACTTGGGAATTATACTCAGCAGACTTAGTAGAGAAAGTGTCCAAGAGAACTTGGAGATCAACCTTCGCAACTGCAACTTCTTGTGACATCTTCTCGAATTTAGCCTGTACCAAAGGCTCCATCTCCCCCCTATTAAGATTTGTAGATTCTAACCAATGCCTCCAGCTCATCTAGTACATGTTCAAGAAAAACGGCTTGAGCTTCGTCGCCTTGACTGCGGATGGCATTGATCAGATAGGAGGTTGGACCTCTAACTGTAGAGAAACCAACATCTTCTTTCTCTATCACCCTATCTACTAGGGGTCCCAACGAATTAAAAAAAAGGTTGGTGAAGGAGCTAATGATAAATCGGTTAGTAGCCAGAGCACCAGGAGTAGCAGCTACTCCCATAGACGTCGAAGCAGCAGCAGGTGCCTGTGCAGATAGACATTCAGCTTCTTCCATTTGAGTGGAGGGCTCTTTAGACAAGGGAGCCATGGTGGAGCTGGCTGCCCCTCCCAGATGTTCTGCTGCAAAATCAAATGAACTTTATCATTTTGTTGTCATTTGCAACTAATCGAAAAGGATCAAAAGTAAAGGCAATCTTACCTTGGCTTGCCCCAGTGACAAGTCTGTCATCTGTTGGCACAGGTTCCAATCTAGCAGAATTAGCCTCAGACATTACTGCCTGGCTACTACCTGCCTCAGAGCCACCCGAAAAATGTCGGCTTCCACTAGTTATAGCCATTATTGGTACTATGTCTGCGCATGCAGAAGGAACTGGGGAAGATTCAAGTTCTGCATAGATAAAAATGTAGATGTCAGCTATTTAATCTATGAAAAGAAGGTTGATAAATTCATTTAATACCTTTGGGATCAGCAGGAGTAGTTTCTTCAGGTGCTACTTCTTCACCCGTATTTTTTTCTGGAGACACATGCACCTCAACATCCTCTTCAGGATTTAGCGTGTCATCAACAGCTTCCGAGGATACATGGACATTAGTGTCCTCTTCTGGATTTAAAGTATCATCAATAGCTTCTGTTGATGCATATTCATTACTTATATTGGCCTCTGGTGTATCTTCGCTGTCAGTTACGGCGGCCGGATCAACATCATCCTGAAGGCCGAAGTCGCAATCATTCAATGCATCGATCATTAAACGATCCTCTTCTTCACGGAGTGTTCCTGGTGTAGCAGGAAGCTGTGTAGTTTCTACCGCAAGTGAAGGAGATCGCAAAACTTTATCCTCTCTCTCCACAATATCTTCCCTGGGCTCTACAGCCTCATTCCTCTATTCTGGACTAGGAGTTTCCTGCCTGGGTTCAGGGGCAGGAGTAGGAGATGACATTGTAACTCCGGCAATAGCACTAGCTACGACCAATGACATAGGTCGAGGAGTGACTACCCTCTTTCTCCGGAGGACTGTCTTCTTTCTATGTAGAGGTCTCTCTGGACTCTCTACATCTATAACAATGTCTTGCCTTTGGATAGAGGTCGGGGTCGCCGCCTCTTCTCTTTGAGTTGATTTGGCCTGCTGCCGAGATTGTGATCGGGTCGTGACCCTTTCTGATGGTTCCAAGATAAGTTTCTTCTTCGCAACTGGAGAAGAAGTTTTTTCTCTCCTTCTCTTCCTCTCCTTGGCGGGAGATTTGACAACTTTCAAAAAGATGCGCAATGGTTCGTTGACTTCTTCCGGGAAGTTGGCTTCCCTTAAAGCTTCCAACGGCGCATCGGCCGGTTCACGCTCTTCTTCGTTGCCAGGAGCCACCATAACAGTTGTTCCCTTCTTTAATCTGGTCGCTGTCGCGAAGCTATCGGCAAGACTGAAATTCTCAGCAAAGGTGTTCGCCGATGTATAAAAGATTGAACATGTGTACAGCATCCGCGGGCCATGGTCGCTCTTTGTTGGCATCGAGAACATTGTTTTAGTATCTCGAGCGTTATAATAAGCCCAAGCCCGGGCGCCATCGATCAAATAAGCTTGTCCTTGCAGGCACGTTATGGCGTTACCCACGTGGAATTGGTCATAGCCGAATTGACGGACAAAGCGGCTGGGAAGATATGGTTCCAAATAACATTCATCTTCAAATCTATAAACCAAGTGCGACGGCCTAATTGTCCTCAGCCAATCAAATGCTGCACGACCCAAAGGCTGCCTCCCAAGATCAACTAGATTTATAGACATATATTCATAGCCAGTTGGAGGGGGAACACAGTAGAAATTCTACCCTTTTCCGAGATTCTGGGCTCGTCTGCAATCTCTTAGGCTGGTATATATCCATTTGCTCCTTGAGAATCTCCGCAAGAAGCTTCCGCTGACCGTCCCCATGTCAGGATTCATCAATGAAGGATGGTGTAGAAGCAACCATCCGAACAAATAAGTGTAGGGAAGCTCCAGCCGAGAGAATTTCCCATTCTCTCCTTTCCCCTTGAGCATTGAATCAACAAAAAGACGAAGACTCGCGTTCACTCTGCAGGTCATCGCCGATAGCAGATCCATCCGATAGCCAAAGACTAAACGGACGGCAGCAAAGAGCACGCCGCGATGGAAGCGATCTATGGCGCTCGCTCCAGGGACGACGAATCGTCGGAGCCAATATGTGAGGAAACCCGCCAGCTGGGCTTCCTTTGACATGGGCCTATAGCCTATTCTCATGAAACTTTCAATAAAATCTTCTGTCTTGAAAGGAGGATATTGAAGTTCATCATCAACCTTGATGTCCATTTCCTTGTTTTCCTCCATCAATCCTATCACCTCACTATGGCTGAGTGGTTTGAAGAAGGTAGGGTTGCACGTATCGTGATCCTTAGTCTTCTTCTCTATGATGTGGTTAAGGAAGAGATAGGGCAACCACTTTGATGAGTAGCAAGTGCCAGAGGAACCACTCTTGTAATACATGGAGCAAATCTTATAGTGGCACAGCAGTTCTTCGAAAACGGCCACCATATCAGCATTCTCACGACGAAGTCGGTCCAACTCGTCATTGGTTGGAACAAATTCTTCATAGGGGAAGTCTTCCATTGGTAAGCTCGAGATATACTTCATCTCATGAAGAGCTAGTCCAATCTCTCCACAGGGTGTCATGAAAGTCCCTGCCCTAAAATTGTACCTCTTCGCCAAAGCGAGAAACAGATGAGGGTTGGAGTGGAATCCATATACGGTAGAATATACCGCCTGGTACAGCTCAATCTCTTTGAGCTTCTCTTCGAACTAAACCAATATCCAATTGGTTATGCAGTTCCATCTTTTGTTATCTGGGTTCACCAGACCTGTCAATCGGATGTCCTGATCCGGATATCTTCCTTCGACCTTCGTAAATTTATTCGCAAAGATCGGTATTCTAACTGGCAGCAGCAGGGAGGAGTTCTCTGGTGGAATGCAGCCAGGCTTCAATCCTCTGAGCAAGGAGCTGTGACGCTCAGAGGAGCTATAGAACACATTCTTATTATTCGGCCCCTTTTTTACACAAATATTTCCTGTTCTGGCTTGCTGGAGAGGAGTAATATCCCAGTCCATCCTCCTGGGATAACTCGCATGAGTATAGCGAGATAAAGGGAGGCATCTGGCAATGTCTGGTAACAGTATTCTTTTCTCGCCTCTCTGAAAGAGTCTTTGTTCAACTCGAGGCCTTGGCTGAGAACTCTTATCAAGAGCCTCACCGAACAGAAATAGAGGCTTCTTATGAGTAACGGTGTCAGCAGTTTGCAAAGGCTGTCCGTTCATCAAACTTAGCAATGTCTCATTATCCTGTGCTGTTAGAATGGCCTGTCGGAAAGAAGGTAGGGCATACTGAGGAAATATCACATGAGACAGATCCTCCTTAAACTCTGGCTCAGCTAAAGTCCCTGCAAAGACTTCATAATTCGGGTCTTCCCTGAGGTTGACTGCATCAAACAAAAATACATAATTCAGTACATGCAAAGTCAAAAGAGTCTGTTCAAAAATCAACAAATTGTGCAAGAGTTAGATTGCGCTATATGCATAGCATCAAATTGTGCTAATGCAGTCTATATGCGCAAAGTATCTAGCTGCGCCAACTCATCCACTTGTGCAAGTCATCAGATTGCGCTGAATAACTTGCGCAAAGTATCAGTTTCCGCTGGACAACCTTGCACAAATCAGCAGATTGCGCTGAACATTTGCCAGCGCTTTCCACCGATTACGCAAGAAAATAGTTTTTATAAAAATGAAAACTATTGAGTTTATGCAACCAAAACCTTAAACAGGGCGGCGCAATTCAACCAAATCTCTAAAAAGAGAAAGGTTCGAAGGTTCGA
This sequence comes from Iris pallida, assembly GCA_029216955.1. Classification (NCBI taxonomy): domain Eukaryota; kingdom Viridiplantae; phylum Streptophyta; class Magnoliopsida; order Asparagales; family Iridaceae; genus Iris; species Iris pallida. The sequence goes on from JANAVB010021391.1 coordinate 28,735, forward strand.
CAATGTCAAAGAACCCTAAAAGGGTTTTTGATCGAGTTCACTACCTTGCAGTGCGGTTCGACAATGTCAAAGAACCCTAAAAAGGGTTTTTGATCGAGTTCACTACATTGCAGTGCGGGATGACTGATTTTGTGACAAGAAATGCGAGGCAGCCCGAGTCGAAGACTCAGCGGGGGCTTTGCCCTTCTCGGCGGCGGAGCGTTTCGGAGCCATTGGTGTCGACGGAGAAGACGGAGAAGGGTCAGAGTTGGCTCAGGAGTTTTCTCTCTCAAACGTTTGGAAACAATTAAAGAATAACAGAAAGAAGAATGAGAACTATTTATAATTTTTCGAAAGTAACAGACGCCTCAGATTGTGCCGAAAAAATAGGAACTAATTCCTCCAATTGCGCAGACAGAGCATTACTTGTGCAACTTGATTTTAATCAAAATTCAAAGTATTTTGAAGTTTTGAATATTTTCAAACTTCGAAAACTTTGAAGGGGGTCTTGTAGGTCCTAAAAATCAAGTTGTACCCATCAAAAAGGCAAAGAAAATCAAGTTATGCACTCTTCAATTGAACTGCACAGGAGACAGATTGTGCAACACCTCAACTCTGCAGGCTGAACTGCGCACTCATCCAAATGCACAAGCTGACGTGGCCTCGTCATCATTATCTGACAGAGAATCAGATCTTCTGACAGCTGACAGCACGAAGAACGAGGAAACTGTTCATTTCTCATGCAGCACAGCGTTCGAGGACAGTTGTACATGCAGCACAATCTGCCAGACTCTCTACAGCGTAATTCAATCTAGCGCAATCTGAAGCCAGCGCAGTTCATGTGGCGTACTCCATCAAGACAACTGACAATTTACACGTGGCCTACATGCCATCAATTGCTCACCATGTGGCAACCGTCTGTACACGACCAAGCACATTTCAATCAAATAATGCCACGCGTCACATACAGGTGGTCCACGATCGAGTAACTGCCAGCACAGTTTGCTGCTTGTGCAGTCCAATGTCTGCGTAATCCATCCTGCACAATTCAGAATAACTAAAAATTAGTTATTTTCAGAACTCTATAAATAGAGTTTCAAGTCTTCATTATCAAGCCTAGATCATTACAGAGATCAGATTAGAATCATCACCAGAGATCAGAAGTTCTTGCCAAAGTGCTGCTGTATTCTTCAGAGGCTACCGTCTTCAAAGTTCACATCGTCCAAGGGATAAAGCGATCGTCATTCAGATCGGATTCCTATAGTTGTACTTTCCCAGAATTCTTGTAATCTTCTTGCAAAGTTTGTGAAATAAAGATCAACTTTTGGTTTTGCAAACACTTACTAGGCTCTCCTTGCTCTGATTGCTTGGTCTTTGCTTTGCATTCACTTTTGAAGTGGCCCTTCTTGCCGCACTTGAAACAAGGCATCTGAGACTTTGCCTTCTTTCGCTTGAAAGAAGTCTCCTTCACGTTCAGATTGTTAGGGTCCTTCTTCTTGCTGTGGAAAGCTGCCTGCTTTTCCTTTGGTTCCTTGGTATGAACCAGACTGGCGTTAGCCAATTGCTTGGACGGTGCGTCCACCTTTAGTTGAGCCCACATCTGGTCCTCAACATAGATTTCCTGTAAGAGATCTTCAAGGCTGATCTCAAGCTTCTTCCTATGCATATTTGCATAGAACTTACTCCACCCAGCGGAGAGCTTTGAGACAATCCCTCCAACAACAAACTTGTCGGGGAGGGGCATCGCCTCTTCTTCCAACTTTTGTCGCAGTTTCAAAAATTTCTTTACCTGCGACAACATGGACTTCTCGTCCTCAAAGAGCCATTTGTGATATTTTTCAACCACAAATATCTTGCTCCTATTCTTGTCTTCTTCGTACAGTTTCTCCAGAGACTCCCATATGCCTCTGGCAATTAGTTTTTTACTGTAAGATTCTGCTAGAGAATCCTCCATAGCATTCAGGATAAGCAGCCTGCAAATGCTATTCTCCCTTCTCCACTTGGCCTGAAGTTTAGTAGCCGTACTGATAGCAGCAGCAGACCTAGTATCTGGAACAGTAGGTTCCTCTTCAAGAAGCACGTGATCAACGTCTCTGAGTTGAAGAGTGAGATAAACCTTCCTCTTCCAGACTTGATAATGCTCTCCATCAAACTTTTCTAACTTACAAAAGTCAGTATTGAGGAGTGAAGCATTAAAGTTTTCCATCGTAGCAATATAGCTTTGAGATTGTTAGTACCGGGGCACAATTTTTCGATAGAAAATTGAGAAGATGAAACAATTGTAAAAATAATGTTCCAACGCAACACTTCTAGGAAGGTTGCGCGAGTATAACGAAGATCTAAAAAGATCTCGTTTAAGTATTACGAGAATCTAAAAAGATTTCGTAATCCACAGCAGCATATGATATACGAGAATCTAAAAAGATTTTGTAATCACAGCAGCAAAGAAGATGACAGGCGAAAGATGGAATAGCCTACTGGGGTGAATGATCACCGTTGCTCAAAGCTATATTCGCCCCACACGAATAGCTTCCAAGAACCAGTAAGTTCGTCGGAGAACTTTGGAACACTTCTGCTCTTCTGACTCCTTGGATCGTCCACGGACTCCCGTGCAAAAGCAACGATGGTGCAAAGCTTTTCTTCTCTCTCACAGACTCTGTTTACTTGTGTTAAAGAACACTTGTAAACTTACGTAACTCTCTGAATATATTCTGAACTTGTTATTGTATACTGTGGAAGAGAAGAGGCCTTATATGGGCCTGAGTGGCAACTGCCCAGTTTGTACAATATTCGGGACGTGGTAGAAACCACCCCGAACGTGCAGTAACCGTTCAGATCATGCACAGGCACGATCTATGGCAAGTTGCGCCACTCTAGCACCCTGCGCGCCTTGTACACTGCGTACTGAGCCATCTGTGCCAACCTGCGCCACTGCACAACCTGCGCCACTCGCGCAACGTGCGCCACTCGCGCAACGTACGCCACGCGTGCAACTTGCACAACGTACGCAACGTGCGCAACATGGCGTGCAACCTGGCGTGCACCCTGGCAGCGCAACCTGTGCCGTACAAGTGGCTCTCGCAACTAAAGTGCACTATGCGCCTAGCGACGATGCTGACGTACTAAGTGCAAAGTGCACCAACAAAATGCCACATTATGCCTCATGAGCCTATGAGCCCATGAGCCCGAGCCCGAGTCCGAGTCCGAGTCCGAGTTGCTAAATCCCTATGGGGCTTAGCTCCCATGGAAATAAATTTCCCAATAGCAAAAAGCATGAATGCTTTCAATTGTTGATTTAGCCTTTTTCCATTAGAAAATTAACCCCGCATGGCACACCCATGTGCACCTCCACACCACTTGTGCATCTCTAAACTAGCAAAGCTAATATATAGAGATACAACTCCTTTGGTCTAGCCGATGTGGGACTAAAATTCACTTTCAAAGAAACCAAAACCCAACAAATTAAGCTTTTTATTATACTTGTCATTCTATCATAGTTTGTAGAGTTTCTATCCTACCTGAAAAATTAATTTAATAATATGGAACCCAATATTAATCATGTGAGAGAGAGAGTGTCACGTATAAGATTTTGCATCCCATCAAAACCGACTTGTATAACCTTCTACGGGCCAAGGTGTTACGTTGGAAGCTTTCAGAGTTATCCAAAGTCTCGATAACCTTCTATATGTTCTAAAAAGTTCCTTGAAAATATCTAGGACCGCTAGAATAATTCCTGGAATATACTAGTTTCAGAAGGGATAATGTTTTCTATAATAATCTCTGAAATATGCTATTTCTATAAGCTAAGCTTCATGTAAGCCATTTGAGGCAGATAAATTGGAGGCTCATTTGTTCCTCATAGTGCTGGCCGAAACTTCGAATAGAAAATTTGTGCGCCACAACAAGTAAAATGATTAATTTAATCTTGTGGACCCAATATTAATGGATACGAGAGCGGGAGATT
>JANAVB010021392.1:0-17500 GCA_029216955.1 Iris pallida
TTCTCCGTCCACGTGCGTTCATTTCACGAACGAATTTCTTAGGTATGTTGACAACCCTACCAACTTCGTTTTCAGTCAAATAATTCTAAATGTATCATGTTAGATCGTCCAAGAAATTGATGCCAAAATTGGCAAAAAATTGTTTCGAAACAAAGCAGAGTAGTGTTGCCCGACCCTGTTTGGAAGGCAAAATCATGTCAATCCAAATCGAATTTACAAAATCTACTTGAACATATTGATATTATATATAACCGAGTTCAAGACCAATAAATTAGTTATATATGCTCTGTAGTTAATGTTAGGGTTATATACTAAAAGCATCACTTTTGTAATAACCTTATTTCCTTAAATTTTGAATGAGAATCATATGGGCAAATTTGCATATTGTATTTGTTGCAAGTGTTAATGCAAATGTCTGATATTCTATATTGTAGATAATATGGTGTGTGGTGTCACACAGAAGATCATATTATCAGTTCCCTATGGAGTATATAAATAGTTCACAACCTAGAAGGACTTGGACAATCTATTGGAAAGGTTGTAGTGTAATCTGGTATTAGTCTATCTTGACTATAGGTTTACACTAGTACACTTTGTGTGTATTGAACAGGACCACTTGAGGTTGTTCTCTTTGTACTGACTACATAAGAGAACAAACACCTCTGTTATTATGGATGCTTGCTCTTAATCCGGATATAATAACAGACCATATATATACAGTGTACATTACTTCGACTCATGAAAGAGTGAGATTTATTATGGATCAACAACCTCTATGAATTGGGTAATAACATTGTATGTATGATGGGCTGTTGATTATAAATGTAATCCATTTCCCGATACATCGGGTTGATGATGTCCCCTTAAGGATCTCATAAGGATTGTCATGTAAACCCTGCAGGTGGATTATATCCGACATGACAAATAAAGTTGAACGGTACTACTTAAGGATAAAAGATGTCGAATCAATATAGTTGTCAGTAACTTAATTTGATCGACGGATAAACGATATCTTAACATGGGGAGCCAAACGAGCATAATAAAAGGAGCCACAAACATAATTTGGGATTATGGAGGTAGTAACAAATAGCTCATTAGTGGACCGAGCTATTGTTAATGGGCCTGGATTGTGTGTTCGGGCTGAACACGGGATATCCAGATCGTTAGGAGGCCTAACCGTAATTTTTTCTCATGGTCCCTGCCGTAGCCTATATATATCCTCTATTCTCTGGCCGCCAAATTAGAGATCAGAAATCTAAAGCTTTCTCTAAATTCGTGATTCACGTAAGGAGAGAAAGAGAGGGCTACCAAGAAGAAGAAAATGTTGGAAGATCGTCGCCCACACGACGTCCAACTCGAGGAAGGAATATGTATAGAAGATCTTGGGGTCGTCCGTTCGAGATTGCCAGGAATTACTTGTCTTCTTTCCGCCGCAGGTATAATTCGTAAACCCTAGTTTCCGCCTATGAAGGGTTAGAACACGTATTAAATCTGTTTAACTTTCTATCGATCAATACGCACACCAAAGTAAGGGTCCTGGGAATCCCCAGTTCCATCCGTTAATTCCTGACTATAACAGTCCTAAAGATTGAGAAAAATAAGCTTTCAGAACTATAAATTTTACTGAAAATTATCGATACGACATGCGCCCTGATAAACCAGACAACGTGGTCACACCCATGAGCATCGAAAGATGCGTATGGTGTTACGGATGTGCGAGATTCGACAGAACTTGATTTCGCTGTGCGCACGTGGCAAAATCGAGATGTATCCGTCGAGATACCCCGTATCGGCCTCTTTGCAAGCTAGTCCATAACTTCGTGCACGTTCGTCATCTCAAGATGAAACTTTGCCAAAAGGATCATGTCATTTTTCTGGTCCTATATGCCAAGTTTTGTCCGATTTTGAGAAAGTCGACTGGAACGCTATTTTGGTGGGCCTGCGACCCGATCCAACGGGCGAATTTGTGTACGGCCCGTCGGAATCTAACTTTGGACATATGATTGGGTTCTTCTCGTCAAACTGGATCCATAGACATATAGTTTGACGACTTTAGAGACTATAGACTTTGGCACACTTTTCGGTACAAAGTGAGTCTAATGGCGGACATCATTTTGGCCCAAAATTACCGTTTTGCCCTTGTGTCCAGAATTGGACTTATGGATAGGCTATCCTAGCTAATTTAACTATTCTGAACACGTTGGTAATATCTGTTTCAGCATCCGGAGACTATTGCGTGAGTTGGACTTTTATAGCTCACTGAGTGGTTTTGTATTATCGGTTTCACCAGCAAAGGACCCCAGGCAAGTGCATATACAGATTGCTTTCATTTCTAATAGTTTCTTTACATGTTATACATATGTCTTGCTGTTTGTTGACACGCTCGTCACACGGAGATTAGTATCATGTACTTATACTTCTTGATTGTTATTTACATGATTACCATGCTTGGACTTGATTCCATGAGTACTAGCTGGGCAAAAAAATATCTTAGTAGGCGTGTGAACTATCCATTCTATCCCAAAATGTCTGATCATGACTGATAGCAGCTGCACACGACACGTGCAGGGTGCTAGATTTACCCCTTAGCCGTTCACACGTCAAACCTGATATTTCAATACACGTAGATAGTTCTTGTTCCAGTCGTTTCATCCTGTTCTCACCACCTGCCATGTCACCATGCTTTACTTATTTACTTTTAGAGTTGCTTGTTCTTTTCTATTATACCATGATGCTTGTTATTTCCTAAATTAACTTCTCATATGTTATTTTCATGTTCTGTGATTCTGTTATGTCTCGGATAGCTGTCATATGTGTGCTTGTTCCTTTCCTGACTGGATAACCAACATTTTTTAGGTTAGTCGTGGCTTCTCTTAGCAATAGGAGACATAGGAGTACTTGCAGGCCAAAACCTAGAGACTAGTTAGATAGTTGAGTTTTTTTATTCAGTTGTTCTTTATAAATTGTGAGACATTGTACTTTGTATCAAATATAAATATTTGAATATTATAATTTAGTTTAACTTTGTGAATGAGCATTTATTTGTGATTTTGAGCATTGTGACTAGACCTACCGTCGACACTACAGCGTAGGCTGGCTTGGACACGCTCTTGTATCCCGAAAAGCGAATGCTGGTCGTGACAGTTCCCAAAGATATTAAAAAATCCTCGTCATCTGACCTTCAAACTGACACCAGGTTGAAATGGATATCAGGGACTGATGGACATCTTTGAGAATAAGAACTGTACCCGTCTTCGTCCTCAAATGCACATCTCTAGTGGCAATCGCCTTTGACATCTCTGTTGCCCATGTTCAACACTCCACAGTCTTCTGTCGTATAAGTAGCAAATATTGCCCTACTGTGAGATACGTGCGCTGATACAGCTGAATCCACCAGTCAAGAATTATCATCACAGGCGAGGTTCATGACAACCTCATCACCTACGATGATCACATCGCCTCCATGTGCCAAGGCCATCGCTATAGTGTTCACACTTTGCTTCTCGTCGCCTTTTTCTCTTTCTTTCAAGCAAAATAGTTCTGCTTGATGTGGCCCTTCTTGCCACAATGGTAACATTTCGAGTTCTCGTACCGACCGTTGGACTTGTCCCTGCTCTTATCTCTACCACCACTTGGACCCCGGCTTTTGTCCCTTTCGCGGCTCTCTGAAACTAGCACCTCTGAGTGGTAAGATATGGATGAAATATCCTGGGAACGTCTCCGCATCTCTTCATTCAGTACCCCACTCTTAGCAAACTCCAGACTGACCACGCCTTTCGGAGCAGAAGCGATCATAGATACTTGTATGGTCTCCCACGAGTCTGGAAATCTACATAGCAACCAAAGTCCCTGAACCTCGTCGTCGAACTTCACTACCAAAATACAATCAATTAGCGACGGATTGTTAGCGATGAAAAATTTTCGTCGGTGTTAGCGACGGATTTGCGATAAATAGCCGACGGAGTACCGACGACATGCCGATATTTTTTATTTCATTTTAAGGGGGAGAAAAGGTCGCTCATCCGTCGCTAGGTCGTCGGAGATATAGCGACGAATACACAGCCGTCGCTATGCAGTCGATTATTTGGCAGGAATTGTTGGAAGAAGTGGCGGAACAATTCTTCGACTACGTAGCGACGGATAGTCCGTCGACAAGTATCAAATCGAGCGACGGATTAGCGATGGATAAAATTCGACGCTAGTCCGTCGCTAAATAAAGGGCCCAGACTTAAATTAAAACGACGGGGGGAACTTTTATTCCCCCAAATTTTATTCTCTCCTCTCTCTCTCTCTCCAGTGGCGGTTGGCGACCTCACTCTCCCCTCTCTCTCTCTCCCGCGGCGGTGATCGACGACCTCTCCTCTCTCTCTCCCAAAGGTAATCTCTCTCTCTCTCGGTGTTCGTGGGTGTCTTGGGCTGCCGGTGGCATCGTGGGCTGCGGGGGTGGCGGAGACTGCGGGGGTGGCGGGCGGGGCAGCGCGCTCCGGGGCAGCGGGGGGCGACGGGGGGTGGGAGGGGCGGCGAGGGGGGGTGGGAGGGGTACGCTGGCGTGCGCGGGGCTGCGGGGGACAGCGCGCTCCGGGGCAGCGGGGGGCGGCGAAGGTGGCGCACACGGGGCAGCGCGGGACTGGGGGGGGTGGGAGGGGTACGCTAGGGTTTGTAAGTGTAAGTAGTAGTAATTATCCTAGTTTAAGAAATATGATGAGAAAGTCTATTACTTTATATATATATATATATATATATATATATATATATATTTTATTATATATATATATATATATATATATATATATATATATATAAATATATATAAAGAAAATGCAATATAAAAAAATATATATATATATATTATAAGAAAATGCAATATGACAAACCCTAGTTTAAGAAATAGGATGTGAAAGTATATATAATATAATATATATATATATCAAGGTTCAAAGTATCGGTATCGGACTTTTCCTATGAGTATTGGTATCGGCGATATCGGTAGTATCGCAGTTTCGGATCGGAGTATCGAATTTTTTGGTATTGGGAAACAAATAATTATCGGTAGTATCGGATTCTTTTACATGCTTTTACAACCTTATTATGCTTTCAACCTAGGTTCACAATATCGGTATCGAAATCGGTATCGGACTATTCCTATGCTGTTTAATTTTCTTTACCGAATTGACCGGAATAAAGACCCCCAATGTCGACATCGGTCAATATTTGGTATCAGTCGGTATCAGATCGGAACATGCCAAACCGTATCGGTATCGGCCGTATTGGATCGGTATCAGCCGATATTTTAAACCATGAATTATATATATATATATATATATAATATATATATATATATATATATATATATATATATATATATTTACTTACTCGTCAAGTTGAACCGTGTATAACATGCTCGACGCTTAAGAGGAATCATTTGGACTTAGCGGTATCGGTATCGAACTATCGGTATCGGTATCGAACTATCGGTATCGCTAGCGGACTATCGGACTATCGGTATCGGTATCGAACTATCGGTATCGGTATCGAACTATCGGTATCGCACTATCGGTATCGGACTATCGGTATCGGACTATCGGTATCGCACTATCGGTATCGTATCGAACAATCGGTATCGGTATCGAACTATCGGTATCGGTATCCGTATGTACTTAGTATCGATCGTAGCAGATTAGTATCGGTATATCGGTTTGGTATAGGTCGTATCGGATGGTATTTACCTTAGCGAATTGGTATCGTCCTATCCGATATGTATCGGCCGTATAGCTAGGATTCGTACCGGCCTTATCGATTCGGTATCGGCCATATCCGATAGGTATCGATCGTATCGGATATGTATCGGCTGTATCAGATTAGCATGGTGGAAGGTTTAGTAACAACTGTACTTAGATTTTTCTCTTCTCGAGCTAGAATACCATTGCAAGAGAGTCACGAGAGAGTAAAAAAAATCTCCTACATATTGATGTTTACGAGAGTGGTTGGCCAATTACAGTAACACACATGCTGCATTTTTTATCAGGGAAGGAGAGATTGAAGGCAATAACATATAGAGTTGTATTTCGGAAGAAGACGAACTCCTATAAACTCTTTGTTCACAAAACAAGCTATAGACGAACTACTATAAACTCTTTGTTCTGTATTCTCTATAGCTTGTTTTGTGAACAAAGAGTTTGTACGAGTTCTTCTCCCGAAATACAAGTCTATATGTTATTACTTACAATCTCTCATTCCTTGATGGAAAATGCAGTATGTGTGTTACTGTAATTGGCCAATCACTCTCGTAAACATCAATATGTAGGGGATTTTTTACTCTCTCGTGACTCTCTTGCAATGGTATTCTAGCTCGAGAAGAAAAAATCTAAGTACAGTTGTTACTAAACCTTCCACCATGCTAATCTGATACGGCCGATACATATTCGATACGGCCGATACCTCTCGGATATGGCCGATACCGAATCGATAAGGCCGGTACGAATCATAGCTATACGGTCGATACATATCGGATAGGACGATACCAATTCGCTAAGGCCAATACCAATTTGATACGTCCTATACCAAACCTATAGACCGATACTAATCTGATACGGTCGATACTAAGTACATCCGGCCTATATACCAGCAGATCTACCAGTTACATGATTATATACTAATTCTGTTTAGTTTGTCTTACTATACAAATTTTCACATCCAATCTGTGATGGATCGTTATTTCGTTGATCGTACATGGATGTACAAATGACAACACGAGAGCAGAATAGGTATAAGTGACAATTTTTAGGCAGACGTGGAAGCGTTTCTTAAGTATGCCATGAGCAAAGCTCAGTATATGGACGGTAACAAAATCAAGTGTCCATGTCGTAATTGTCGCAATAGACGTTACGAAGAAGTGGTGAGTGTAAGAGATCATTTGACCCGTAAGGGTTTCGTACGTGATTACGGCCTTGGTCATCGCAGGGTGAACTATATGCGGAAAGACAGGTTGCGAATGCTGCTACTTATGCTTTTGATGATAATGCTGCGACGGATTTTATCGTCGAAGATGACGAATGCTCTGTTGATTATGGAGACATGCAGAACCTTGCACGAGATATGGTGTACGATGTGGCAGGGCCTAATTTTGATCCGGAGGATCCTAATCCCGAGGCGAAAGAGTTCTATGATATGTTTCAGGATGCTAAAACTTCTTTATATCCTGGTTGTGAGCCACATTTTGTACTGTCAGTGACGATGCGGTTGTTGAACATAAAGTCCGATTTTAACTTGCCACAAACTTGCTATGATCGGATTATACAACTAATCAAGTAGGTGTTACCGAAGGAATCAAAAGAGCTTCCAAAAAACTTCTACAAGTCGAAGATGATGGTCCGACAACTGGGACTGGGGTACGAGAAGATAGATTGTTGTCGCAACAGATGCATGTTTTACTACAAGGAGAATGAGGATATAGAAAGTTGCAGCTTCTGTAATGCGGATCGTTACAAGCCAGTCAGGGGAAAGGAAAGTTAACTAGAAAATGACGTCCTTACAAGTATATGCATTACTTGTCGATCACGAACTTACAGAGGATGTATATATCTCAGAATACAGCAGAACACATAACGTGGCACAACGAAGAACGCACAAAGGACGATGGAGAATTGTCACATCCTTCGGATGGAGAGACGTGGAAATATTTTGATTTTCGTCATCCAGATTTTGCTGCAGAGCCTAGAAATATACGCATGGGGCTATGTTCTGATGGCTTGCCCTTTCGGGCAGTCGGAATCTCAATACTCCTGCTGGCCGATCATTCTGACCCTTACAATCTGCCACCATAGATGTGTATGAAGACTCCTTATATATTAGGTTACAGATGAAATCGATGATGAAGATAAGGATGAGGATGAGGAGGAGGATGATGATGAAGACGAGGCCGAGGATGAGAACGAAGACGATGATTAGGTTAAATATTGTTGTATATTAAAAATACTTCCAATTACATGAATTAAGTTTGACCTTATAAAAGCAATTACGTGAATTCATATTTTTTCGTTCGATTATTTACTTATTGCAGATGGCACTCCTAGTCTTTTTCGTCATGGCGGCACTCGTCTCCCTACTGGTGGTATGTATATTTTAGTTTAGAATTTTATATTCATTTACACTTTTATATTGTTAATTATGTTTATGTGTTCTATTTACAGGTCATGATGGCTGGCCGTGGTCGTGGTTCTGGTGGTGGTCGTGGTGCTGGTGCTGGCGGTAGTGGTGGTCGTGGTCGTGGTCGTAGTGGTGCTAGTGGTCGTGGTCGCATTCAATCTTCCTGAGATGTGACCCCATCCAGCGAGCCCGACCCGGAGAGTACCCCGGGCATAGACGCATCCCGCCGTCGATCGACTACTTCATCGAGGCATGAGTCTGGATATGCTAGCGGATCCGTTCCGCTATCAGACCCACCAGCGGACCCACCAGCGGATCCACCAGTGGATCCCCCAGTTACTGCACAGTGGGCCCCAGAGTACCTCCATACTCGGTTCCATCCGGTTACTGGAGAGTACATGCGCGGACTCACGGATCCTCCGACGGCACCAGAGTGGCCGAGTGGCGAGTTCCGACGAGAGCTATGGCCCGCGGGGACCTCGTAAGTAAATTTAAGATAATTTATTAAATTTCTTTCATTTATTCAAGTTAATAATCCTGTCGTTTCTTCTTTGTAGGTTTTTTCGTTTAATATTGCCGTGGCTCTTGGAGAAATTATTAGGGCTAACTTCCATGGTCCTACCTCAACTTTTCGTCGGTGCCCCAAACTTGAAGTACGTCTGGCTCGACGAGTTGAGGGTATATATCTATATCTTCTAGTTAATTATTAGTTACTCTTTAATCAACCATTTTTTAAATTACGTAATAATTGAATTTGTATGTTAGACAACGTACTGGTGGCCCTCCCACCGCGAGGACGCGATCCGCATGACCTACAAAAGTGCTGCCTCGAAGAAGATACGGGATATGATTCATGACCTGAAAATGGGGCAGACGAGGCCGAATTGGATCTGACAGGACTATTATGAGGACCTCTTAGATATGATGAATACTCCTGCGTACAAGGAGAAATTGGAGAAGGCGAAGGCGAACCGACGGGCTGCGGGGCTTCATACGGAGGGATCAAGGCCCCACGCAGCGACGCTTGCAGATCTGGTGAGATACCATAAATTTATTTCACTATCGAATTAGGTATTATTAATATACGAAGTTAATTAAGTTCTACAGAAATTTTGTATGCAGACCCAACGGGCGGTGAAGGAGGGAAGGGCGCCAGAATCGGTCACCATGCACGACCTCTTCAGCATACGCACAAGAGACGAAGGACGGGAGCTTCGTCGACGAGAGGGCCAAGGAGACTGATGTAAGTACTTATGTTTATGAGATTTACGTTATAATTAAAAGTATTTGGACTATAACTTAGGTAAACTTAGGATTCACACTTAGCTTAGTGAAACATAGGATTTAGATTACAACTTAGGTAAATCTTATAATAAAAATACATTCATTTGATAGGCTGCGTATCGTGAGGCCCTTAGTCGGGCTCAGTTAACTAAGATCGAGGATGTCGGTGAAACGACGCCCGCCCGGACGCCCTCTTCTTTGGCCGCTCGTAGCGACTTGTTCGTAGATACCGTCGACGACTTTAAGAAAGGGCACCTGTACGGAGTCGGCTCCCTAGGGCCGTTGCACATGGCGACTCAGAGATTTCCACCGACACCGCCTCCTCCCGCAGCCCCGGCAGACGATGATGTTAGGTCGCAGCTTACGCAACTGCACAAGGCGGTGTCGTCCTTATGGGAGCAAATTGCCACGTACTTTCCGCCTCCGTCTGCTGCTGCCGGTCCGTCTGCTGCTGGTGTCGGTCCGTCTTCTACTGGTGCCGGTCCGTCGACTGCTGCTCCCGGTCCTTCTTCCGTCGGTCATCTTTCTTTCAACCCTGCTGCCCCTCTGGTACCGCCTCCGACTGTGACGGCATTCCTTGATCTCATGTCGCCAGAGCAGCTACGCCGACTTCCGAACAGTGTCTACGACGACTTGCCGCCGTACCTAGTGGAGCAGTATATTCGTCGGTCGCAGCAGGGATTACCACCACTGGGCAATCAAACTCCTCCTCCTCCTTAAAGTATTGTAATTAAGAAAATTTATAATATTTATGGGAATTTTGAAATATTGTGGGAATTTCGGATTATAACGACGGATATTAGTTTATGATTTCAGAATATTTGTGATAATTTTATATTGGTGTGCATTATATATTTGGTCTATGTGTTGTTGGATAATTGGTGTGCATTATATATTTGGTCTATGTGATTGTTGGATAATTGGTATGCGTTATATATTGGTTTGGTTTATGCATATTTGTGTGAACAGGGAAAGCTCTGTATTTTTTCAAAAAATCTCAGTTAGCGACGGACTAGTGACCGCTTAGCGAGGATGTTTCCAGTTTCCACTACCTTTCGACGGAATATCCGTCGCTACCAGGAGATTTGAAACTGTTTCCAGTTAGCGACGGATGGTCGACGGATTCGCGTCGGACAATCCGTCGCTAAGGTTCTGGAAATATCTAGTTCGACGGAATAGCGACGGAACATCCGTCGCCAAGGTTCTGGAAATACATGACATTTCCAGAACCATAGCGACGGATTATCCGCCACTAGTCAGTCGCTACGTCGACAGATGAGCGACAGAGTCGCGACGACATATCCGTCACCATGGTTCTGGAAATGCCAAGCATTTCCAGAACATGGTCGACGGATTATCCATCAGGATTCCGTCGCTAATCCGTCCTTTGTTAGCGACGACGATCGACGAAATAGCGACGGAACGATACACTCTGATACGCTGTTACGACGGTTTACCGACGGACCGTTCCGTCGCTAGCGTCTACACAGTTCAGTATTTAATACTTGAAATCGATGAAAGACCGTCGAAAAGTCGTCGCTAATGCATCGTATTGTGATGACGAAAAGTCGTCGCTATTCCGTCGCTTGACGACTACTTAGCGACGGAGCTTTATTAGCGACGAGCTGACTGCCGACGGATTATTTTGACCAAGATCCGTCAGTAATCGGTCGCTAATACTGATTGCCGACAGATGGGCGACGGATCTGGCCGTCGCTAAATCGACATATTTTGGTAGTGCTTGACTCCCATCGAAGAAAGCTGGTCAACCACGTCTTGGAACTCAATCAAGTGATCTGTAATGGACACACCATCTTTGTACCGCAAACCCATCATCATCCAGATCAGGAACGATTTATTCATTCCGTATTCTTCACATACAAAGATTCTAGCTTATCCTACAGTGTCATCATGTGCTCAATGTTGGCAATGGTTGTACACATTTTCGTCGATAAACTGCCGCATGTACCCACATACCTGTATATGCTCGAAGTTTCAGTCCTCATCGATTTTATCACTGGTCTTTCGACACAAATACTGGAAGATTCATCTTCTTGATGAACAACAAATCTTTTATCTTGCTCCGCCAATAATGATAGTTTAGTACCGTTCAGGTTTACCATGCGCACTGACTTCGCGTTCATCTCTACTTTTTGATTTGACTGTCAACTTTTGACACCTCTCTGGAACCTGGCTCTGATACCACTCTATTGGAAACGAAGCATGGAAATCGTTCCCCCAAACCAGAAAGTTCTAGAGAGAACCGAGCAAAAAACACACAAACTAAAAACGCCAACACAAATCGCAGACACAGATTTATGTGGAAACCCTTACGAAAAAACTACGGGACGATCGGAGTCCAACCCTGAAGAACCTCCACTAATGGAATAAAGAGAATACACCCTCTACATGCTTTCGATCCAACACGTATAACCACAACTCACTGGGACAGAAAATAGATTACAACCACGAAGATAGAAGACAACGAAAAATACCTGTTGAAGACACAGCAGGTAAGATGGGCATGAAGACACTATGATATTATGTCTTTGTAATTCTACTACAAAGCTTTATGCTATTAGTTCAAAGAGAAATCTACTAGGCATCTACCTTTTAGTTCAAAGAAGGACCATTGATTGGAAGAATATCAGGAGCAGTGGACAATCCTTTGGGATGTTACGGGGTTATGAACCCAGAACCACTGTTGTCTACTGATTGTTCTTTACAAAGAACAAAGTCCTGTGGAAGGATGGCTTGGAAGCCTTAATGAGTTATAGGGCATTTGGGATGTCTGGCATGCTTACATGAAGTACGGGTAGCACAGCACTATAAAGGAGCGTAGTACTCCATGCTACAGTAGGGTAACACCACATGAGGTTCCAAGTGAGGATAAAGCCTCAGCTTCGGGCCAAGTCACAGCGACGTAGCACCGCACATAGGCAAGAGGGCCTACTGCTGTATGATAAAGAGTAGTAGGCAGCATTACAAAGAGGTTGGCCTCATGTTACAGTGGGTGACACCACATGAGGCAGTGCCTCGGCTTTGCAAGCTATGTCACGGCGGCATAACACCGTAAAGAAGGAAAAGGCTTCATGCTGGGTAGTTTGGCACTACAAAGAGGCTGGGCCTCATGCTACAGGTAGTATGACACCACATGAGACAGGGTCTCAGCTTCGGGCCATGTCATAGCGGTGTAGCACCGCAAGGAAGCAAAATGCTTCATTGCAAAGACTCTTTAAAAGAACTCACCTAAAGTGTATGATAGAGATATAGGCCGTTCTTGAGGGAAATCTTATAGACACCCAAGAAATATACACCCAAATAGGCTGGCATAAGACCTTTAATATGCAGCCAGAAGCACAGTTGATGTTATTATGTGAGTGAGAAGAATTACAGTTATGGTACAAAATTCAAGGCTTATTCCATTCTTGTATCATGCTGTCATTTAACCCATGCAGAAAGATTCAAGTCATAGCGACATCTATCCTAATGATGGACAACCACTACGGGGAACGCTCAACCCATATATAGAGATATGTGGGGGATTGTTGGTGTTTTTGCTTGTTGTTGTTGGTATTTTGCTTTAGAAACTAGAAAGATAGTCCCACATTGGAAGAACCAAATGGATGGTATCTCTATATAAAGCTTTTCTTGTGTTGAGTGATTGCCTGAAGTATGGAGATGCACATGGGTGCCATGTGGGGGCACTTTTCTAGTGGAAAGAAGGCTAAACCAACAAAGAAGCATTAATACTTTTTGTCATGCTCATAGGATAATTTCCTTTTGGAGCTAAGCCCCAAAGGGGCTTAGCGACTCGAACTCAGACTCAGACTCAGGCTCGGGCTCAAGGGCACAAAGTGGCACTTTGTTGGCACACTTTGCACTTAGCACGTCAGTATCGGCACAAGGCATATTGTGTGCAGTTGATGCGCTCGTACGCTCGTCTCTGTGTAAGTCGCATGCAGGGGCCGCACAGGTGCACGCCCAGGAGCTGCGGGGCCACGGTGCTGCTATGTGCTGTGCTGCATTCCTGCTGCACGCAGAGCTTTATTGCTGCACGGCTAAGCGCAGAGCTGTTACGATGTTATGCAGCTGTGCGTAGGCGTACGGGTTGATGTGCTGGGTGGGCATTGGGCGCAGGTAGCGCATGATGTAGCTGATTGGAAGATTTGAGCGGTTATGAAAAGATTGACTCAATTGATCAGATCCGATTTTTGTGGGATTTGAATTTAATTCATTCGAATCTTTCACTTATTTGCTCCTATCTTTCCACAATCAGTTACGGCCAGGATTACGATTAGAATTTTGACCCTTCTCTATAAATACTCTATTCGTGCCTTCATTAAGGACTTACGCTAAAATAAAGAGACGAAGAGAGTTGTGCCGTTGCTATCATTGGAGTTATTTGAGTTTGTGAAAGGAGGTGACAGCGAGCATTCTAGAAGTTCTTTCGAACTTGCTGGTTCCTGGGAGCAGATCGCAATAGGGTGAATCTTGCTTTGAGCGACGGTGATCCTTATCTTTCCAGCAAAGTATTGCATCAACTCTGGTTGAGAACGAGTATTCATCTTCGTTGCATCAACTCCGGTTGAGAACGATTATTCATCTTCGTTGCATCAACTTCGGTTGAGAATGATCAGCAGAATAGCGGTGATCTTTTTTTGCCTGCTAAGTTGCTATTATCCATCTCACTCTTTTTAAGAGATCGAGATTTTCATCTAATGATCTATTTCAGGAATAACAAGTATTAACCGGCCTAAAGGAATGTTAGTACTTGGACGAATTGTATACATACCTGTGGTGATAAATGTTATGTCCCGATTTTGCGGAGTCATTCGTCATCGCATTTATCTATGGGAACCGATTGTCCTCGTTCGGACGTGATGTCCTACAAGTCCAAAATTGCTATTGTACAAGGCAAAGACAGTGCATGATTGTCACGACCCGCACCCAGTATTTGGGCATGAGCCGTGGGTACGTCCAGCCTACACCGCAGAGTCGACGGTAGTACGCTGTCTAGTTATCTCCACATTTATAAATACAACCACGCAGTTTATATTCATTTGCACAATATAAACCACATCAACAGATAGGATCAAAACGAGATGAATTTTATAAAATAACCACAGTTTGGAGAGAAGGGTAATAAATGATCTGACAAAACTCCAAGATAGATCAAAACGTACTAAGTGATATAGTCTCCAAAGAAAATAAAATGTACTAAAGAACATCCACAAATCAACTCATGAATCTCAAAATAGAACTAATATCTAAAAGTCTCAACTAACAAATCTGTGAGAATACTAAATAAAATCTACTAAAAGCCATCTATAGCGGGTAACTCCGCAAAAGCAGCCTCCAGTTCGTCCTGTGCGCCAAAATGGGATCTGCAGTATGCTCATAATATGGTACATAAATCCTCTAATTCATCACCTAAAAATATTGGTTTTCTATTCAGAAATGGAACAAGCACACAAACCAAAAAGCTATCCGCAACGTAATAGATTCGACAGTGCTTGAAAATAGCATATGTGGAAGAAACTAGAAAGTAAGCTGAAGATATGGTATATCTAGAATGAAGGCATGAATCACAGAACATGGTATATCAATTAGAAGGAATGTAAAAGCATGATGACATGACAAGTGTTGAAATGTAAGAAATAATAAAGACAACTATCTAAGTATGTTGAAATATCTGTTTCGATATGTGAACGGCTACGGGATAAATCAGGCACCCCGTACGTGAAATGTGCGGCTGCTATTCTCCATGAAAGACACGAGGGATAGAAAGGGTAGTTCACACGTCTACTAAAATATTTCCTCTTCCCGACCAGTATACATGGGCCCAGACAAGACACGAAACACAAAGGTAAGATAAGACAAGATATAATAAATAGGGTCCATGATACTAACTCGTGTGTCCATCGTGTCATCAAGCAAGGAGCATATGTATAATATGTACTGAACAAAACTATCAGAATTGAAAGCAATCAGAGAGTGCACTTGCTTGTGGTCCTGAGCTGTGGGTACTGGCCAGGTGTCGAGTCAGAGTCCCAAGAACCTATATTTGCAGATTATTAACATAATCTAGAATTTAGTGTTAACTACATTTATTCCTATTAGCTATATCTAACAGGGTAAATATATATCCTACTGGCTTTTGAATTATAACTCTTAATTCTTAGATGACCCCAACCCTACTTTGTTTATCCCTATTAGGTATGGCATTCATCTGGACACTAACCTATAATAATCCTTTGGAGCCTGGTACTTATAGCCCTTGGTACCTAGATTTCTAACTGGAAATCAGAACCTATTCCTTGACACCCTACTCTCTATTGGGACTGTTAGGTGCATGATTTCCTTCCACTCCTCAGTACATACTTTTATTCCCTGTAGGTACTACTAACCCCTCTAGTTGTAAGGCTATGACTGATACTAGCCTATCCAGCCCCAATTTCCTACTGATTACTTCACATGCGTTTGCTACAGTTTAGGCAATTAGGATGTCAATGTATAACTGCTACATCCTGAGCAATGATGTATGATTCGAAGGCTGATGCATCGGTGAGTAACTAATACAACATGGGCAGTTTGTTATAGATGCAACCAAGTATACATCTGGTAACCTTCCAAGCTAGGCCACCCTACCAAGTGTATAGGTCTTTCTGTGCTTGGCCATAGGCAAGTACCCTTTTTTGTCAATATATTTGTATACCTGCTGAAATATTAGATGTAGTGACTAGACATGACTGTACTTGTACCTGCTAACCTTCTATAAGGATACCTATATACCCAAACCCTTGGTAGCACTCTGCTAATGTCTACAGGGATAGACTCTCAAGTGTGCCACAGAGTGGTGACAGGGCCATATACTTCTTTGGTCCTCCTATTACTTATTGGATACATCCCAGGTATTGATACTACAAGTCACTGCTACATCACATGTAACCTCACTCATATGACCCTCCATTTTTATTACAACTGACCCAGGCTTTTGATACTCGAGTCCTTCATCAAAATCTGGGTGTACAGGAGTCTACACCTGTGTTACTCACTACCCCAAGTATTGCCTATGGGGTATACAGGTGTCCATTCCTATTACTTAGGATGTACTAGGATACATCATCATCTATGATGTCAGATTGGGTATTTATTTCATTTGAGTCTACTGATACCCGAGTATCTTGATACTCTACTATCCACCAATGCTAGGCAACCTATACCTTGGTACAGTGGTTATCTGATACTGAAAGCATCCTCCTTCCCGTATGCTGATACTCTATGAACCAGTGTACCAAGATGGCACATCTGACCTAATCAGGACCACCATGGTCCTGCAACAGAACCAGTGGTCCAAGGAGGGTCTGATGCATGCTTGTAACTATTACCTCTGCTAGTGTTTGTCACATACTCAAGGATACATATTCATGTTAACGCCCTTCACTCTGTTTCCTATGGTTTTTTCGTACTTGGTGCATAGTCACCTAGTCCACTGGTCTGTGCAGTTACTCTGAGTACTGCAGGTCAGGGTCTATCCTACTTATACTCCTTTACCTCTCCTGTATCTTTCTTAACTGATTAATGATTCCTTATATGAAGGTTGATTACAAGTGCAATTGATACTTCAATGCATCTGTCATGAGGGCCACACCCTCCATCTACTGCAACCTGTACCTATAATGTCTGAATGACACAGGTTCAGTCAAACCCTTGGCAGTAAAGTCATGTCAAGGCCTTAAATTATACCCAGTTATACCATCTATACCTTCACTCCAATAGCCTTCACGAAACTGGGTGGGGACCAGGAAACAACATCAGTAGGATCACTAACGTACAATGCCAAGTTGGCCTAAGGCGCTAGGTGTCAGGAAGTTGACCAATTGGTTGTAGTACTCACTGATACTAGTCAGAAATCCTAAGTTCAATACCTTTTGGTATAAGAAAACTCATATGATCACATCTAAGGGGTGCAAAGGAGGATGCATGTGGTAATACCCTGTGAATGTCAATTTGGAACACAACAACTCGTCGACATCCATCACATACAAGGGGGACTCATATGCAGGTA
>JANAVB010021392.1:20000-37787 GCA_029216955.1 Iris pallida
GGGTTGACCTAGAGTTGACCAGAGTTGACCCGTTGACCAAAAGTCACTGTAAGTCAACTTTTGACCTAGTTTGATTCGGATTGACTTCCAATGTTCTCCTATGACCAAGATTGACCTAACGAGCCTTGTCCTGACCTAGAATGACTTAATAGGAT
This sequence comes from Iris pallida, assembly GCA_029216955.1. Classification (NCBI taxonomy): domain Eukaryota; kingdom Viridiplantae; phylum Streptophyta; class Magnoliopsida; order Asparagales; family Iridaceae; genus Iris; species Iris pallida. The sequence goes on from JANAVB010021392.1 coordinate 20,156, forward strand.
TTAAATTGATTTAACTTTACTTCCTAAACATAGTATTGATACGTTTTTATCTATAGGTTCTCGAGGCGCTGCATTGGATCCAGTGACATTTATATCATATCACAGGCGATTACATTCTCTGATAACTTTTTCCCAATTTATGATAACTGTTATGTCATGTACTTAGTAGATATATTGTTCCTGACACATGGTTCTTAGGATTGGTATTCCTGGATCTCGATGAGAGATGTTACTTGTTAGCTTGGATGTATTGTGCAAGCTCCCTTGTAGCTCTTACGCAATATGTGGTTACTGATTCTAGAGAAGATTGCTCCCTTCTCATAGAATCCCGTACAGTGACGTGTCCTATTTGGATCCATTCTACCAGTTGGGGGTGGGGGAGTAGTAGCGTATCCCTGTGATCAGATCCATCCGCATCCCGAACAGTGTTAGTCATTATACCGCACTATGATAGCAGGCCAGTTCTTACAGGTGCCCAAGCCGATCACAAGTTGAAACTACTACTCACACACATTGGATATATGGCTTACCTTGATTTGTGTACATACCATGATCAGTTCTACTTTCTGTTCTAGCAGTTTACCATGCCATGATACCATTGTACCTCTATAATTTTATTGTATATGCTTATTTACAGTCTTATGGCTTTTATTTCTTGAGATCTGTTATGAGATATATGTACTCGTTCCATCCTGACCGATATGTTGAAAAATGTTTACAATGCAGGAGGGACTATTATTGCACTTACTACGGCCCACCGAACGTAGTAGGTTTAGAGACAGATACCCTATAGACCCGCAGGGTGCAGTACCGCAGGGCGAGATACCGCCTATCCTGTAGATAGAGTAGGTCTTTATACTGGACTTGTCTCCAGTTACTTTGGGACTGTTATCATTTTGTTTAGTATTAGAGACTTTGGACTTGGACTGTATATTCTTTGTTTGGACTTGACAGGTTATATTTTTATTGTCGTGTTGTCTTTATCTTTCAGTATTTACTTATCTTAGAGTTGTGATTGAGTACTCATATATTATCATTGCTTGTCCTCCGTTCGAGTAGACCATATTCTCGACAGGTTTTTGATATTATATAAAACTGTTTAGAGTAGTAAACCTACAGCGTTCTACACCGTTTTTACGGTGTGGGCTGGGCGTTGTTACGCACATGTGCCCTTACAGCGGTGCGGGTCGTGACACATTTTTAGTGGTGGTCCACGCAGGTCCTGAAGTCGCAATTAGTGCGATGTCGTAGCAGCACTCATCTTAGAGTGTTGACTACGAGCCTGTGTTACATATAGGAGGTAGTAGGCTAAGAGTACTCAATTACAGTAGGATCTTTCCTTGCTTATCTTGCTTACCGTCTTTGATATTAATTTAATGTATTCTAGCTGTCCTCCTTTGATATAATCCTTCTTGTGCCATATTGATATCTTCCTTTCAATCTGTCTCCAGGATGGTTATGTCTCATTATCCCGGTGAAAAGCACGGGGAGACGGAGAGGTCTGCTACCTCTGGCGGACAGGCTTCAGTCACTTCCCCTACAGTTGGGACTTCAGTAGGGGCTCTCGGGGGTACTCCTCCAGCGCTCTCGATGACTGTCCCTGGGGTCACTGCGGGTGCTCTTTCTGCAGTGTCGGGGGCTACGACGGGAGCTGTCGGGGGCATTTTTCCTCCTCCTCCTCAGCAGGGGACTCCTCCGATGGTGGTGGGAGCTATTCCTCCGTTGCCTCCTCTGCCCACAGACATGGGGCAGATGCTCACATTCTTTCAGCAGGTGCTGGAGTCCCAGTAGGCCCAGCACGAGGCACAGATGAGACAGACTGAGGCCATGTGCTAGGGCATGGAGGATGCCTATAGGTTGGCTCTGGCTACGGTAGAGCGTGGGGGCTCCACAGCGGGAGGTACAGCAGCAGAAGATCGGAGACATCTAGGCTTTCAAGAAGATGGGTCCGAGGGATTTCAAAGGGACCGAGGGAATTGTGTATGCTGATGACTGGCTCAAGGATATCGAGCGTCAGATGAGGGCCTCCCGCATGGCAGACGACCTGAAGGTCGAGGCGGTTGGCTTGCAGTTATTAGATGTTGCCCGGACATGGTTCCAGAATGAGCCGGCTCTTGTAGGAGAGGGCCACACTTGGGCTGAGTTTTGGGCCCTGTTCAGAGAGAAGTTCTTTTCCCCTACAGACAAGATCGACCTAGTGTGGCAGTTTCAGAACCTACAGCAGGGCAGTATGACTATGGAGGAGTATACGGCGGAGTTCGGCCGGCTGAGCCGATACGTCGAGTACATGGTGAGCGATCCAGTGATCCGAGCAGAGCACTTCCGGAAAGGATTAACATGGGATATCAAGATCCTGATCCCTTCCTTCTATGCGACATATACAGAGGTCTATGCGGAGGCTCGAAAGGTGGAGAGAGAGTGGGGCTTGAATCCGAAGAGGGATCATGAGTTGTTTTCGGAGGCCAGTAGCAGCGCGGGGGCTGCTAAGCGCCCTCAGCTTCAGCATCATCCGTTCCCAGCATTATCAGCAGCAGGTGCAGGCCAGGGCACCTGTCCAGAGGGTTCAGCAGCGTCAGGGGACAGGATGATCCTCCGTGCCACTACTGCAAGAAGCCCGGTCACCTCTTTACATTCTGTAGGAGGAGGCTGGGTTTGTGTCTCTTTTGCGGTGCCGCTAGGCATCAGATGCGGGAATGTCCTAAGAACCCCCGTGTTGCTGGAGCAGCTCAGAGGGCACCTGTCCCGAGGGTACCAGCTAGTGTGCCTGTAGTTCAGCAGCGGGGTCCACTTCCGACCCAGCAGCAGCAGTTTGTCCAGCACCGCCAGCAAAAGGGTGTTCAGGGTAGAACCTTTGCTCATGCAGCCGAGGAGATGGAGCCTATAGCAGATGTTGTCGTAGGTTTTGTTCTGCTCGATTCTTTTCCAGCTTTAGCCTTGTTTGATTCTGGTGCTACGCACATTTTTGTGTCTGTTTTTTTTGCTCTTAGGCACAATATCATTGCTGAGTATCTTGGTAGGACTTGCAAGATTATGACTGGGAATGGCATCATCCTGGTTAATAATGTTTGCAAGGGGCAGAGAGTTTCTTTGAGAGGCCGGGAGCTGAGTGCATGTTTGCTCGTAATGCCACTTTCGAGTTACGATATGGTACTCGGTATGGACTGGTTGAGCATGCACCATGCTAGCATAGACTGTAGAGGAGGCAAGATTCCGTTCAGGCTGCCGGGAGAGCCGGAGTTTGAGTTCACCAGGGGTGCAGCGGAGCCGGGAGATGGATTTTGCGGAGTGTTGTTGGCGGGGCCGGTGTTGCCACATCCACTTATTACTGAGTTCTTGGATGTCTTTCCCGAGGAGTTGCCCGGGATACCGCCAGATCGTGATGTTGAGTTTTCTATAGACCTAGTGTCGGGCGCTGAGCCTATCTCACAGCACGTCTATAGAATCAACAACAGTGAGTTAGCGGAGCTGAAGAAATAGGTCGAGGAGCTGGAGGACAAGGGCTTTATTCGATTTAGTTCTTCACCTTGGGGCGCGCCAGTTCTTTTTGTCCCGAAGAAGGATGGTACGATACGTATGTGCATTAATTACAGGGCGCTCAACAACCTTACCATCAAGAACAAGTATCCTTTGCCAAGGATTGATGACTTGTTCGACCAGTTGAGCGGCGCGAGGGTGTTCTCGAAGATTGACTTGCGTACCGGGTACCATCAGCTGAAGGTGAAGCGGGATGACATTCCGAAGACTGCATTTTAGACTCTCTATGGCCAGTATGAGTATATCGTTATGCCGTTTGGGTTGACCAACGCCCCGGCGGTATTCATGAACTTGATGAACAAGGTATTTCATCAGTACCTTGACAAGTTTATGGTGGTATTCATCGATGACATTCTCATCTATTCGAAGATGCCAGAGGAGCACGAGGAGCACCTGAGGATTATGTTAGACACTTTCAGGAGGGAGCAGCTGTATGGGAAGCTGTCCAAGTGCGAGTTCTTCTTGGATCGCGTGGAGTTCCTAGGCCATGTTGTCTCAGGCGAGGGGATTTCAGTGGATCCGAAGAAGATTTCTGCAGTGGAGTCCTGGTCTACGCCGAGCTCAGTAGCAGAGGTTCAAAGTTTTCTGGGTCTGGCAGGTTATTACCGGAGGTTCGTGCAGGACTTTTTCAGGATTGCCCAGCCGATGACCCTACTAACCAGAAAGGACGAGGAGTTTGATTGGTCCGAGGAGTGCCAGACCGCCTTTAAGGAGCTGAAGATGAGGTTGATTACAGCTCCTATCTTGACGCTGCTATCTGGATCTGGTGGTTATACGATCTACAGTGATGCTTCAGGATGGGGTTTGGGTTGTGTACTTCAGCAGCACAGAAAGATGATTGCCTATGCATCTAGGCAGTTACGTCCTCATGAGAGGAACTACCCTACCTACGATCTGGAGATGGCAGCGGTCATCTTTGCTTTGAAGCTGTGGAAACACTATCTGTACGGAGAGCGAGTTGAGATCTATACAGATCACAAGAGCTTGAAGTACGTGTTTACCCAGAAGGAGCTGAATATGAGGCAAAGGCGATGGTTAGAGCTGATGAAGGATTTTGATATATCCTTACAGTACCATCCGGAGAAGGCCAACGTGGTTGCGGATGCTTTGAGCAGGTATCCCGTGGCCATGTGTTTGACGATGGATCGTCACCTTCTGGCAGATCTGGAGAGTTTGGGCATAGAGGTGATAGTTCCTGGGTTTGAGGAGCATATGTGGGGTCTCCAAGTGCAGTCAGAGCTGATGGACAGAGTCAGGGCAGCTCAGTTTGAGGATGAGGCTCTGAGGGTCATCAGGTAGCAGGTCCGGACATGACTGTTGGATGAGTTCTCTATAGCGGGGGATGGGTCGTTGAGGCATGGTACCAGATTGTGCGTGCCGAGTGGAGGACTTCGGGAGGAGGTTGTTCAGGAGGCACATCGTTCTCAGTACTCTATGCATCCAGGAGCCAACAAGATGTATAGAGGACTTGAGACAGCATGTTTGGTGGTATGGCATGAAATACGAGGTGGCTCAGTTCGTTTCTAGATGCTTGGTGTGCCAGCAGGTGAAGGCCGGGAGGCAGAGACCCGGCGAATTGCTCCAGCCACTACCCATTCCTGAGTGGAAGTGGGAGCATATCACTATAGACTTTGTATCTGGGCTTCTGCGCTCTCCAGGAGGGAAGGATGCGATTTGGGTCATTGTTGATCGATTGACCAAATCGGCCCACTTTTTGCCTTTCAAGGTGGGTTTGTCTACGGAGAGGTTGGCCGAGATGTACGTACGGCAGATAGTCCGATTGCACGGGGTTCCAGTGAGTATAGTCTCGGATCGGGACAGCCGATTCACTTCCCACTTCTGGAGGAGTTTGCAGCTTAGCTTGGGCACATCGCTCAAGTTCAGTACCGCATACCACCCCCAGACAGACGGGCAGTCGGAGAGGATGATTCACACCCTCGAGGATATGCTTCGTACCTGTGTCTTCGACTTCGGGGGATCTTGGGAGGACCACCTTTACTTGGTAGAGTTTGCTTACAACAACAGCTACCAAGCCAGTATAGAGATGTCACCTTTCGAGGCTCTATATGGACGGAGGTGCCGTACTCCCTTGTCTTAGGATGATGTCGGCGAGAGGGTTTTGCTTGGCCCTGAGATGGTAGTGGATGCTGCGGAGAAGGTCAGGGTTATCAGAGATAGACTTCGGGTGGCACATGATAGGCAGTGGCATTGGGCCGATAGCCACCGGAGGCCGTTGGAGTTTGAGGTATAGTTTAGATTTTTCTAATATTTGAGTCTGATTGTGATTGTTTTAGATCAAGCTCTAAGTCTTGTGTTTTTGTTCTAGGTTGATGATCTTGTATTCCTGCGAATTTCTCCGATGCGTAGCAAGATTCGTTTTGGTGGTGGCGGAAAGCTTAGTCCACGATACATCGGACCTTTTCGTATCTTGGGCAGGATCGGTGCAGTGACTTACCGACTGGAGTTACCGCCCACACTAGAGGGAGTGCACAGCGTGTTCCACGTGTCGCAGCAGAGACGGTACATGGCAGATCCCAGTCACGTCTTGGACCACTCCGAGATCGAAGTGGGACCGACACTCAACTATCCAAAGAAGTCGGTTGAGATCTTGGACCGAAGAGAGAAGGTGCTCCGGAACCAGGTCATTCCCTTGGTTCGCGTTGCATGGAGACACCACTCTCCAAGTGAGTCTACCTGGGAGAGAGAGGACGACATGCGGGAGCGATTCCCATATCTCTTCGAGCCTTGAGGTAAAATTCTTTCTTTTCCTTTCTTGTTCAATTCATGTTGCTGTGTTAGTTCTCATTCAATTTCGAGGACAAATTTTTTTTAAGGAGGGTAGATTTGTCACCCCCAGTTTTCGAATTAGGGGTATTTTTGTTATTTTCCAAGTTTTATAATTTTTGGGAATTTTATTTGAATTTATAGGATTTTTAGGGATTTGTTTGATTTAGTTTGAATTTTATCCAATTTGGACTTAAGTTGGAGACCCGGGTAGTCTGGACCCTCGTGGGACCCACATACTAGCTGGGCTTGGCCCACATGCCATCCTAACTAGGCTAAAAACCAATAAACCATACTCTCATGGCTTAGCTAGTCATTTAGAGGCTTAATTAGTCAATTAGAAGTTAAACCGAAACAAACCGAACCAAACCGAATTCAAACCGAACCAAACTAGGTCTATTGGGTTTAGAGGCCTAATGGGTCTCCACCCAAACCCATTAGACCCCCCCTTGGCCGGCCACACATAGGCCACACCCCCCCTCTTTCCTTCACACCTAAGTAACCTCTCTCTCTCTCTCCATTTCATTTCTTTTGAAGCTTCTTCTTCAAGAAGACCAATTCTAGGTAAGCTTTTAAAATCCCCATTAATTTCTCTTTAGCATTTATTTCCTTCACAATAAATGTGGAGGAGATCATTCTCCACATTTTGATCATAGCTTTTAATAGGTTTTCCTAAAACCTAGTTTAAGGATTAATTGGGGGTTTTCCTTTTTAGATATATATATATATATATATATATATATATATATATATATATATATATATATATATATATATATATATATATATATATATATATATGTGTGTGTGTGTGTGTGTATATAAATTTATATGTATTTGTGTGTGTAGAGTGGTGGTGGTGGTGTCATGAGAGAGTGTGTGTGTGTGAGTGTGTTTGAGTGTGTGTGTGTGTATAAATTTATATATATCGATATGTGTGTGTGTGAGAGTGTGTGTGTATGTATTTATATATATATATATATATATATATATATATATATATATATATATATATATATATATATATATAGATATGTATGTGTGTGTATGTATTTATATATATAGATATGTGTGTGTGTGAGAGTGTGTGTGTATATATATATATATATAGATAGATAACTAGATAGCTAGGTATATATATATATATATATATATATATATATATATATATATATATATATATATATATATATATATATATATATATATTTTATATATATATATATATATATATATATATATATAGGAAAAAAAATATATATATATGGGAAAATATATATATATATATATATATATATATATATATATATATGGGAAGGAGTTATAGAAGAAGTAGAGAAGAAGAAGAAGAAGATAGGAAGCAGTAGTAGCAGCAGCGGCTACTGCAGCAGCAGCATTAGCAGTAGGCTGCTGCAGCAGCAGCATTAAGCCTAGCAGCAGCAGCAGTTAAGAAGAGAAGGGAAGAAAAGAATAAGAAGAAAAGAATAAGAAGAAGAATTAGGAGAAGAAGAATAAGAAATAAGAATAAGGAGAAGGGAAGGGAAAAAGAGAAGGAGAAGGAGAAAGAAGGATAGTAGTGTAGGAATGTAGGAAATTAAATTTAGAGGAGATTGAGTGAATCAGATTTGGTAAATTGGTGAAAGGGTGAAATCGAGTTCCGAGTGTCGGAACGCGTCCAAAATTGGACGAGACCTAGATTATGTGAATTAGAATTTGTGGGTAGGATCCCGAGTTGAAATCGGGATTTCGTGTGGGTGTAGGGCGATGGTATCGCACGATATCATTGAGTATCTCGCGATACTCAAGATAATCGGTGATTCGGCAACATACGCCGTAAGATGGACTGGATGTCCACTCTACTTAGGAAGCTTGGTAGGTAATGAATATATAGGCTAGTATCCTACTACCCTAGGAAGCACGGGTCGAAATACCAAGCGTAGGTAGGCTAACTTGGTATTGGTCTAGGTTAGGAATTTACCTTTGTAAAGGATAAATTTAAGATATGGCCTACGGCCAAGATATGAGTTTCGAAGTTCAAGATGGACTCGAATATGGATTGTAAGGGTTGGTAATGATTAGAAATAGTCGCCTAGACCTAGTCTTGACCTTGGTTGACCCCAGTTGACTTTTTAGACCAAAAGTCAAATATGGGTCAACACTTTACCCAATTTAGTCCTAAATTCCATTAGACTTGAACAATTGACCAAAAGTCAACTGTTAGCCACTATTGACCTAGGGTTGACCTAGAGTTGACCAGAGTTGACCCGTTGACCAAAAGTCAACTGTAAGTCAACTTTTAACCTAGTTTGATTCGGATTGACTTCCAATGTTCTCCTATGACCAAGGTTGACCTAACTAGACTTGTCTTGACCTAGAATGACTTAATAGGATTTAAATTGATTTGACTTTACTTCCTAAACATAGTATTGATACGTTTTGTTATCTATAGGTTCTCGAGACGCTGTATTGGATCCAGTTGACATATTATATCATATCACAGGCGAGTACATTCTCTGATAACTTTTCCCAATTTATGATAACTGTCATGATTTATGTACTTAGTGTAGATATACTTGTTCCGGACACATGGTTCTCACAGATTGGTATTCCTGGATCTCGACGAGAGATGTTACTCCTTGTTAGCTTGGGATGTATTGTGCAAGCTCCCGTGTAGCTCTTGCGCAATATGTGGTCACTGATTCTAGAGAAGACTTGCTCCCTTCTCATAGAATCCCGTGCAGTGACGTGTCCTGTTTGGATCCATTCTACCAGTTGGGGGTGGGGGAGTAGTAGCGTATGCCTGTGATCAGATCCATCCCGCATTCCCGAACAGTGTTAGCCATATACCGCACTTATGACTAGCCCGGCCAGTTCTTACAGGTGCCCAAGCCGATCACAAGTTGAAACTACTACTCACACACATTGGATATATGGCTTACCTTGATTTGTGTACATACCATGATCAGTTCTACTTTCCTGTTCTAGCTCTAGCTCTACTGTCTACCATGCCGTGATACATATATATACACTCCATGATTTTATTGTATATGCTCTATTTACAGTCTTATGGCTTTTATTCTATCTTGAGATCTGTTATGAGATATATGTACTCGTTCCATCCTGACCGGATATGTTGAAAATGTTTACAAATGCAGAGGAGGACTATTATTGCACTTACTACGGCCCACCGAACGTAGTAGGTTTAGAGACTGATACCCTAGACCCGCAGGGTGCAGTACCGCAGGGCGTGATACCGCCTATCCTGAAGATAGAGTAGGTCTTTTGTACTGGACCTTGTCTCCAGTTACTCTTGGGACTGTTATCATTTTGTTTAGTATTAGAGACTTTGGACTTGGACTTGTATATTCTTTGTGTTTGGACTTGATAGGTTATATTTTATTGTCGTGTTGTCTTTATCTTTCAGTATTTACTTTATCATCTTAGAGTTGTGATTGAGTACTCATATATTATCATTGCTTGTCCTCCGTTCGGAGTAGACCATATTCTCGACAGGTTTTTGATATTATATAAACTGTTGTTAGAGTAGTAAACCTACAGCGTTCCACGCCATTTTTACGGTGTGGGCTGGGCGTTGTTACGCACACGTACCCTTACAGCGGGTGCGGGTCGTGACACCTAGTACTGGGCTTCCCTGCTACATGCCTAGGACAATTAGATGCAATTACCATTCCACATTTCACTAGCTACATATAATTTACAACAAGAAAACAAGCCACCGCAGGTAATGTGGATTTGACATAGAAAAGGTGCTCCCAACACAGTATCACTCGAAAAGGGGGTCTCATGTGTTAGCATCTAAGGGATACAGGGGCAAGTCTATGTCAGTAATCCTGAAGGTTCACAAGTCAGTACCAAACTGACCTAAAAGGGAAAAAAAATCCTGCTTTAGTACCTAATGGATACAAGAGAAGGCTATAGGTTAGTATCCTGTGGATACATAGTAGGGCTTCCTCTGTCCTTACTAGACATTCCGTCGAGTACCTACATATTGTCCTATTCGCATGTTGATGGCATGAAATTAGAAGGTGGTAGGATTAACTCACATGCTGGGTTGCGAAGTTCGACTGGCTCCTTAATCTCCTCCTCGATTGCACTCACGATGGCAGAAAGAAGCAAAATTCTTAGGGTTTGTAGATGGAAACAGAAATCGGCTGCCACCCTACTATTTATACATTAGTTTTAGATAGGTTCGCATCTGATTCAAATCGATTTTGGATTTGATTGGGGACTAGGCTTGGATGAGGAAGAATTTAGCTTTTGAACAGATGACCTTAATCGCTTGGGGATTTGAATCTGAAGGGGTCGGCCGCTGTGAAAATTTGAATTTCGGAGTTTTGCAAGTAAACCCCTGTAAACTGAATATTTGCATAACTCCTCTACTTTATTCCTATTTATTTACTAAGACCTCATATATATTACTTATATACATATGATTGCCTAAATATATCTATGTATTTATGAATAGGCAAAAGGTAATAGTAATACAAAATAGGGATTTCGGGTCAAGGGCTCACAAATCTACCCTCCTTAAAACAATTTCTTCCTCGAAATTTAAAGTTAAAAGCGAAGGTGGGAAGATACCTCACTGCGCAAAAAGATAGGGGTAGCGTTCACGCATCTCGTCCTCTCTCTCGCAAGTGGATTCGCTCGGAGAATGGTGCCTCCATACGACACGCACCAATAGAATAGTTTCGTTGCGCAACACTTTCTCTCGGCGATCCAAGATCTCTACGGGCAGCTCCTGGTAGCTAAGGCTTGGTCCACCTCAATCTCTGAATGGTCTAACACGTAACTGGGGTCCGCCACGTACCATCTAAGCTGGGATACGTGGAATACGTTGTGTACTCCTTCTAATGCAGGTGGTAGTGCTAGACGGTCTTCCACTACCCCAATCTTCTCAAGGATGTGGAATGGTCCGATGTATCTCAGACTGAGATTTCCGCCTCCTCCGAAATGAATCATGCCATGCGTCGGAGATATCTTCAAGAACACCATGTTGTCCACCTAGATTTAAGCAAGAGTTACGAACTATTCTTATTATTATTAACAATTACAACTAAGAAAAACTATACCTCAAACACTAACGGTCTCCGGTGACTGTCGGCCCAGTGCTTCTGCCTGTCCTGAGCCACGCATAATCGCCCTCTAATCTGCTTTACCTTTTCTGCAACATCCACAACCATCTCGGGCCCTAGCAGTGCTCTTTCACCCACGTCGGCCCAAGATAGTGGGGTACGACATCTCCGCCCGTACAAAGCCTCGAAAGAGGACATCTCGATACTAGCTTGGTAGCTGTTGTTGTAGGAGAACTCCACGAGGTGAAGGTGATCCTCCCACGAGCCACCAAAATCTAGTACACATGTCCACAGCATATCCTCGAGTGTCTGGATGGTCCGCTCCGACTGTCCATCTGTCTGTTGATGATAAGCTGTGCTAAACTTGAGCGATGTGCCCAAGCTAGCCTGCAGACTCCTCCAAAAGTAAGACGTGAACCTGCTATCATGGTCGGAGACGATACTCACTGGAATGCCATGCAACCTAACGATCTGCTTCACATACAACTTTGCCAACCTCTCCGTGGATAGTCCCACTTTGAATGGTAAAAAGTGGGCCGATTTGGTCAACCTGTCAACGATGACCCAAATCACATCCTTCCCTCCTAGCGAATGTGGAAGACCGGAAGCAAAATCCATAGTGATATGTTCCCACTTCCACTCGAAAATCGATAACGGCTGAAGTAAACCTTCGGGTCTTTGCCTCTCGGCTTTGACCTGCTGACACACAAGGCATCTAAAAACGAAGTGCGCCACCTTTCGTTTCATACCGTACCACCATACGTGGGTTCTCATATCCTTATACATCTTGTTGGCTCCTGGATGTAAGGAATACTGAGAATAGTGCGCCTCCTGCATGACCTCCTCTCGTAGCTCTCCACTAGGTACACATAATCTCGTTCCGTGCCTCAACGAGCCATCCTCGGCAATGGTAAAATCCTCCAACAATCGGCCTGCACCTGTGCTATGATTCTCCTCAACTGCTCGTCCTGGTGCTGTACCTCTCATATCCTGTCCATCAGTCCAGACTGAGTCTGTATGCCCATCATCTGCATCTCGACTCCGGGAATAACGACCTCAATGCCTAAGCTCTCCAAGTCTGCTAACAAGTGCCGGTCTCTCATCAAGAACATAGCCACTGGGTACCGACTCAAGGCATCCACAACTACGCTCGCCTTCCCAGGATGATATTGCAACGAGATGTCAAAATCTTTCATCAATTCTAGCCATCTGCGTTGCCTCATATTCAGCTCCTTCTGTGTGAAAACGTACTTCAAGCTTTTGTGGTCAGTGAATATTTTCACACGCTCTCCGTACAAGTAGTATTTCCACAACTTCAGGACGAATATGACTGCTGCCAACTCTAGATTGTTGGTGGGGTAATTCTTCTCATGTGGTCACTGCTGTCTGGATGCATATGCTATCACCTTCGTGTTATGCTCTAGAACACACCCCAAGCCCTTCTCTGAAGCATCTCTATAGATAGAAAAACTGTCGAAACCGGATGGCAACGTCAATATGGGAGCTGTCATCAGCCTCTTCTTCAGCTCATCGAATGCAGCCTGGCAGTCCTCTGTCCACACGAACTCTACATCCTTCTGAGTGAGCCTAGTCATTAGCTCCGTAATTCGGGCAAAATCCTGCACAAATTTTCTATAGTATCTCGCCAATCCCAAGAAGCTTCGAATCTCTGCTACAGAAGTCGGAGTAGTCCACGATTCAACAGCAACAATCTTCTTCGGGTCTACGGATATACCATCTTCGGTCACCACATGTCCAAGGAATTCTACCTTGTCTAGGAAAACTCGTACTTCGAAAGCTTTCCATAGAGTTTCTCCTTCCTGAGAGTCTCCAGCACGATCCTCAGATGCTCCTCGTGCTCTTTCGGCGACTTCGAATAAATAAGGATGCCATCAACCACTACGATCTTATCAAGGTTTGGATGAAATACCTTGTTCATCAAATTCATGAAGAGCATCGGGGCATTGGTAAACCGAAACGGCATCACCATAAACACGTACTAGCCGTACTTAGTCTGGAAAGCGGTCTTCGAAATATCCTCCTTCTTCACTTTCACTTGGTGGTACTCCGACCTCAAGTCGATCTTCGAAAATACTCGTGCGTCGCTCAACTGATCGAAAATATCGTCAATTCTTGGTAATGGGTACTTGTTCTTGATCGTCTTATTATTCAAGGTCCGGTAGTCGATACACATACGCACCATCCCGTCCTTCTTTGGCACGAATAGAACTGGTGTGCCCCCAAGGAGACGAACTCGATCTAATGAATCCCTTCTCTAGAGCTCGTCGATCTGTTTCTTCAATTCTACAGCCTCCTTGTTATTGATCCTGTATACTCGCTGCGACTTTGGCTCCGTGCCTGGCACAAGATCAATGGAAAACTCAACGTCTCTGTATGGCAGCAGTCCCGGCAGCTCCTCGGGAAAAACATCAAGAAACTCCGCAATAATAGGATAAGATATCTCCCTCTCTGCTACCATGGCTCCACAAATAGCGTCGCTAAGCTGCTCTACTGCTCCTATAGCAAACTCGAACGCGGTCTCTCCCGACGGGCTAAACACAACACATCCGCGACGACAATCAATGCTGGCAAAATGTTTACTCAACCAGTCCATGCCGAGCACTATATCAAAGCTCGGGAGTGGCATTATGAGTAAACTAGTGTACATTTCCCGGCCTCCTAGGGCAATACGGCGTCCGACGCAAATATCCTTCACTAAGATAATGCCTCCGCCAGTCAAGATTTTATAAGTACAGTCTAAAGGCTCAGATACAATACTATGTCTAAAAATAAAAGCTGCAGATATGAAGCTGTGACTGGCGCCAGAATCGAATAAAGCAATAGCTAAAAAGACTCAAGGAGAACAGAACCTGCTATCACGTCAGAAGATGATAGTGTCTCTTCGGTCGCCATGGCATAAGCTCTGCCATGCTGCTAGTGCTAGACGAAGCGCTGATGCTGTGTGGACAGGGGCCCTCTCTGCTGCTGGGGTATCGCGGGCCTCGTCGGTGCTCCCGGGGCAGGAGCTGTCCCCTATGCTGAACGGGGTAGTACTAGGGTGCACTCTCACAGCTGGTACGCACTCGACCTACAGAATAGACATACTCTGAGTCGCTTCTTGCACACCTCCTATGCATGTCCGGGCTTCTTGTAGTATGTGCAAGGACCAACTGGCTGCCTTTACTGATTCAGCTGGAACGTAGGGGCTCTAACTGAAGGCTGGTACTGTTGATACGGGAAATAAGGCTGTGCTACGGTCTTCCCTGGAGCATTAGATCATTTTGCCGATCCGGACTGGTTGTTGCCTCATCTGTAGGCGTCTCGATCCCTCTTCTGCTTGCGCTTCATCTCCTTCTCTACTGCTTATGCAACCTTCAGGATTCTTTCATAGGTGGTGGCCTGGCTGGTGGCAATGGTGATGCGAATATCATATGATAGCCCTTTTTTGCATTCTTCGCTTTGGCTTCTGGGGTCAAGGCATCTGCGAAGCGACTGAGGCGGAAGAACTCGGCGGTTGTACTCGTCGATGGAGAGATTGCCCTGTTCCAGGCTCTATTCTAACTATTCTCTGGCCACGTCGGGGTAGAACTTCGTCTTGAACAGCTCTTTAAATTCTTCCCAAGTCACATCTGGCACGATGAATCGAGGCTCGTCTCTATACCACATGCAGGCGATGTCATAGAGCTGCATGCTAGCTGTCTTGACCTTCTTGTCTTCAGGAATTCGAGCCATCCGGAGATTGCGATCCACATTCTCTAACCAGTCGTCCGCGTAGAGGATCACTTCTGTTCCTTTAAATTCCCTGGGCCTGAGGTCCATGAAATTCTTAGAAGTTCCAGGGCGCAGTGGGGGGGCCTCCCTAGTCTGAAGAGCCTTCATATGGGTATCACGGAAGATGTCGGCCTGCCGTGTCTGGGAAGTGATGAGCTGTTGGAAGATCCCAAGGAGCGTAGCATTGTCCAGTACGGGTTCTGGAGGCAGAAAATGTGCTGGGTGCTGGATTGGTGCTGGTGGCGGAGTCGGCAGAGGAAACTGGGGAGGTGTTTTGCGAAAACCTGACCTGTATGGGCCACCATAAAAACATGTCACGACCCGCACCCAGTATTTGGGCATGAGCCGTGGGTACGTCCAGCCTATGCCGCAGAGTTGGCGGTAGTACGCTGTCTAGTCATCTCCACATTTATAAATACAACCACGCAGTTTATATTCATTTGCACAATATAAACCACATCAACATATATGATCAAACGAGATGAATTTTATAAAATAACCACAGTTTGGAGAGAAGTGTAATAAATGATCTGACAAAACTCCAAGATAGATCAAAACTCTAAAGTGACATAGTCTCCAAAGAAAATAAAATGTGCTAGAGAACATCCACAAATCAACTCATGAATCTCAAAATAGAACTAATATCTAAAAGTCTCAACTAAACAAATCTGTGAGAATACTAAATAAAATCTACCAAAAGCCATTTATAGCAGGTAACTCCGCAAAAGCAGCCTCCAGTTCGTCCTGTGCGCCAAAATCGGGATCTGCAGTATGCTCATAATATGTGGTACAGAAATTCTCTAACTCATCACCTAAAAATATTGGTTTTCCAGTCAGGAATGTAATAAGCACACAAACCGAAATGCTATCTACAACATAATAATTCAATAGTGCATGAAAATAGCATATGTGGAAGAAACTAGAAAGTAGCTGAAGATATGGTATATCTAGATGAAGGCATGAATCGCAGAACATGGTATGTCAATTAGAAAGAATGTAAAAGCATGATAACATGGCAAGTATTGAAATGTAAGAAATAATAAAAGACAACTATCTAAGTGTGTTGAAATCTGTTTCGACATGTCAACGGCTAGGGGATAAATCAGGCACCCGTATATGAAATATGCGGCTGCTATTCTCCACGAAAGACACGGGGGATAGAAAGGGTAGTTCACACATCTACTTAGATATTTCCTCTTCCCAACCAGTATACATGGGCCCAGACAAGCCACGAAACACAAAGGTAAGATAAGACAAGAATATAATAAATAAGGTCCATGATACTAACTCGTGTGTCCATCGTGTCATCAAGCAAGGAGCAAATGTATAATATGTACTGAACAAAACTATCAATTGAAAGCAATCAGAGAGTGCACTTGCCTGTGGTCATGAGCTGTGGGTACTGGCCACGTGTCGAGTCAGAGTCCCAAGAACCTATATTTGTATTAATGAGATTATTAACATAATCTAGAATTTAGTGTTAACTATATTTATTCCTATTAGCTATATCAACAGGGTAAATATATCCTACTGGCTTTTGAATTGTAACTCTTAATTCTTAGATGACACCAACCCTACTTTGTTTATCCCTATAAGGTATATGGCATTCATCTGGACACTAACCTAATAACAATCCTTTGGAGCCTGGTGCTTATAGCCCTTGGTACCTAGATGTTTCTAATTGGAAATCAGAACCTATTCCTTGACACCCTACTCTCTTTTGGGACTGTTAGGTGCAGGATTTCCTCCCACTCCTAAGTACATACTCTTATTCCCTGTAGGTACTACTAACCCCTCTAGTTGTAAGGCTATGACTGATACTAGCCTATCCAGCCCCAATTTCCTACTGATTACTTCACATGCGTTTGTACAGTTTAGGCAATTAGGATGTCAATGTATAACTGCTACATCCTGAGCAATGATGTATGATTCGAATGCTGATGCATCAGTGATTAACTAATACAACATGGGCAGTTTGTTATAGATGCAACCAAGTATACATCTGGTAACCTTTCTAGCTAGGTCACCCTACCAAGTGTACATGTCTTTATGTGCTTGGCCATAGGCAAGTACCCTTTTTTTCAATATATATTTGTATACCTGCTGAAATATTAGATGGAGTGTCTAGACATGACCGTACTTGTACTTGCTAACCTTCTATAAAGATACCTATATATCCAAACCCTTGGTAGCACTCTGCTAATGTCTACAGGGATAGACTCTCAAGTGTGCCACAGAGTGGTGACAGGGCCATATACTTCTTTGGTCCTCCTATTACTTATTGGATACATCCCACGTATTGATACTACAAGTCACTGCTACATCACATGTAACCTCACTCATATGACTCCTCCTATTTTTTATTACAACTGACCCAGGCTTTTGATACTCGAGTCCTTCATCAAAATCTGGGTGTATAGGAGTCTATACCTGTGTTACTCACTACC
>JANAVB010021393.1:0-26419 GCA_029216955.1 Iris pallida
TTTGACTTAGTATGACTTAATTTTACTTCCAAACCATTATATTGATACAGTATTCCATCTATAGGTTCTCGAGGCACTGTTCTTGGACTCAGTCGATCTATCCATCACATTACAGGCGAGTACATTCTCTGATACTTTTCCAATTTATGATAATTGTTATAATTCATGTAATTAGTGTAGATATGCTTGTTCTTGACACATCGATCACACGGATTGGTATTCATGGATCTCGACATGAGGTGTTATTCCTTGCTATTTTGGTATATCTTGTGCAAGCCCCCTTGTAGTTCTTGTGCAGTATATGGACACCGATTCTTGAGGAGACTTGCTTCATTCTCTTAGAATCCCGTGTTGTAACGTATCTTGCTTGGTTCCACTCTACCAGTCGGGGACGAAGAGTACTAGTGTAGATGTCTGGTTAATATCCGTCTTGTATATCTTGTGAATCTTGTGAATGCCAATCCTACACCATACGTATAATTGGCTAGCTCATGAGCTTGTGCAGACCCAAGCCGGCCACATATTGTAGCTAGTACTCACACACCTAGATAGATAATTCTTGATTCTTGTACATGCCATGATCAGTTTACTTGTCTTGTTCTAGCTCTAGATTTACAGCTTACCTTGCCATGATACTCACATGTACATTCCATGATTTCTTGTATATACTCTCTATTTACTGTCTTATAGCTTTTGTCATATCTTGTGAACTGTTGTTAGTTGATTGTGCTCGTTCCATCCTGACTGGATATGTTGATAAAATATTACAGATGCTGATGAGGAGGATTACTGTACCTACTACGGTCCGGATGACGTAGTGGGCTTAGACTTGGAGACCTTAGTTCAACAGGGCTTAGCTCCGCCCGACGAGCCTCTAGCTTAGTTTAGTCAGAGTAGACTTTTGGACTGGACCTTGTCTCCAGTTTGCTACTTATGTTATGATATATTATATTTTGGGATTGTATAACCATATTACTTTGTGACTCTATTCTCTCTGTTGAGCTGGATATTGCACTTGTGATTATATCTATCTGGTTTTTCGTGCCATGATTCTTCCTTCTAGATTGTGATTGAGTTTATCAATATTTCATATTATATACCTCCGTGCGGAGATGACAGGTTATTATATACTGTTTGTTGGCTAGTAGACCTACAGCGTTCTATACCGTTTTTACGGTATAGGGTGGGCGTGGTCACGCACTTGTGCCCCTACTTAGGGTGCGGGTCTTGACACTACCTATACCCTCGATCAAGTCGTCTATAATCTCTTCGTGGTCCATCTCTTAGGCCTAGTCGTCGTCTTCGATCTATTGTATCCTCCTCTTCCTCATCGATCCTCATCCTTCGCCTAGGTTTGGGTAGGCATCGGTGTTGATGGAGTATTAAAATTGTGTGTAGTATTCATATCTGGGTAAGCATAAGCTGCCGATGGAGTCGAGTACTACTGACTAGGTCCCTCTTCAGCATATTGCTGACTAGGTCCCTCTTCAGGAATCTCCTCTCCAGGAATCTCATTTCCACCATCCCAACTACGACGACGTGAGTGTCTCCGCCTTACAAAAACAATCGGATAATCTGACGAAAGACGAGACTGTATAGGAGATCTCGGGGTCCCGTCCAAGTCGAGATGATCAACACGGTCCATTAATTCTTGCATATTCTCGTGACTATGCTGGAACGAGTCCATGCTGAATGGTTCTTGAAAAGATTCTTCGTACTGAACACTCTGAAATATGAAATTAGCAAATGGTAAGTTGTATAATATCTACGTATATATAGTTTTGAACTTATAGTTTAGTCATACCAAATCAGATATGTCATCTAGAAAAGCACGCAAACTAGAATCATCTATAGATCTACACTTGAACCTTGGCTCCTCAAATTGGTATGCTCCGTTGATCATACGAGGGGATCTCCACCATTGCCTATAAGTGTAATCACCCATATCTGTGTAAAAGATATTTAACAAATGTTACTTAATATATTGAAAACTATTTTTACTTATTAATCCAAAAAATGAGTAAGTTAGGACTTACACTCATATGGAGATTCGATCATCGGAGACATGTCAATCACATTAAAATTGGCGAATGGTATGTTCTAATCACCAATTACACCATTGATTCTACTCATTGCATTGGATGTAGCATAATTGATTGATGGTGGATCAGCCAAAATTATTTATCTCATCCCGAACTGCTGGAACACGGTCTGTCGGATGATACATTGTGTATCGATAGTATATAATATACGATCTATGTATACTCAAAAAATATGAGGATCTTTTTATTTCTGGATTATCCTCTCTGACTGTATAAGGTATCCAGGTCACCTATTTAATGACCATGTTTCAATGATAACTATAATAAATTAAATACTTTTATCAAATAATTAAATCATTACATCACTATACTCCAATGTATCAAATTGTTCATGTTATAATGATACATCCTTGTATTGACAGTGTTGCTGATCTACTACATCTGTGGACCATCTCATAGCAACCGAAAAGACTTCGAAATCACTAGCCATACTGGTGACCGATCTACCAATAAAGAAATGATCGTATGACCATATCTACAATAAATAAATATGATATTAGAGATATACTAAAATAAAGATGTGCTAAAGTGTCACTCCCACTTTTCATAAATAGGGATAAAATGGTCATTTTGCATTTTTGGGAATTTTAGGAATTTTTATCTAATTATAATGTTATTTGGGGATTATTTAAGTCGGGTTCGAATTTCAGCTCATTCCGACTTGTATCGGGGACCCGGGTAGCTTAGACTCTAGATGGGACCCAAACTTAAGTTAAACATGGCCCATAAATCCCACTAATTTAGTATAGTGCTTTTAGACAAATCCTACTTGATTAGAATGGTTAGTTTAATGACTTAAACTTGACCTTTTTGTCCCCAACCTCTTTCACTTGACTTGTTTATCAAAGAAGGACTTATTAGGGGTACCTTGGACTTTTCTCCTTGGCCCTAACCCTACATTCATGGCCGGCCACCCCATCCTTGTGTTCATTCATAACTTTTCAACACACATAGCCTCCTTTCTCCTATTTTGGTGTTCTTTCCCAAATTGGAGAGTTCCCTTTTGATTTGATCTTCAAATCATCTCTTTTCCCTAAAATTTCTTCCATCAATCCTCTCTACATCTTCAAGGGAGGGTGCTACCAAAGTTTGGGAGAAAAGTGCAAGGTGAAAGTATCATTTCTACAAGGATCTTCGTGTCGGAGAGAGTTTCATTAGGGTTCACTCCTAATAGGTAAATTTCTATCCTCTAAACCAATTTCCCATGAAGTTTAATTAGTTTTGAATCCGTAGGATCCACCCTCTTGATAGAGCAACCATTTCGATTCAAGTTTGGGACCATTTGGAGTCCTATGGAGAAGGTTGACTTGTAGGCTAGTGTCCTATTGGTAGATTCCTAATTAGGAGCCCCCTTCCCCCTTGTGTTTGTGTAAATGCTTCTGTAGTAATTTTAATCTATTTTATATTGTTATGTATTAGAGAGTTGCGTGTGTGTATTGAGGATTTGGTAGTGTATGGTGGTAGTGGTGGTGTTGGTATATATATATATATATATATATATATATATATATATATATATATATATATATATATATATATGTGTGTGTGTGTGTGTGTGTGTGTGTGTGTGTGTGTGTGTGTGTGTGTGTGTGAGTGTGATATATATATGTAGATTGGGAGTAGAGAGAGAGAAGGGGATTGAGAGGAGGGTAATGCAGTGCAAGCCAAACCCCCCTGCTTCCCAAAACAGGAACAACATCAGCAGTAAACAGTCCCCCTTTGGGGACTGCTGCAGTGGGCAGTCCCCCCACTGTTTGGGGGTTGTGGAGCAGAAACCTCCCCCTTTGCTATCCTAAAACAGGGAGCAGCAGCAGCAATTAGTGCTGCTATTAGCAGCAGTAGCAGCCATGTCAGGCTGCCCTATTTTGGGCTGTGGGCTGCTCTCAAGGAGAGCAGCATGTAGCAGCCACAAGTGGCCGTGACAGCCACTTGTTTCCCCCCATTCCTAGTGTCTTGGTTAGTTTAGTTATTTTGTGTGCATATGGACTTGTGGGTTAGAAGTTAGTGAATGTTAGATTTAGTATTTAAGTTAGCTATCTATATGAGTTAGATAATGAGATAAGTTAGTTAGGTTGTTAAGTTCTAGTTGGATGTTCATGTAGTATTAGAGGTTAGTTTGTATGTTAGATTTAGTTAGCTATCTATCCAAGTTAGATTAGATAATGAGTTGGAGAGTTAGAGTTTAGCTTTTGTGTAGTGGTTAGAAGTTACTACACTAGATAGGTTAGATAGCAAGTTGGTTGTGGTTAGATAATGTGAGTTGGTATCTCAATATCCATTACCTTAAGGTAATATAATTTTACCCTTTTTGACTTTTAGATATCAAGATACCATGATACGATATCGAGATTCTAGAAGAAGGTTAGAATACCATATTAGAGGGTGGGGGAATACTTAGAATGAGGGTAGGAAGGTCTAGAGTCGAAGTAAGGGCTAAGGATCGGGATTACCTTAGAAAGGGTAAACGGAGCATGTTAGGACAATGCCTATTTCATAATATGTGAGTTTAGTACCTTAAGATATAGTTATAATTAGAATTTTATGGTTGGTAATGGTTAGGAATAGTGGACTTAGACTAGTTTTGACCTTGGTTGACCATGGTTGACTATTTTTGACGAAAAGTCAACTGTAGCCTAAAATTGACTAGAACTTGACCAATTGACCCAAAGTCAACTGTTAGTCAACGTTAGTCAAGTTTGACCTGGAGTTGACCTAGGGTTGACCAGAGTTGACTAGTTGACCAAAACTCAACTGTAAGTCAACCTTTGACTTAAATTGACCTTGTTTGACTTGCATTGACTTAGTTTGACTTTGTTAGGCCTAGTATGACTTAGATTGACTCTGTATAATCTAGTTTGACTTTATTTGAACTAGTTTGACTTAGTTTGACGTGTCTTGACCTAGTTTGACTCAGTATGACTTGATTTCACTTCCAAACCATTATATTGATACAATATTCCATCTATAGGTCCTCGAGGCACTGTTCTTGGACTCAATCGATTTATCCATCACATTACAGGCGAGTACATTCTCTGATAACTTTTCCAATTTATGATAATTGTTATAATTCATGTGATTAATGTAGATATGCTTGTTCTTGACACATTGGTCACACGGATTAGTATTCATGGATCCTGACATGAGATGTTATTCCTTGTTATCTTGGTATGTATTGTGCAAGCCCCTTTGTAGTTCTTGTACGGTATATGGATACCGATTCTCGAGGAGACTTGCTCCCTTCTCACAGAATTCCGTGTCGTAACGTGTCTTGCTTGGATCCACTCTACCAGTCGGGGGCGGGGAGTATTAGTGTAGATATGTGGTCAATGCCTATTGTGCACCCATTGTGCATTGATTGATTGTGAGTGTTGATCATACACCTCACGTATGAATAGCCAGGCCTGTTACTATTGTACAAGTTTCCAAGTCGGCCACATATTGTAGATAGTACTCACACACCTATATAGATGATTCTTGATTCTTGTACATGCCATGATCAGTTTTATTTGCCTTGCTCTAGATCTAGATTTACAGCTTACCATGCCATGATACACACATGTACATTCCATAATTTCTTGTATATACTCTCTATTTACAGTCTTATAGCTTTTGTCATATCTTGTGAACTGTTGTTAGTTGATTATGCTCGTTCCATCCTGACTGGATATGTTGACAAAATATTACAGATGCTGATGAGGAGGATTACTGTACCTACTACGTACTACCAAAATACAGTCAATTAGCGACGAATATTTAACGACGAAAAATGCCCGTCGGCGTTAGCGACGGATTTTCGACAAATAGCCGACGGAGTACCGACGACATGTCGATACATTTTTTTATTTCATTTTAAGGGAGAGGAAAGGTCGCTCATCCGTCGCTAGGTCATCGGAGACATAGCGACGGATAAGAAGCCGTCGCTATACAGTCGATTATTTGGCAGGAATGTTGGAAGAAGTGGCAGGACAATTTTTCGACTACGTAGCGACGGATAGTCCATCGACAAGTATCAGATAGAGCGACAGATTAGCGACGGACAAAATTCGACGCTGGTCGGTCACTAAATATACGTTCCAGACTTAAATTGAAACGACGAGGGAAACTTTTCATTCCTCCCAAATTTCATTCTCTCTCCTCTCTCTCTCTCCCACGGCGGTCGAACCTTACTCTCCTCTCTCTCTCTCTCTCTTCCGCGGCGGTGATCGGCGACCTCTCCTCTCTCTCTCTCCCAAAGGTAATCTCTCTCCCTCTCTCTCTCTTTCTCTCGGTGGTCATGGGTGTCGTGGGCTGCCGGAGGTGTCGCAGGGCAGCGCGGGCGGGGGGCAGCACAGGGCTGCGCGGGGCTGCACGGGTCTGCGACAGGCGGGGCAGCGCGTGGCTGCGGTGGGCGGCGGGGGGAAGCGCGCTCCGGGGCAGCGAGGGGCGGCAGGGGGGGCGCGCGCGGGGCAACGCAGGGCTGGAGGGGGCGGTGGAGAAGAAGCGTAGGGTTAGGGTTTGTTTATAATATGTATATAAATGCATATGCATTTGTATTATTATTAGCATTATGCTATTTAATAGAATGTTTAGTTAGTTAATTTTAGCTATTTAACTAGTAAATATTAGTTAGTTAGTTAATTTTTGCTATATATATATATATATATATATATATATATATATATATATATATATATATATATATATATATATATATATATATCAAGGTTAGTTAGTTAGTTAATTTTTTATATATATCAAGGTTCAAAGTAAATGTTAGTTAGTTAAGTTTAGCTATTTAACTAGTAAATTTTAGCTATTATTATTATTATTAGCATTATGCTATTTAACTAGTAAATGTTAGTTAGTTATATATATATATATATATATATATATATATATATATATATATATATATATATATATATATATATATATATGTATATATATATATATGTATGTATGTATGTATGTATATATATATATATACATACATACATACATACATACATACATACATATATATGTATGTATGTATGTATATCTTAAGGTTCAAAGTATCAGTATCGGTATAAACTTTTTCTATGAGTATTGGTATCGGCGATATCGGTAGTATCGGCAGTTTCGGATCGGAGTATCAGATCTTTGGTATTGGAAAACAAATAATTATCGGTAGTATCGGATTCTTTTACATGCTTTTACAACCTTATTATGCTTTCAACCTAGGTTCACAATATCGGTATCGGAATCGGTATCGGACTATTCCTATGATGTTTAATTTTCTTTGCCGAATTGACCGGAACGAAGACCCCCAATGTCGGCATCGGTCAATATTTGGTATCGGTCGGTATCGGATTGGAACATGCCAAAGGACTATCGGTATCGGCCGATACTTTAAACCATAAATTATATATATATATATATATATATATATATATATATATATATATATATATATATATATATATATATATACTGACTCGTCAAGTTGAACCGTGTATAACATGCTCGACGCTTAAGAGGAATCATTTGGACTTAGTGGTATCGGTATTGAACTATCGGTATCGGTATCGAACTATCGGTATCGCTAGCGGACTATCGGTATTGGTATCGAACTATCAGTATCGCACTATCGGTATCGGTATCGCACTATCGTTATCGAAATCGGTAAATGTCATGACCCGCACCTATTTTTTTTAAACGGATACGAGACGTGTCCAAGCCAGCCCACGCCGCAGTGTCGGCGGTAGAATGCTGTATAGCCACAATGCTCAAAATCACAAGTATTGCTCATTCATAAAATTAATTTAATTTACAATGATCACAAGTTTTACATTTGCAGAAAAATATAAACTTGTACAAATATATAATGATTACAACTCAATTATCTAGCTAGTCTCTAGGCTTCGGCTGCAAGTGCACCCGTATTTCTCATGCTAAGTGAATCTACGGCTAACCTAAAAAATATGGTTTCCAGTCAGGAATGGAACGAGCACAATTCACTGAATGCAATTTCAAATAAAGAAAATGACTATACAGCAGAGGTTAGACATCAATTACATGTTTTTGAAAATAAACAGAAAATACGGAAAACTAATAGCAAATAAATAGACACAAACTACTTTCCCCAACTGTTAGAAGTACCTTTGATATATGATCAGTCTGGGACACTACACCGCAAGGTCTACGAGGTCTACTTGCATAAAAAATAAGCACTGTCTACGAGGTCTACTTGCATGAAAAATAAGCACTGTCTACGAGGCATACTTGCAGAAATATAAGCACTGTCTACGAGGTCTACTTGCAAAAAAATAAGCACTGTTGACGAGGTCTACTTGCAAAAAAATAAGCACTGTCTACGAGGTCTACTTGCAGAAAAATAAGCACTATCTACGAGGTCTACTGCATGAAAATAAACACGGTCTACGGTCGGATCACACATCCTTGGTACTTCTCATTCCCGACTCAATAATTTATAATAGAGTATAAAAATCACATAACCAATGGCCAATCAATGAAATAAAGTAAAGAACAATATCGAAATACAGACAATAAACTGTACTAGCCTGTGGTCCTCTGCTGGTAAAACCGACAGTCTGAACTACTCATTGTTCCACAATAGTCAAAACTCGTACAACAGTCTCCAGAAGCTGAAATAAATATTACCAATGTTCTCAGAATAGTCAAATTAGCTAGGATTGACTGTCCTTAAGTCCAATTCTGAACATAGGGGCAAAATGGTAATTTTGGGTCAAAAGGGTGTCTGCCGTTGGACCCGCTTTGCACCAAAAAATGTGCCAGAGTTAATGATCTCTAAAGTCGTCAAACTATATATCGAAGAATTCAGTTTTTCGATATGAATCCAACCATATGTCCAGAGTTGGATTTCGGCGACCCGTGCACAAAATCATCCGTTGAGTCGGACCGTGGGGCCCGCAAAACGACGATCCGATCAACTATCTCAAAATCGAACCAAACTTGGCATACAGGATCAAAAAAATGATACGGTCCTATTGGCGCAAGTTTTATTTCAATCTGACGAGCATGTACAAACTAATTGAGAAATTTGCACAGAGGCCGATACGGTAAATTTCGATGGATACGTATCAAATTCATCGCGCACACGCAACCAATTTGAATTCCGTCAAAGCCCACACGATCATGAAGCCGTTACGCACCTTTCGATGCTTTCGATTCGTGACCACGTCGCCCGGATTGGCGGGACGCACGTCATATCGAGAGATTTTTCAATATTTTTACTATTTTAAAACAGATTTTTTGCCAAATTCAGAATCCGATTTCTCGATGCACAGTCGACAAAATCCAATTCCACAAAAAGGTAATTGAAGCCCTATAGGTTGTCTAGGACTGTCTTCAATTAGATTTCTAAAAATCGCTACTGCTTGGCAGAAATTTGCCTTCCAAGTCGAGTGCCTGGACTGTACTAGTATTCTATTTTTGCACGGTTATTCGTCAGTTTTGATGTTGACTTCTCAGAAAATCTAGGGCCTATAAAAATAAACTAATTGAAGAGGCTTACCGTCCTATATGTTGTGTACGCACCCGAAGCGACGCCTCGAAGAACGACCTATCGTGCGCGAAGAATCCTCGCTGCGAACTCACACCGCTGTTGCTGTCGTTTCTGGACAAACTAGGCCGTGCGCACGCATTCTTGGCCAACCCCGGCCGCGCACGGCGGTGGCACCGGTGGCGGGTGGCCGCCCAGGTGATGGAGGATGGGGCGTGGCTCTAGGGTTTTAGGTTTTCTCGATTTCTTGGTTATATACGCGCGGTTTCCTTCGTTCGGGTCGGGCATTGGGCGTTCAGCCTCGGATTGGCTCTCAGGTTTCAGCTTTGGGCGGTTGGGGAGAAGCCCACGCGCGATTTGGGATGTTTGGCCGACCCGTTTGTTCAGCTTGGCTCGAATATAGGGACGGTTGCTGCTCATTGGTTGGCTTAGGTCCACTTAGGAACAGTGTTGATTCCTATATAGCCTAATGCATATATTGATATACATATGTATATATATGTAAATATATGCTATTGAATATATATATATATATATATATATATATATATATATATATATATATATATATATATATATATATATATATATATATATATATATGTGTGTGTGTGTCACGACCCGCTCCCGAATAATCGGACACGAGTCGGACACGCCCAGCCTTCGTCGTTAGACACGACAAAGTAGCGGGTGGTCGCCCAGGTGACGGAGGATGGGGCGTGGCTCTAGGGTTTTAGTTTCTCTCGATTTCTTGGTTATATACGCGCGGTTTCCTTCGATCGGGTCGGGCATTGGGCGTTCAGCCTGGGATTAGCTCTCAGGTTTCAGCTTTGGGCGGTTGGGGAGAAGCCCACGTGCGATTTGGGATGTTTGGCCGACCCGTTTGTTCAGCTTGGCTCGAATATAGGGACGGTTGCTGCTCATTGGTTGGCTTAGGTCCACTTAGGAACAGTGTTGATTCCTATATAGCCTAATGCATATATTGATATACATATGTATATATATGTAAATATATGCCATTGAATATATATATATATATATATATATATATATATATATATATATATATATATATATATATATGTCACGACCCGCTCCCGAATAATCGGACATGAGTCGGACACGCCCAGCCTTCGTCGTTAGACACGACGAAGTAAGCTGTACCAAGCTAGGGAAAACTAACCAGATAAACATGAAAATATATAACCACATCATCTAAGAACGTATCCCAGAATGATCACCATAATCCACAATTCTATGTATGTAAATGTACGAGTCATCAAGAATGAAATGTACATGAATTCTAAAGACAATATCTAAAAGTAAAACTAAGTAATCTAAACCTGAAACCTCAAGCTAAGCCTCATCCTGCTCAGCTAAATCCTGGGCTCTGGCCCATAGAGTAGATCAATGTCCTGCAAGCATACCTGCAACATATCCTATTCAGGAGCAGAGCAAGTACAATTCTAGGTAATGAACAAGACATCATGATATGAAAGTACAAGGGAACGTGAAAAGTACAGGAAAGAAAATGTGAATAAGTACATGAAAGAACATGGTGTGTAAAGTACATGAAAGAACATGGTATGTAAAAACATGAAAGTACATGATATGTAAGCACCTGAAAGAACATGATATCATAGAATCACAGGAAATAAGTACAAGGTATATCTCCTGAACATGTGTGTACTATATTTGAAATATAACTAAATATGTGACCGGCTAGGGTAAGCACATGAAAGCACATGAAAGTACATGAATGGGCGGCTTAGGACCTGCGTGCACGATGCAGGGTCTAAGCTAAACACACCTGAGTTGTTACTTGGGATTGGTCACATAGATATATATTTCCCCACCCCAGGTACAAGTAAGAACAAGAGAACATGAGCACCAGAAAGTACATGACGTGTTGTAACGTGTCAATCAAGAAAGTACATGATAAAATGAAATGCACAAGACCGTAGAGTGTACTTGCCTTTGCTCCGGGAAGATCGGGAATAGGGAGATAATAGTCTCTATGTTGACCTGAATTTGATAATGTGTACAAGTTGGTTAATAAACAGCTAATTCTAATTGGTTTCTCAAGATTCTATTCACAAATATTTTCCTAATATAACCTTAGTTCTAAATTGCTAAACACTAGAGATACATTACAAGTTTAGATATCAAAAGTAGTTACAACCTAATCAATATAGGACTGCCTAATCCTTCTAGTTCTTTAACTTCATTTTAGCCATAAAAATCCAGTTAGGATATCAACTAGAATAGGGTACACCCTATTCCTGACCTTCTCATTAAATTCAGCCATCTGAAGTTTGGCATTTAGCATGAACTTCAGTAACAATCTACAGAGACAGGCACTAATCTTAAAAAAAATAAGACTGCTACAATTCCAGTTTTATGAAGTTCTGAACAAAGACAGGTCTTACACATGTGTATAAAATTACCATTGTCTGCACCAACAAAACAGTCTACCTAGCAATCCTGCTTTCTAAACTTCAGTTCACACTATTGCAGTTCAGTCCATAGGAAAAATACAAGCTTAGTATAAAACCTGGCCATCCCCAACCTTAACAAAAGCTAAACAAAACTCCAACTTAATATCCAAGTACAGGTTCAATTGGATGGAACCATCGAGATGTGACTCTCAAGCTCCTGAGATAACCAAATTGGAATTCTGTTTAGACTAACATGTTATTCAGTGATGTCCCAAATGCATTCAGTACAGTCTAAAACAATTTAAACTCCCAGACTAAAATATGGGGATTGATCTTTCAGTCAAGCCAATCCTAACTGCCCTCAGAACCCAAATATAACCTGGCATCAGCAGGTCAGTATTCAGGTCTCACAGTTCAGTCCAGGTCTCCAGATTTCATAAACAACATGGAGTGGAATAACTACAGTTTGCAGATTTTAAACTGAAGTTGACAGTGAGATGCCATCTCACTATTAACTTAAATCCAAACTCTCAAACTCAGATCCCAACCCACATCACCCCTTAGTTTTTCCCAAAGACCTGGACTAAGAAGAGTCCCACAACTGAACTGATCATCACAAGTTAACATCATTAAGAATCAATCCCCATTCAACCAATTTAAGTAGGTAACAGGATAGAATAGGCTCATGCCAATTGTCATGATCACTGAGATCACTCTCTCCCAATTTACAACCCCAACCCAACTCATCTTAGATTTAACAAAAGGAATCAAGGATAAATGGTCTCAGGTTTCAGAAATTGGATTG
Source organism: Iris pallida (assembly GCA_029216955.1). Taxonomy (NCBI): domain Eukaryota; kingdom Viridiplantae; phylum Streptophyta; class Magnoliopsida; order Asparagales; family Iridaceae; genus Iris; species Iris pallida. Next base: position 12,850 of record JANAVB010021393.1, read on the forward strand.
TAATGCTATGCAAAGAGCTCATCAATTCAGCTATATAGACTTGACTTCAACTCATTGATCTCCCACTCGAATAGATACCAACGTTCAAGTTTAGTTAAAACTGAAGTGGAAACATTTAAGTCCCAAACCCCATCTAATACTGCATATTCAATCCAGCTGAAACAATTTGCACTTATGTTAGTTTCAGTTTTCACTGAACTAAACAAGTGCAAATTTAATCAGGTTCAGGAAAACGATTAAATCATGCACAGGTGTTAAGGTTCAGCAATATGAACCAAGCACTGGATAAGTGTTCAGGTTCTCAATTATCACATATTGAATTGATTCTCAGGTTCAGACATAAGTCTCAGGTTCAAAACCAATTCCCAGAACAAAAGCATAACATCTCGATTCACTGATATGAATATCCAGTTCATCAATACTGAATGATGTCTCAGAATTCAATCCTCCTCCATACTGCATATGTAGTTGGCCTCACAGGATTAGTTTAGTTTGACGAATGATAATTCAATGGACTGAAACATAATACCACATAAATCAGGTTCATCACTGAACCATAATGCCACATAAATCAGGTTCATCACTGAACCATAATGCCTGCATAAATCGATATATTCGAATCTCAATTACCACACGAGCTACACTAATCATAATGAATTTAATAATATGCAAAAATATAGAATGTTACCTGATGATGCTATCACAATACTAATCCAAGTCCCAACCTAACGCTCAACTCAACTACCCTCAATTGAATGGATCCGAAAATCCTCTGAAACAAAAGATCGAACAGGTTGCAAACAGGAATTAATTCCAGTGCCAGTGGATGATTAGATCTATCCTTAATAAATGAAGATCGAGTTTCTAAAAGAAACTTACCAAATCAAGGATCAACTCAGCAACAATTAGAATGGATTCGATTGATTGAATGATCGAATTCCTCGCAATGATATAGCAACCAAATCTGACAATTGAATGAATCGAAGCCTACTATCAGATCTATAAGGAATTGATCCATTTGGAGTTGAGAGTGATCACGAGGCCTAGAATTGATAAATTCAAACCTGAAGGAAACAGATTTTGACGAGGAAGAAGAGTACTGGAACCTCGGTTGTCCTTGCTCGTCGAGACACCCGCTGGTTGGTTCTTATGCTGTCAACGTCGATCCTCCGGTGGGGGTCGACTCCTTCTTCATTGCCATGATCGTAGCTCTCCTCTGAGATTGAAAGTGGATGGAGGAAAAGAAGTTGGAGAAGATGGTTGTTATGACAAATTGGTGGTGATCCTTGGGATTTATAGCAAGCCACAGCTGCTTGATACCTACGCCAAGTTTTGGCGCCCAAAAATTGGTTAGGGAAAAATCGCTCGAATGAGAAATGCAACAATTCAACAGAATTTCTCTTTCCCTTGCCAACAGAATTGAGAAGGTCCAATGAAATAATTAACATAGTGGTTTAAACTTATAGGCCAGGAGTAGAAGAATGGCCCAACACCAAGCCCATGGTTTAAAGGAAACCCAAATAAAGGAATAAGAAGTCCAATTTTAAAACAAAGTATCATTAAATCTATTTAAAGCACATTATTATTATTTAAAAAAAAATATGAGAAGTGGAGTTACAAATATTCCCCCCTCAAAAAATTTCGTCCTCGAAATTCGAAGACCCAAACATAAAACTCAGTAATTCACAAAAGATCCAACCATCAGTCATTTATTAAAGGTAGAATTTCAAAAGAGATAGAGTACAATCAATCAAATAGAGTGGGATAGCGCTCCCGCATCTCGTCCTCGCGCTCCCATGTGGACTCTCCTGGAGAGTGGTGTCTCCATATGACACGGACAAGAGGAATGGTCTGGTTCCGCAGACGCTTCTCCCTCCGGTCCAGGATCTCTAATGGCTGCTCCTCGTAGGTCAAACTCGGGCCCACCTCAAGCTCAGAATAGTCCATCACATGGCTCGGGTCTGGAATGTATCGTCGAAGCTGAGATATGTGGAAAACATCATGCACTCCCTCCAATCTAGCTGGAAGTGCTTGTCGATACGCCACCTCGCCAATCCGTGCCGTCACGTCGAAAGGTCCGATGAATCTCGGGCTGAGCTTCCCGCCTCTGTCAAATCTGATGACGCCCCTAGTCAGTGAGATCTTCAGGAACACTCTGTCTCCTACTGCAAACTCAAGTGGCCGTCCGCTGCTGTCCGTCCAGTACTTCTGCCGATCCTGTGTAACTCTGAGATGCCCTGAGCCCTCGAGATCAAATATGATAACATGATCTACCAATGATCATAATCAAATAGGCACGAGGTGGAACGAAGTTCAATTACATCTTAGAGGAGCAAAATCATGAAGACACAATTATTAGGTACGATCAAGAATCGATAGTTTAACACAGGTAGACTAGAACAAGATAGAAAATTATTGTCAGATAGACATGACTTTAAGATTGAAGTTTAGACAAGACAACGAAATATGGAATCACAATCTGGTAATATACAATTTTGAGGAATTCAATGATCTAACGATAAAATGTTAGAAGGAAAATTTAGCAAGGGTTGATTTGAGGAACGTACAATATACTCAGGAGATATTAGAATCAAATCAGGGTGAACATGCAAGAATTTGTGATTCTCGAAAACCAATAATCATATAAAAAGGAAATATAGTCTCCAGAATATCCAAGAACATGTTGGTATCTGAAATCACTTTGCTTAGAATCCCTATCCCGCCAGTATGTATCTGACTGCAATGGACTTTCGGCTCCGTGACTCAAATAACAATATGTCTCTGAATACTCTATCAACCTTTTCCATTTTCCAACAATCATTAACGAAACAACCCAAGAGATCAAAATATGAAGAATATGACAAGTCTCGACAATACTCGAAAACCTATGGGTGTCTAAAATCACTTCAACTTAGAGTTCCTGCCTCGCCAGTGCGCTACTGGCTGCAGTGAACCCTCAATCTCCATAATATCCAGCTAATGGCTGCAGCGCGCAACTGTCATGCCATAGTAGGTCATCGAATAACCTCTCGACTTTATCCCTAGGAATTTCAAAAGAGTTTCAAGGAATTCAAGATGAGTTTCAATAGTCCAAGTCACGGAAATGGTGAAGTTACCTGACTGTTAGAATACAAGGGTTTATTAGGTACTAAGAGACGACAAAGGATCCAATCAGTGAGTACAAAAGGGCAACCAGAGAGATTTCAGACAGGGAGCGAAGTTTCAAATTATAACGAAATTTCAACTGATATCTGGAATGGTAACGAGATTCCATATATAGGACATTATCCCGAAGGGATAACAGAGTCTCGAAGGATGGACAGTAGCAAGGCATCAAATATAAGACAATGTCACAAAATAAGAATTAAATCGCGCATTGAAAACGAAGTTCAACAAAATCTCAAGTAACGACAAAATCTCGAACAGATCCCGAATGGGAAATAAAATCTCCAATAGTATACAAAGTCTCACTAGAACTAAAATATCAACAAAATTACAGATAGAAAGTAATTCTCGAACAAGAAGCAAGGAGAAATAGGGTATCAAGCAGTGAATAGGGAACAAACATTGAATGGAGAGTATGAAACAGGCGAAATCTTAAATAGAAAATGAGGTCAAATAAGGTTGTGGACAAACAATTTCTTGAATATGAGGCAAAATCTCGAAGGAAAGCAAGGTTCCGAATAGGAAACAGGATCTCAAAATCACGATTAGAAAACCAAATTTCAATAAAGCCTCGAATAGAAAACTGAAACGAGTAGGAAGCAAGATCAAAACAAAGTAGTGGACAACAACTTTCAAATCAAAAATCATGAATGGAAAACAAGTTTTATATAGAGAACGAGTCATAATCCCAAAATAGGAAAAGAAATATTCAAACCTTCAAAAGAATCCTCCACAATGTCCTGAATAGGACGAAGCTTAAACAAGTTTCGAATGAGGAACAGGATTTCAAAATAAAATCTCGAGAAACGATTAAATATCAATGAAGTTTGATAAATGAACAAAATTTGTAAATAGGAGCCATTACTAGGAAACAAGGTCAGGAATGATGAATATGCCAACGGTATCGAATAATGAATTTTAAACAATTTATCGATTTGGGATCTGAAACAAGTTTATCTAAGTAGGAAACAATATCTCGAAATAAGTTTCGACATCAACCAAGGTTCCAAAATAGAAACAAGAAGTTTCAAGAAATGATCAATGTGTTAGGAGGAATTTAAGGAAAGACTGGATTATTAATCAAGATACATGGTTTTCCCAACCATGCAAAAGAAATCTTCTGTCTTCAGTCTATCTTCAGTGTTCTTCCGGGAATGGAATCTCTTCAACCTTCTTCAACTGTCCTGTCGTAGGCCGGTCCTTGCGGTAGTGCTCCATGTGGTTGCTGATTCTGAAAAGGTGGTTCCCTTTTACTGTAGTCTGATGCTTCTCGTGCTTGTTCTCGGGCAGTGTGATCAACGTTCTCCAGCAGTCCTTGACTTGGTGGGCAGGCGATCCGTAGTACAGTATAGCCTCCGTCTTTTGCAGCACTCTTCATAGTGGCATCCTGAGAGGTGGCAGAAATTGTAAATGATCGTCGGCTGGATCTGAATCTGGATCTCCCGCTGGGGCTGAAGTGCAGGGCTCTGGCAGGAATATATGACTGCTGGCGTGCTGGCTGCTGAGATCTGCTCCTGATGATGCGACTGGTGAAAACGCTGACTAAGTGTTGTGACGCTTTGCGGGTCCAGGGTAGTTGTTGTCTTTGTCATAAATCTTCATGTTCCTTCTGAGCTTCAGTTTTCCGTTGTGTCCTATTGTCTGTGCTACATTCTGGAACTCCTGACAGGTGGCTCTAATCTTCAGAGAAGTCGGGTCCTCAGAAACTTGGGTGATCTTTGAAGAACAGTTTGGCAACTCTAGAGGGGGGGGGGGGTGAATAGAGTATATATATAAAATGACCAATTAAAAAATAACTCTTTCACGAACAATGAATAATCAGAGTAAAATGCGGAATGTAAATGAAAGGCAAGAGAGCAAACGCAAACACAGCAATTTTAACCTGGTTTCCCTCGTGGAGGACTAGTCCAGGCCTGAGAACTCTAGCTCAGGATTAAATCCACTATTTGTGAAATAGTAGCTTACAACCCGTGCCTTTTCTTCAGAAGAGCACGTCAACTTCTTACAGAGAATCGCAGTGGCGATTGCTTGGAATTGTCCAAGCGACTTCTTCACTCTTGCACAAGAATCCTAACTGAGAGATGCTGAGCACTCGAGACTTAGGAGGCTTGTGGCTAGTAGATGGGAAGGGTATGGCTTATAGAGCTTGTAGGAGAGAAGAGAAGAGAAGATTGAGTGATTCAAAATGAGAGAATTCATGCCCTATTTATACTGATTTTTGAGGCAGAATTCGGCCAGAATTCGGGTAGGAGAATTCAAAATTTTGGCCGTTGGACAGCTAGCAACCAGCTAACCCTAAAATTAGGGTTCCTGATTTCTAGGGGACAGAGTTCGGCCCGAACTCTGTGTGGAGGCAGAGTTCGGCCCGAACTCTGTCTCCAGAGCACAGAATGGTTCTAAGTGGGACTTGTGGGCAATTTTTGTTTTGGTGGAGCTTGGGATTTTGGGTAGGCTTGTAGACTAAGTTCCAAGAGCTCAGCATAACTCAGAGTACATACTTCTAGACTCAATAAAATGTAAAAGTACAGACTCGAAAATATACTGATAGTCAGAAGCTGAGCTGTCGTCTGTCCCGAACTGAACGCAGACGTCGTGTGTCGTATTGAATTTATACAGATATTATTTAGTCAATGTAGTCAATATTTGGTTGACTGTGACTTTGTGTCAACAATCTCCCCCATATTGATAATTGACAAAATAATATATGTATATTTCAATATCCATACCTTGACACAGTTGATTACAATATAGCTCCCCCATAACTGATGCAGAGCTAGTATCGGATAGCTCCCCCGTAATTAGTGAACGGTTCCGAGCTAGAAGTAGTAGCTCTCCCCCGTAAACAGTGCATATAACCTGTAACCTGATAGATAACATTTTCCCAGAGCAAGAACGAGCACAGATATACACGGATATAGAACCTGTAATAGTTTCCCAAAACAAGCCAGCACAAAAATATACATATGTTTCTCCCCCTTTTGGCAGTTAGCAATATAAGAAGCAATGAATAGTAATGCAACCACACTAAGAGAAGAAACAGTATAATATTTGACAAGAAAATGTATTGAGAAAGAGCATAAAATGATGTCTTTCAACCAAAATGTCGAATACATCATCAGTGTTTTTAAGATAAAAAAAAAACAGTACATAAATCCATAACTAAATAACTAAAAACATAAAGCAACTAGACCATCAGCAGTGGCAAGCAGCATATCAAGCTAGTCTCCATCACGGAGCACCAGAAGGTCCTGGAACATCTGAAGGACCAGGGAAAGAGCGACGAGGGTCCACGAAAGCATCATCCGGATCCATATACCTTATGACCCACGGATCGTCTATATGATGACCCGCGCGATCTGGATCCCGCTCAATAGGCACATGCAGATCAGGATGACGAGCAAGCGAATACCGCATATCATGCAGAGAGTTCCCAAGGGCACTAATCTGCAGAGTGGTACGGTAATCCTGCTGCGTCCAGCGATCATCCTCAAGAGCAAAACGATCGCGAAGCATAGTCTGAATGGACTCAAGAGAGGCAGGAGGAGGAGGTGCATCCTGACCAAGAGGAGGGGCGTCAGGCTCCTCATCATCAGAATGCTCAGAGGCCTCAAGAGAGGCGACAACTGCCTGAGTACGGCGTGCCTTGGACAGGAAAGCAGGAGCAGGTAAGAATGGACAGTCATGAAGAGGAATGATAAATGCACGAAAAACCATAGGAAGATATAAAGGATAAACCAATGCCCTTGGTTTCTTCCTACAATTTATCATCCAATCCATCATTGTCCTAGGAAGATTGAATGGGATACGATAATGAAGATGATATAAGGCAGAGATCTCAAAGTATGTAACTTCATCAGTTGAACCAGCCTTGGGTAAGATGGTGTTAAAAACCATTCGATGAAGCTCATAGAAGTAGGGGTTGAGATGCTTAGCCATAAGTTTGCGAGGACTTATGTTAGGAGCACATAATTCCTCCTTGAATCCTTCAAGAGAAGTATCGCCAACAAATTGAAATTGACGTGCTTCCACAAGTTTATCCCAAGCATCAAGATTAACAAGTTCAAGAAACTCCCCCAACTCCGAATCATTGAAGGCGATGTCAATACCGGCAACCCGGGAATAGATGTGGGTTGCATCAAAAGTTAAATTGCAATAAAACATTTGGATTGCACTTCGGTAGATGACAAAATTTGAAGCAACTAAAGCATCCAAACACAGATCACGGAATAAAGACTCATATTGAGAAAATATGGTGAAGTTTATGGGATGACCCCCAAACACCGGACGCGTTCTAAAATCGCTAAACCATTCATTTGAGGCTTCTAGCGATACAAATAGACGGTCGTCGTAAGTGTTAGGGTCATTGGGACTCGATGGATTGAACAACGGATGAAGGGGGTGTTGTTCATCTACTTGTTCAATCGGAGGAGGAGGATTCGAAGAGGAAGCACCCTCGGTTCGGATCCTCTTCCCTCGATTGGGCAAGCGTGGAGCCATTTGCAAGAAATTGGATAACTTGAGATGGAGAGAAAATGAGAGTTATACCTGAAAATAATGTCAAACAGTTGAAGAGAACGTTGAAAAACCCTTTTTCCTTGATTTTGAGAAGAAATAGAGCCCTCTATCTCAAGAACTAGGGTTAGGGTTTGGAAGGAAGAAGATGGAATAGGTGGAGAAGAAGGAATTATGGGAGGAAAGAGAGAGAAACCCTAAATAAAATAGGGCTTGGTCTTTGGTCGGGTGAAATATTGACCATTGGATTAGAGTAGATCCAACGGCAGAGCCAGATCCCGACCCTGGAACCAAGAGACCGAACTCGGCCCGAACTCGGATAGGAGCAGAGTTCGGCCCGAGTTCTGGATCAATGGTCCAGAACAGAACAAAGGCTAAAATGAAGTAAAAGTAGAAGTATAACAAGAAATGATAACAAAGAAAAATTTAAGAGTTAAACAAAAGAGAGTTGAGGACAACAAAGAGAATAGAATAGATAGAGATGGAGAGGAACACAGAAAACATAATGAACTTTTAGAAAATATCAATTAGGCAATATTAAATCAAAACGAGCCATATAATAAATAAGGATATATATTGTGGTTCAATAGTCCAAATTTGCCATGGGTTAGCTGCAGGGGCCGGATCCCAGCTAGCGGTAGTCCTGAGGACTAGTGCACCGTGTCGCTTAGGCTTTTACGCCTTGTTGTCAGAAGGACCCTTTCGGCTTGTACCCATACCAAATTCTTTGTAAAGGAATCACAATATACTCGATATTTACGCAGGTGAGTTTCAATTTATGACTGCTTCATCTAAGATTCCAAGTTCACGACAAAGAAAATTGAAGCGCTCTTCGGATAGTGGCTTAGTAAAGAAATCTGCCAGCTGATGATCAGTGTCAATAAATTCTAAGTTAATCGTGCCATTTTGCTGATGATCACGCAAAAAGTGATGTCTGATCTCAATGTGTTTAGTGCGTGAGTGGCAGACAGGGTTCTTAGTCAAATTGATGGCACTAGTATTGTCACAGAATATAGGAATATGCATGAAAGATAACTTATAGTCTTCAAGGGTTTGCTTCATCCACAGAATCTGTGCACAACAACGCCCAGCTGCTATATATTCAGCTTCTGTTGTGGATAGTACGACAGAGTTCTGCTTCTTGCTAAACCATGAGACTAAAGCCTTTCCTAACAAATGACACGTGCCGCTCGTACTTTTACGGTCGACCTTGCATCCAGCAAAGTCAGCATCAGAGTAACCGATGAGGTCAAATGATGTTGACTTGGGATACCATAGGCCCACTGTAACCGTACCCTTAAGGTATCTAAAGATACGCTTAACCGCGGTCATGTGTGATTCCTTAGGATTAGCTTGATATCTAGCACATAGGCAAACACTGAACATGATATCGGGACGACTAGCAGTTAAATAAAGTAAGCTGCCTATCATACCTCGATACTTACGTTGATCAACAGGTTTACCGCTCTCATCTGGTTCGAGTTTGGTTGAAGTAGCCATTGGCGTGCTGATTGGTTTGATGTTGTCAAGATCGAACTTCTTCAGCATGTCCTTGGTGTACTTTGATTGGCAGATGAAAGTTCCATTTGCCAGTTGCTTTACTTGCAGGCCAAGAAAGTAGTTGAGCTCTCCCATCATGCTCATCTCAAATTCTGTCTGCATACACTTGGCAAATTCTTGACAAAGAGTTTCATCAGTAGACCCAAAAATAATATCATCAACATAAATCTGAATTAATAGAATGGTGTCTTTGAAAGATTTGATAAACAGTGTAGTGTCAATTTTCCCTTTTGAAAAACCTTTCTCAAGCAAGAAACTGCTGAGCCTTTCATACCAAGCTCTGGGGGCTTGTTTAAGGCCATAAAGCGCTTTCTTCAGCTTGAATACGTGGTCGGGAAATTTGTGATTTTCAAAGCCAGGGGGTTGTTTGACATAAACTTCCTCCTTAATAAAGCCATTCAAGAAAGCACTTTTAACATCCATTTGAAATAATTTAAAGTTCTGATGATTGGCAAAAGCACAAAGCATCCGAATGGATTCTAGTCTAGCAACAGGAGCATATGTCTCATCGTAGTCGATACCTTCCTCTTGGTTGTATCCTTGAGCTACTAGACGAGCTTTGTTACGTGTGACTGAACCATCTTCATTTACTTTGTTTCTAAACACCCATTTGGTACCAATTATTGAGTGATTAGCCGGTCTAGGAACTAGTTCCCATACTTGGCTCCTCTCAAATTGGTTGAGTTCTTCTTGCATGGCAGAGATCCAAAATTCATCAGTAAAAGCTTCAGTAATGTTTTTAGGCTCTACTTGTGAAATGAAGGCAGTGCTAGCAACAGAGTCTCTTAATGATGATCTAGTAGTAACTCCACGTGAAACTTCACCTAAAACTAAATTTTCTGGATGAGAAGGTTTGAATGAAAATTTCTTAGGCAAACCCTCCAGAGAATTAGTTTCGGTTGAAGTATTCATTGGAGTAGAAGAAGTTGATGGCTCAACATCATCATCAAGAGCACTTACTGCACTGTTATCTTCATCAAAAGTCACATTAGTTGACTCCTCCACAATAAGTGAGCGTTTATTGAAAACTCTATATCCCTTACTCTTGGCGGCATAACCAAGAAAGATACCATCGTCAGCTTTGGCATCAAATTTGCCTAAGTTGTCTTTGGTGTTAAGGATAAAACATCTACAACCAAAAACTTTAAAATAAGAAACATTGGGGGTTCTCCCAAACCAAAGTTCATAGGGTGTTTTCTTCGTAATGGGACGAATAAGCACTCTATTCAAAATATGGCATGCTGTACTTACAGCCTCAGCCCAAAAATATTTCGGAAGAGAAAATTTATTCAACATGACTCTAGCCATATCGCCAAGAGTCCTATTCTTCCGCTCCACAACGCCATTTTGTCGAGGAGTTCTAGGACAAGAAAATTCATGATCAAAACCATTTGCATTACAAAAACTTTCAAAATCTGAATTTACGAATTCGCCTCCATGATCACTTCGGATTCGAGTAATCATGTAGCCTTTTTCGTTTTGAACTTTATTTACAAAAACTTTGAAAACAGAGATAGCTTCGCTCTTATTAGCGAGAAAGAAAACCCAAGTAAATCTCGAAAAATCATCAACAATAACAAATGCATAAAGTTTGCCACCAAGGCTAGCTATTCTACTAGGACCAAATAAATCCATATGAAGTAATTGTAAGGGTCTAGTAGTACTTACAGAGTTGATGGAATGAAATGAAGATTTAGTTGCCTTGTTTAGTTCACATTCGGCACATACCGTGTCCTTTTTGAATGTGATGTCAGGCAATCCTCTCACTAGCTTCTTGGTAGAAAGCCTGGATATAGCATCCATGTTGGCATGACCGAGACGCTGGTGCCAAAGTAGTCGTTTGTCTTTGTGGGCATATAAACATCTACCTGCATGGTTAGTATTTATAGAGAGATAGAAAATATAGATATTGTCCTCTCTTTTTCCTTCAAAAGCAATGTCTCCTGTTGACCTATCGTAGATATAGCAACAGTTTTGTCCAAAGTTAATATCATATCCATGATCAGCAAGATGGCTAATGCTGAGCAGGTTATGCTTTAACTCGGTCACTAGGCAGACATCCTTTATAACAGGAGAAGGAGGATGACCAATAATACCGTTACCTATTATGTGCCCTTTGAGATTGTTACCGAAGGATACGTATCCTTCTCTTTTCATCGATAGTGATGCAAAAAGATTTGCGTCTCCCGTCATATGTCGCGAGCATCCACTATCGAGAATCCACTTACTCTCAGTTGAGAAGAGAAGGTCCACCTACAGCCATCATAGATGTGACCTTTGGTACCCATTTTCTTGAGGGTCCTGAAAAGTTAGTTTTTGGAAACCAAGCATATATTTTCCTGTCTACCAGTCTTCTAACTCTACACTGTGGTGAGATGTGTCCATGTGTTCCACAGTAAGTACAGATAGCATTTTTATTTATACTGGGAGCATGAGAATGATATCTATAAGCAACAGGATGAGAATGATATGGAGAGTTAGCATGGTAATGATGACTATGCATAGAGTGAGTGGCATGATGATGATGTCTGTGTCGCATAGCATGATGATATTGACTGTGAGGAGTGGCATGCTGAAATTGTCTATATGGCATAGTGTAATATTGTGGCATAACATGATGATTTTGCCTATGTGACCTAATATGATGATTTTGTCTACGTGGCATGGTATGTTGATGTGTCATAGTATGATGACCTTGTCTATGTGTAGAGTGATATTGGTTGTGTCTTTGTGCAGTATGATGAGTATGATGAATATTTTTACGTGGTTTGTGAAAGTTTGTGTATATAAATGCATGGTTATGTGCTGCATGAGAATGATGTGGTTGACTAGCATGAGTGGTGTTGTGCCCATGTGATTGGGTTTGAGGTTGAACAACCTGTTTACCCAATTTGGTTTCTAATCTTTTAGACATAGCTTGTAGTTCATCAATCTTGATGTTTAAGCCATAAATCTTAGTCATGGAAATCTTGTGTCTACTCTTTTCTTCAGCAAGCAACGTGTTGAGAGTAGTGATTTCTTGAATTTGTTGCTCAATGCGTGCTTCAGCATCATGTAAGCTTAATTTAAGCTTGGATACTTCATCAGTGTCATTTGTGGGTGATGTGTTTCTAACATTATCAAGAAGTAAAGAAATTCTTTGTATCTCATCTTCTAGACTTTTGATTTTGTCCTTGGCATGCTTGTATTTACCGATAACCTTTTTGTGATCATCAAGTAAATCGGTGAAAGCATCGCCAAGTTCATCAAAAGAGAAGTCATCTAAAGTTTCGTTTGATACCTTGGTGGAATTTGCCATGAGGCACACATTTGCTTTGTCTTGAGGAGAGTTCTTTTCTTCCTCGGAGTCACTTGCTTCGCTTTCATGCCAAATGCTTGTGTTGGCATATCTTTTTGATGAGTTCTTCTTGTAGGGCTTTTTATACCGGTTGCTCTTCTTTAAGAGCGGACAGTCTCTTCTGACGTGTCCAGTCTTTTTGCAACCATAGCAAGTTGGCTCTTCTTCATCGTCTTCTTGTGGTTCCTTCTTTCTTTGATTGAAGCGAAGGAATTTCTTGAAGTTACGTACCATGAGAGCTTGGTCTTCATCATCTGAGATATCGTCTTCAGTCTCATCGTGATCAACCTTTCGTCGATGAACTTTGAGTGCTATCTCCCTGGTCTTCGGAGCAGGCTCTTCGAAGTCCTTGAGGTCAAGCTCGTGAGTCATGAGCTTGCCCATCAAAGTCTCCATAGACATACTTGTGAGATCATTTCCTTCTATGATGGCTGTCACCTTAGGGTTCCAAATCTTTGGTAACCCTCTGAGTAGCTTGCGGATCTTCTCATGGTTTGAGTACTGCTTACCAAGCGAGGATAACGGGTTGATGATGTCGAGGAATCTTGTAAACATTTGAGTGATCGTCTCATTTGGCTTCATCTTAAAGGCTTCGTACTCTTGAGTGAGACGGCTTATCTTTGATTCCTTGACTTGAGTGGTTCCTTCATGCGTCACTTCCAGAAGTCTCCATACTTCATGAGCAGTGGTGCATGTAGAGACCCTGTTAAACTCGTTCCTGTCTATAGCACAGAATAAAGCATTAATAGCCCTAGCATCTAGACTTGCCTGTTTCTTCTCCTCGACAGAATATTTGTCGTGTGGTTTCTCAGTGAGGTCACCATCGAAACTATTCTGGCGGGCTTTTGTAACCGTCAGTTACGACAGTCCACAGGTCAAAGTCTAGAGACTTCAGATAAAAACTCACCTTGTTTTCCAATATGTGTAGTTAGTCCCATCAAATAGGGGAGGCCTATGAGTGGACTGACCTTCACCATGATTGGAGATCAAGGATTG
>JANAVB010021394.1:0-21262 GCA_029216955.1 Iris pallida
GCCAAAATATGGAGAAGAAGTAGTCATGTTAAGAAGAGAAGAAAACACAAGAATAAATCCTATGTCCGATCGAAGGTGCATCTTTGAGATTGCGCCGCGCATTTCTGAACAAAAGTGACAAATACTTGATGCAGGTTAGGCAGGGATGCCAGGACTGCATCCGTTTTCTGACTCTCTCATAGAAAGCTGATGTATCTAGGATCAAATGCAAGTAAGAGCGGTTTAAAACTGGAAATTCTTTCACTCCTCACCTACCGGGGAGGCATTATATCTATATACTCTATATATATAATATATATCTATAATAATATATTATATATATATTATATATATATATATGGTGGTGGCTAAAGCCTTCAATGACAACGAAAAAACAAGAATGGAGAAGGGAGATAGCCCTTACTCCTACAGGAGAGGGGGAGGGCGATATTCCTAGTTTCTACAGGTGAGGGGGATAAGCCCCAAAATATGGAGAGAAGTAGTCATGTTAAGAAGAGAAGGACTAACTCCTATTGTTCGATCGAAGAGTGCATCTTTGGAGATTTGCGCCGCGCATTTCCTGAACAAAGTTGATAAATACTTGATGCAGGTTAGGGAAGGATGCCAGGGCTGCATCCGTTTTCTTGACTCTCTCACGGAAAGCCTGATGATATCTAGGATCAAATGCAAGAGCGGATAAAATGGAAATCTCTTTCACATCCTCACCTACCGGGGTGGAATCAACGATCCTGGCCAAAAAAACCCATTAGTTTAGTCTTGGTTTCCCTAACTAATGCATGCTATAGCTCTGCACTCGTCGCAGCTGGATTAGTAGACTGGGAATAGGCATGAATACCTAATGATCGAAGCAGATTTGGAGGCATCAGTAGGCCACGTATGCTTCTCCGCGATAGGCAAGCGCACGGGTGATTCCAGTTGAGGGTCGTAAATCTGGATGGAAGAGGAGCTGACAAGGGTCTGGTCTGCCAGAATCGCATGAACCGGACAAACAATCTCTGCTGCCTCCTGTACAATATCTTCTACAACAACTTCTTCTTCTTCTTCTGCCTCCAGTACGGTATCTTCAACGAGCTCGACCGAGTTGATGGTCTGACGACTGTCGTTCTCCTCCTGGGTTACGACGGTGTAGTGCCGAATATCTACCAGATGCCTGTTGGGGCTTATAGCCGCTCGATTCCAAAAGATTCTCCTGTGTCAGATGCTCTACATCTATTATGGAGACAACTTACATGTCTTGTATGCCACTAATCTCTGTGACTTCTTCTGAAATATGATCCCCCTGGTTGGCTTCAGGGAGTGTAGTCACCTGGGAATTTTTTGGGAGGACTGAGACAAGGGTGTCAAACTTGTTGGTGAGGTTTAGGGCTGGGGAATTGTAGGGAACGATGGCCCAGTTGTGCTTGTTCTTGAGTATGGGAGTTTCCAGCACTTGTTTTGTACCGAATGTGATCGTCAGGTAAAGGAAAGAGAGGGGATTGATAACTTTTTCTGGCCGTATGAGGGGCGACCTTCCGGATCGCTTCTTCATCAACTCTGGGTACGCACAAAAATAGAGCTCGGTGGAGTGGCCTCTCATATGACATTGTTTGCAGAAGATGATACTGTTGTCATATAAAATTTGTTGGGTATGCATCTTGCTCCCGAGCGAGATTTGGATATGGTTGGGGAGAGCCTTCGATAAGTCAAGCTCCATGCATATTTTGGCGTAGTTCACTTTCGAGAGATTACGAGTTTCTTCCGCCAAGGCCACAAACGTCCCAAAGGAGTTAGCAATCCTCTTTAACGCGACAGGGACAAAGCAAATAAGAGGAAGATTTAGGGAGAGTGACCCAGACCGAGGCGATAGCTGATTCTACTTTAGTATTGAATTTCGGTGACCATCTGACGATTTTCATGGTGTGAGAGTCAATCTTGTCAGAGCCTTTGGTCCAGACGTTCTTGTGATCTTTTTCTGAGGAAAGGTGCAAGAGAATGTGTTTGGGGTCCAGGGGTGCCACCCTATAAGCCAATGAGAGCCCCCAGCTAGCAAAAACTTCTTGCACCAGCTGAAGTTTCGGACAACCATTAGAAAATTTGAGGATAAAAATATGCGGGAATGTAGCTGCCAGAGATGAAATTTCTATGTCGGAGAACGACACCAAGATCTCTTGAGTGTCTGTCGAGTATTCGACCTCAGGGAGATCAACTTCATAGAAAAGCGGGGGTAACTTAGCAGATCTGACAGGTCTGAGTAAGTCTACAAAAGACGAAGAGTTTTTACAGATGGGGGTGGACATCAAGAGGTTCACCAAGGGGGGTGAGACAGAGGATGGCACCTAAGAGGAAACAAATTCGCTTGTATGAGGCTTGATGGAAAGGTCTGTAGATGGCACAGGGAAGGAATCCTAGTCGCTGAGTGGCTCGAGGGGATATGCCAAAGCAGGGGGTACCATAGAAGAAGCTGCGCAGGCTGGGAGAAAGCGCAGCAACGCCTAATCGAGTGGAGGGCCTGGTTGCGTGCGCCAAAGGCATGAGCGGGGGAGGGCACAGAAGCGCGCATGCCAGAAGATGGCGCATAGTCCCGCGCGCCTCCTGTAAGGGGCTCACAAGAGACCGTGCCAACATAAGAGAGGGGGGCAGCGACCAAAAGGTCATCCTGGGAGGGTAGCGACGCAGCACCAAACGCTGAACCTGCCAGGGAGGAGGATGATGCTGGGAAGTAGTGCGCGTCAAAGAAGGTAAGGAAGAGCCGCTAACGATGGGGTCCGAATAGCGCTCTCCTAAAGCAATCGCCAGGGGGTCTGTGCCACTCAGAGCAGGGCACAAAGGGAGTGCAAAACTTGAATTCAAATTCGAATTCGAAGTACATAGCGAGGAGCGGGAAGGGGGAGGGGCTATATGCCCGAGGAAGGTGACGTTCCCTTAGGAAGCTGCGATTGGAGAGCGCCCGGGGATGTGTCAGAGGGATTCCTCGTCGACAGCCACGCCATAGTCGTCGGGGAGGATCCTAGCCGGGGGGCGGTGGTGGCAGGGGTCCACCGTAAGGGGGCCGCAACCCCGGTCGAGGGCGGACCGAACAACGACTGTTGGTGCGCCGACCAGTGGAAAGGCACCACGGGGATCCCAGCCGCTTGATGAGGGCTGCGAAGAGGCGACCTTGGGGGGACGACGCCCCGGGGGGAGCCGACCATGGATGCAGGGGGACCAGAGAATAGGCCTCAACCCACGCCGGAGCAAACTCCTCGACTAGGAGAGGTCAGAGGCGGGAGCACAACTGCCCGGCCGCGTGAGGGGCACCAGCCGGCCGCGGCCTGCCGGAGGCAGGGAAGCGGTGCTAAGGAGAAGAAGACCTCGAGGAGTCGCCCGGTTTCTGGAAATCTCCTATATATATATATATATATATATATATATATATATATATATATAATATATATATATATATATATATATATATATATATATATATGAGATTTCCAGAAAACCGGGTGACTCCTCGATGTATATATATATATATATATATAATATTATAATAATATATAATATATATATATAAATATTGTAACTTATGTTTATAAAATTATTATTTTACTATGCTAATATGATACTATGTATAATAGATTTGAGTACATCTATGATTATATTTTAGTTAGCTAATTTATGACTAGATTGAGACTATATATGGTATGTATACATATAAGGTATGTGTGATGTCATTGAGTTGGAATTGATTTTAGTTCATTTATATTCTAGGAGTTTGGATCGTTCGAGCACAATAGTTGGAGTCGGACCGTTGCTGTACACTCATCCTGAGGTTCCATGCAAGATACCTTGCCATTACATGTTTTGTTTAAATTCTTTATGTCTATTTTTGTGTTGTTAGCGGTAGTTTTAGTAGTGTGTGTCTAAGCATGACTTAGGTGCTACCGATAATGCTATCGATATGGTAGCGGATGCATGTGTGTGTGAGAGACTTAAATTTAGTAGACGTTCCCAAAATTATGAAGTTATTCGTAATAACTTCTATGACTTGTCACGAGGCATCACACGACACTGTGAGCGAGGTACATTGAGTCGGCACAAGCTTACGTATTTGATTAATCATTGAGATATGAGTTATTCATGTGTCAGTACATATGGAGTTAGATGGTGTCTAGCGTATTGACTCGCATTGAGATATGAGTTATTCGTTTCATGGATATGACTTGTATCATTCATGGACGGGGAAGACTACTAGTAGGCGTATGAGGCAGCCCCTTTAGATTATTTAATCTCTGGAGGAGATTATAGAGTCATGAGCCTCATAGTTTAATAGTTGCCTGTTTGGCTCATAGTTCATAGCATCGACTCATATGTGTATTCGTAGGTTCTATATATTAGAGTAGCATGCGTATACATACAACTGGCATGTTACGTATTTCTAGTACTTTGTATATTGAGATTAGGCGTCACATGTTTTTGTGGTGGCCCATGCGGGTTAACGAAAATTGTTTTGATTATGTCACTGTACCGAGCAAGCTTGCTTATAGGATTAGAGTTCAGGATCTCATCCACATATTTGATCACCTTCATTAATTTTAATTTTTAGGACTCTCATTTGACTGCTTGACTTGCATCTAGCTTGATCCTGTCCTAACGTAATATAACGTAATCTATATTTTTGTGCCAATAGGACGGACCTTCGTAGTGGACGTATCTTCCCTTGCTATCACATCAGAAAAGCGGGAGCATAAATACTAGAAGCCATAGGTGCTGGTTGAGTCTTTGCGAATTATGCAAAGTCATGGTGGTACCTAGGATAGTCGTACTACTGCGAGCCTGCGACCAATTAAGGAAGAGGATTTAAAGAGGCATCTACAACTGGGATTATAGTCTTCTCTAAAACTTCAACATGATTGCTTTCGTGTTATATTCTTTCTCGTCATGATTGCTTTTGTGTTCTTACCTTCCTAAACTTGACAGAACATTTCTCTACTGACTTCTTGATCGATTCTTCTCTTTTATCTCACTAAAGAATTTGGAAAAAAAATCTCGTGGATTTAGCCAAGGGCAGGTTTGAGAATCTATATTATTTGGCAAAATAGATATGTCCTACATCCATCCGATGTATTACAGGATCATGAGCCTTGCAGCCAAAGGTATACTGGCGTGGCAGAACTTCGAATAATTTATTACAGAATCAAGAGTTTTTGTAGCCAGAGGTATTCTGGCGAGACAGAACTTAGATAACAAGCACGTGAATATACGATTCTCGAGTTTTACCTAGACTACATCCTATGCATCCAGATTGGCTTCAAATCGTCTTTGAAAATATTTTGATTAATTTCCTATTTTGCTTGACCATAACATTGATTGATATGGTTAGATCAACCCAGCCCTAGTACCAGCTATAATGACTTAGAGCAGGTTGATTAGACATTCTATAGCACATCAGCAACGACATAGAGCATATACCGTGGCCATGATAGACACCCATCATGAGAGTAGGGATATAACAGGTATTTTCCTAGTTAACTGTCACGACCCGCTCCCAAATAATCGGGTACGTGTCGGACACGCCCAGCCTTCGTCGATAGACTCAATGAAGTAAGCTATACAATATAAGGAAAACTCCAAGTCACAATGTAATATAAAATACCACAACATCTGTAAACGTCCCAAAAAAGATCACCCCAATCCACCAAGTTATTTTTATACATTATCATATGGAGACAAATCCGATAAAAGAATAAATATACAATGATGAAATCTCAATACAATATCCAGAAGTGAAATCTAAACAATATAAGAAATGAACTAGATCCTGCAACTTCGATGATGACATCCAGCTCAATATGGCCTCAAGCTCACCTGTAACGTATCCTGTCAGAAAAAGAGCAAAGTACAACCCCGACAAGAAATAGTCTACAATATAATCTGAAATACACAAGAATGACAATATGTACTAAACTACAATATAAAACAATGGTACAAGAACTGAATATGAAACTATAGTACAAGAACTGGAACAATGCACAAGACAATCAATGCAAATGTGAATTTGAAATACTAAATTAATGTGCGACCGACTGGACCACAATTTCACAATATCACAATAAGGTTCGGCTTAATCGTACGTGAGGTATACGATTAGGCTATTCACAATACCTAGCTAGGGGTGTGGTCACACACTAGTCATTATCTACCCAATCCCCGTAAGAACAATGAGACACAATAGGATGAACTAGGCACAATACAATCGTGTGAATCTCATGTCCAATATGAGAATATGAAAGTATGACAGAATTGTAAAGTAAAAGTTCAAGTCGGTGTACTTGCCTTGCTTTGGAAGAACGAGAGTAGAGCATAAATCTGAATGTCCACCTAGATTTATAATTGCACAAATTGGTTAGGATCTAACTATATCAATATCATTTGGCTAGTAATTCTGCTATCCATATACTAGCTAACTATATTTTTAGAAAAAAAATATAGTTTTAATCACCATAAATACTAGCAAGAATAATTATAGATTTCCTAATGATTTAAAGCTACTAGTATAATTATTTATGGAAACATTTATTTAAACTAAGTCATAAATTTAGGTAAATATGGTTTTTAGCAATGTATTTATTATACTGTGGCAAAATATCATTATTATGATTAATTAGCTAAATCTAGAATTCATCAAAATACTTCTTAATAAAATAACTATTTAGATTTTGTAACATATAACAAGAATTTAGTTGTAACACATAAGTAACTATATACCAACAATTTCGTTTGAAGCAATATGGTAACCATCCAGATAATAATAATGAAGATTAGTCTACACACTCAGCCCAAACTCTTTTAATGAATAATAACCTATGTAATTGAAAAGAGCCCAGCCCCTATTTTCTGCTACCGACTTCTCCTTTCCTTCCTATTTCATAATCCTACAATTGATTCATTCAATCTCAGGCCAAGCAGCATAATCCATTCATTAAGATCAACCCATACCATTTGCTGATTTAAACTAACTAAAATTATTCCCTCTAGCTGATCCCGATTTGAGCCCAACCCAACTCCATGTTCAGTCTACGGACATAAAACCGACCCATAGTCCATCCTTAATGTATTAGATTTAAACATTATTTCCAACTGTACAGATCCAATTTATTGAATGAAGCTGACAATTCCTCCACTTAATCTATCAGCCCAGCCTATCTAATTCACTCAAAACCCAGTACAAAACCTCACTCTCTCCTCATTCTCATTACTTAACTTCCCAGCCCACTCTAAGTAAATGAAACCCTAATATAACCCACAGATCTCTCTCTCACTTCAACTCTATTTCCAGCGCCGCTCATACTTCATCTTCTCCAAATGTTCTCAGTCGAAACCCTAACATTTAAAATCGAACCTTAGCCTACAGCTCTTCCTTCTCTCACTCTTACTCTTATACCCACACACAACAATCCGACTCTACCCTAGCTAAAATCAAGAGGGACAAGAAGGAGATGAAGAAGAAGAGAAGAAGGGGGATCGAGAGGAAGAAGGGCAGCGTACACCTCGGTGGCAGACCTGGTAGTACAGTACCACAGCATCGACGAGCTCGATGCTATCAGCTACTCGTAGAGGCGGAGGCGATCCCCACAATGTCAGCTATAGGGACAACAACTCTGGCAACGCGCGGCTCAAATCGGGATGGTGTTGCTTCGATGATGGCTCGATCTACGAGGAGATGACTCTATTCTCGAAGGGCGCTAAAAAACTGAAGGGCGACTCTGCAGTCTAGGCGCTGCTCCCAGAGGTGATAGCTCAGTGTGGCGGTTCTTCGATCTGGTGGCAAGGAAACTCGGTGGTGAGCACAGATTCTCGTAGAGACGGCGGTCCTGAGCGACTCGAGCTTCGAATCAACGGTGATAGCGACTCATCTTTCAAGGCGACGTTGGATGCATGGAGTGGCAGACCGGTTGTGTCGCGTGTCCGACTTCATGCTCAGAGAGATGAGGACTGGTGGCAGGTTCGGGTGAACTCCGACGAGCGGTGGCTATTAGAATTAATTAATTCCATCCATTGTTCTTAAAGGATGAAAAGAAAGAGAAGGGACTTTAGTCCCACATCGAAAAAAGAGAAAGGCTTTGAGAGTGCTTAAATAGGAATGTGCACTCATGAGGAGTGTGCAACAACCAAAGGGTTGCTAGTGGGTGACCATTGGTTGTTGTTTTATCCTCTTCATAAAATATAGCCGGTGTTGCCACCGGCAACACCGGCTCCGGCTCCGGCTCCTGCTCGGGCTCGGGCTCGAGCTCGGTCTCGATCTCGGGATCGGGCACGGGCTCGGGCGTAGAGGCGATAGTGGCGCATTGTAGACGCACTTGTGCACTTAGGCAACGTGGCATCGGGCGAGCGGCGTAGGCTCGGCCCTCGCGCCGCCCGAGAATTCCTATTTTTTGCAGCAGTCCACACAAACGAAAGGGTGAATGAATCTGCGAATAGGTGAATGAATATTGTTTCGGAAGGGTCGCGACTTCACGAAACAACACTAATTCATCTATAAATACTGCAGAATTCTGAGTCCAAAACACACAGAATCTGAGTATTCATTCCTCTTTCTTTTCTCTTCCAACTATTTCCAGAAAGGTGTTCTTCCCTACGCCGGTGTCTCCCAACGTCTGGTGAACCTCTGGCATAAAGGCTGTCTTATCCTGGGTGTTCTGGCGTACTGACTCCAAGACATTATCGGAGTGCCCGAAACACATTAAGGAAAGTGCTGCTAAATGCACGATTCAAGCCTCGACGACAGTTTTAACTTTGCAGAACTCCAAAGTGAAGTACTTGTAATTTATAACAATCTTAAAGTGTTGCAAATAATGGCGTCCGAGGCTGCGATTTCGAGCATCAAGGTCATGAATCAGGATCTAGTCAAACTAGATCGCTTCGACGGGACAAACTTCACACACTGGCAGGATAAGATGATCTTCCTCCTGGCAGTACTGAAGATCTACTACATCCTCGATCTAGATCTGCCACCCATTCCAGAACCCACTCCAACAGATTCTGATGCGGTCAAGGCAGAACGTAAAAAGCGCAAAGAGGATGAACTGCTGTACCGTGGTCACATTCTGAACACCCTGTCGGACAGACTGTACGACCTCTACACAGAAAATTCTTCGGCAATTGACATCTGGAAGGCTCTGGAATTCAAATTTAGAGCAGAAGAAGAAGGTACAAAGAAATATCTTATATCAAAGTATTTTGATTACAAAATGGTTGATACAAAGCCTATACTAGCCCAAGTACACGAACTACAAGTTCTAGTCAACAAACTCAGGGCAGTGAAGATAGAACTTCCGGAACCATTCCAAGTTGGTGCTATAATTACTAAATTGCCAGCATCTTGGAATAGTTATCGAAAAAAACTACTTCACAGCTCTGAGGATTTCTCACTAGAACATATTCAAAAATACCTTCGAATCGAAGAGGAATCGAAGGAAAGACCGAAATTCGAGAACAACGAAGTTTCTAAAGCCAACACGGTGAGCGCGAAAGGCAAGAGACCTGCAGGAAAGAAGAACTTTCTCGGTCCTAAGAAGGACCAACAAAAGTTTAAGAATTCCAGCACCGCTAAAGGACCCAAGGCCGGCTGTTTTGTATGTGGCAAAGCAGGACATTATGCCAGAGACTGTCGGGTTCGAAAGACCCAAAACAGCGAGGATAAATCTCACTGAGACAGATGACATAATTGCTACGGTGAGCAAACTCATGACGGTCAAAGGAAAGGCTCCAGGATGGTGGTACGATACTTGTGCTACCGTTCATGTTTCATACGACAAAACAGCATTCAAGACCTATTCTGAAGTCAATGATGGATAAGAAGTTCAGATGGGAAATGAAGGACATTCAACGGTCGTGGGAACAGGTGATGTGGAAATCCAATTCACTTCCAGGAAGAAAGTAACTCTGACTAACGTACTTCACGTCCCGGATATGAGTAGGAACCTCGTCAGTGGAGTCTTGTTGGGTAAACCAGGAATAAAGTCTGTCTTTGAGTCGGGCAAATTAATATTGACCCGTAATGATGTGTTTGTTGGAAAGGGATATACCGATGAGGGTATGATAAAACTTTGTATCATTGAGAATAATATCAATAAAGTTTCTACTTCTGCTTACATGATTAAGTCATCTACTTTATGGTATAGTAGATTAGCGCATATAGGTATTAGCACTTTGAAAAGGTTAATTAAATCTGGATTAATTTCATGCAATTATGAAGATTTAGATAAGTGTGAAATTTGTGCAAAATAAAAAATGATTAAAAAACCTTTTCACAGTGTAGAGCGTAATACCAATCTACTAGATTTAGTTCACTCTGATTTATGTGAATTTAATGGCACATTATCTCGAGGAGGTAGTAAATACTTTATTACCTTCATTGATGATTGCTCTAGATTTACATATGTATATTTATTAAAGCATAAAGATGAAGCCTTTAATGCTTTTAAAATATATAAATCAGAGGTTGAAAATCAACTTGGTAGAAAGATTAAAATACTTAGAAGTGATAGAGGTGGTGAATATTTTTCTTTTGAATTTAATACCTTTTGTGAAGAAAATGGTATTATTCATGAATGTTCTGCACCACGGACACCTCAACAGAACGGACTAGCAGAAAGAAAAAATAGAACGTATCAAGAAATGATAAATGTAATGCTAATGCATTCTAAATTATCATTTAGTTTGTGGGGAGAAGATTTACTTACTGCATGTCATATAATGAACCGAATTTCTTTGAAGAAAACTGGTATTTCACCATATGAGATATGGAAAGGCCGTAAGCCTAATATCAGTTATTTTAGAGTGTAGGGGTGCATAGCTTATTACAAAAATATGGATCCTAAATGGACCAAATTAGGTCCTCGTGGAATCAAAAGTGCTTTTGTAGGTTATGCTGCCAATAGTAAGGCATATAGACTTTTAAACTTAGAGTCTAACATTATTTTCGAATCCAGAGATGTGGAATTTTTCGAGAACCTTATTACTAAGAATAAGGATCCTAAAATTCCTGCTAATGAAGAGTCTCGTGAGGAGAGCTCTTCACGGTTAGTTGAAAAACAACCCGAGCTTCGGATCAGCAAGAGATTTCGAAAGGCTAAGGATCTAGGACATGACGAAATAGATTCTCAACTTATTTCTTTTACTTAGTGGAAGGAAATACAGAGAAATTTATACGAAAGATTTTTATCATTCTTCAGGTGGAAGATGATCCTAAAACCTTTAAGGAAGCAATAGCTTCGCGGGACTCATCTTTTTGGAAAGATGCTATCCATGATGAGATGGATTCGATAATGTCTAACCACACTTGGAAATTAGTCGATCTGCCCAAAGGGTCAAGACCTATTGGATGTAAGTGGGTGTTCAGGAAAAAGTATCATAGTGATGGTACTTTAAACACCTACAAGGCTAGACTAGTAGTCAAAGGATTTCGACAAAAAGAAGGAATTGATTATTTTGACACATATGCACCAGTAGCAAGAACGACTATAATTAGAATATTGTTTGTGTTAGCTTCATTGCATCATCTTAATGTTCATCAGATGGATGTCAAAACGGCATTCTTAAATGGAGATCTCGATGAGGAGATTTACATGAAGCAACCGGAAGGGTTCGTGCTCCCAGGAAATGAACAAATGGTATGCAAACTTGTTAAATCCTTGTACGGATTAAAACAAGCACCAAAGCATTGGCATCAGAAATTTGACTCAGTCATAATTTCTAATGGCTTTGTTCATAATGTTTGTGATAAGTGTTTATACACTAAAATATATGGAAATATTGTGATATTTCTTTGTATCTACGTTGATGATATGTTGATCATTAGTAACGAGATGAGTGGAATTATAGAAACGAAGAGGTTTCTAACTTTCGCATTCAAGATGAAAGATCTTGGAAAAGTTGACACTATTTTGGGGATCAAAGTAATACAAAACAGTGGGGGTTTTGAACTTACGCAGTCGCACTATGTTGAGAAAGTGCTAGACAAGTTCAAACACCTAAAGTTCAAAGAAGTGAACACTCCATTTGATCCAAGTAGTTAAACTAGAAAAGAATTCTGGAAGAGCCATCACCCAATTAGAATACGCAAGTGCTATTGGATGTCTTATGTATTTAATGCAATGCACAAGACCTGATATAGCATTTGCAGTTAGTAAAATGAGTAGATTTACTAGCAACCCTAATAATGAGCATTGGAGGGCTATCGGAAGAATTTTTGGTTATCTTTTGAAAACCAAGAATCTTGGATTACAATATGGTAGATTTTCCTGCCGTATTAGAAGGATATACCGACGCTAGTTGGATATCAAGTGTCGGGGATAACCAATCTACGACAGGTTGGGTATTTACGCTAGCCGGAGGAGCAGTTTCTTGGAAGAGCAAGAAACAAACGTGCATTACCCATTCGACCATGGAGTCAGAGTTTGTGGCTCTAGCTTCTGCAGGACAAGAAGCTGAGTGGTTGAGGGATCTTCTATTAGAAGTTCCGTTGGCTAAAGAAAATATATCAAAAGTGTCAATACATTGCGATAGTCAAGCTACTCTAGCAAGAGCCTACAACGAAGTGTATAATGGGAAGTCTAGACATATAAGTCTAAGACATACCTACGTAAGAAAATTGATCAAAGATGGAATCATTTCTCTTACGTATGTGCGTACCAGCTATAACTTAGCTGATCCCTTTACTAAACTACGAGCTAGGGATTTAGTAAAGTCTACCTCGAGAGGTATGGGATTGAAACTCCTTGAGTAAGAGTTCCAACAACAGTGGCAACCCAATCTAATGTTAAGAAAACCTTAATCTTAGATTCAATGGGTAACAACAAACTGTTGATTTGGATGCATATGACATGATAATGTCGACTGTTGCAATTTGAGGGTTGAGTTTATAAAACTCTTAATGAAGTTCAGTAATATTGACATGTATCTGTAAAGCAACAGAGATACTGAAAGAACTTCACCTATGTGAATTTAGAGATGGTGCCGCCTCAGTAAGATCTGGAGTTTATCTTATAAAAATTCACGAGACAGGATCAGCACATGGCCATTAATAGTGCTAAGCGAGAGATGTAGGCAAAGAACTACAAAAGAATGTGTGTAAAGTAACACCGATTTTATCACAAGGAATAACTGGTTCAAAGCCCAGCTACCAGAAATTTTGATAAAATCTTGTGTTGCATCTACTAAGGTTAGGTTCAAATCGAAAGATACCTAACTGTATTAATATTCTTTAAGTGATGTATTCTGGAATTCTTTTCCATCATTTATGGAACAAGTGGGGGATTGTTGGAATTAATTAATTCCATTCATTGTTCTTAAAGGATGAAAAGGAAGAGAAGGGACTTTAGTCCCATATCGAAAAAAGAGAAATGATTTGAGAGTGCTTAAATAGGAATGTGCACTCATGAGGAGTGTGCAACAACCAAAGGGTTGCTAGTGGGTGACCATTGGTTGTTGTTTTATCCTCTTCATGAAAATATAGCCGGTGTTGCCGGTTGCTCGGGCTCGGGCTCGGGCTCGGGCGTAGAGGCGATAGTGGTGCATTGTAGACGCACTTGTGCACTTAGGCAATGTGGCATCGGGCGAGCGGCGTAGGCTCGGGCCTCGGGCTCCTCGCGGTGATTCTCGCCCCGAGAATTCCTATTTTTTGCAGCAGTCCACACAAACGAAAAGGTGAATGAATCTGCGAACAGGTGAATGAATGTTGTTTCGGAAGGGTCGCGACTTCACGAAACAACACTAATTCATCTATAAATACTACAGAATTCTGAGTCCAAAACACACAGAATCTGAGTATTCATTCCGCTTTCTTTTCTCTTCCAACTATTTCCAGAAAGGTGTTCTTCCCTACGCCGGTGTCTCCCAACGTCTGGTGAACCTCCGGCATAAAGGCTGTCTTATCCTGGGTGTTCTGGCGTGCTGACTCCACGACGTTACTGGAGTGCCCGAAACACATTAAGGAAAGTGCTGCTAAATGCACGATTCAAGCCTCGACGACAGTTTCAACTTTGCAGAACTCCAAAGTGAAGTACTTGCAATTTCTAACAATGGCTCCTGGCCAGTGACGGTACTGTGAGGAGATCCGACGGCATGGGCTTCTGGTGATTGGAGACAAACTCCGACGGTGTCCTCCAGTGGCGGGCGGGGATGCTCGACCGCATCAGTGGATGAGTATGCCATGATGTGGGATGTGACAGTGTGTGGACTAATGTGACAGTGTGTCAGTGAATTGGAGACTGTGTACTGGATTATTTATAATAAAATAACCGGGGTGTTCCCCAAGTCAAGAATAGTGGCACTACTTGTAATTAATAACAGATCTGGGGTCCAAGAATTAAATTTTGTAACTGATTTCCTAACCAACTAACTAATTACATAACTAACTACTCTTATGATAACTAACTAGTAATTGATTACGATAATTAGTTACCAGCTAACAGAAATAATTTAGAAATAAACACAATCTTCCTTTAGCAATTAGAAACTGAAATCTATTAGTAAATAACCACCCTACAAAATTGTTTAATAACTACTAGGAAAATAGTTTACTAACAACAATTAACTAATCATCCATTAGTCCTCCTGATTAAGTAACTAAATACTCTAAAAATTGATCATCTTTTTTTATTACCACTAGTCAGTTCCTAGTGTACACAAATTGAAACAAAATTAATTCAAAAAAAATATTAATTAGTTATATAAAAATAGTATTTTGCTTTCAAATAAAATCTAGAAAATTCTTTTAAAATTTCCAAAAATTGGTTTAGGGAGTTACATTAACCATTACTTGTGGAGACACGATGTGATATTAGAGCCGCACCTTCGCTAGTTTATTTATATTGCATAGAATAATTACCTTGTCATCATCTAAGAATATTAGGATTTACTAGTTAGCATCAGCATTACATAAGTACTACCTTCGACACAAATAGTAGCTGTATAAACCGTAGCATAGATAGACTTGCTTAGATAGGAAATTAAGAACTTAATTGGTAAAAGTTTCATGATGTGCCTTGAAATTTGTTACCCCCAATATGTTCTAAAATTAAGGTACAATACTCGAACTTGACTCTTTTCTTCCGCATTGCATTTTGTTTACATAGACCATAATATAGTTTTAGTTCCGAGGATCGAGTTCTGAGGATCGAGGTACGAGATCACGACCTTGATTCTTCCAACTTCGTTCATTCATAGATCGTGCGTTAGTTTTAATTTTGAGGACGAAATTCTTGTAAGTTAGGTAGAATATAAACCCCCTAAAATTTTACTATCTTTCTTTTAGTATTTACGGTATTGAGTATATGTATGTATATACCTATATTTAGAGTTATATATATGTAGAAGTTTTATTAAATAATTTAATTATAAAATTTTACTTATAGGGCTTAATTTATAAGATAAACGAATATATGTAATACATATTTATTCCTTTATTTCAATATACATATTGTAGAAAATATTTTGCTATTTAAATTAAGTTAATTTATATATTTGCTATTTTGAATATTTTTCTATTTTTCTATTGTTAAATATATATATATACTAATCCCTCAAAATTTTATATATATATTATATTATATATCTATTATATATATTATTATAATATATATATATAATATATATATATATATTATATTTTTATATTTAAATAAAACAAAATATATTATATTATTATATATATAATATATATATATATAATATATATCTATATTAATTATATATATATAATATATATATATATATTAATATATATATATATATTTTTATATATATATATATATATATATATATATATATATATTATATATATATAAATCATATATATATATGATCTATATATAGATATATATATATGATATATATCTATATATATATACTATATATGTTCTATTGTAATTACAAATTTTGAATATTTTTTATTTTTTAAATATATATATACTAATCCCTCAAAATTTTGTTTTTTCCAATGCTTGCTCGAGTCCCTCCCTTCTCCCCTCCCCCAAGCGTCCAACTTGGAGCTCCGGTCCCGGCGTCCCCCGCTGTTCGCCTCCGGCGACGCGGCTGGAATCGCCCAGCCCAGGCGGCCTTTCTCCCGTCGCACCCATACCTCGCCCCCCGTCGAAACTCCGCCAGCAGTCGCGCGCATGGGATCCCCGCACCGCCCCCGGCTTGGACCCCAGCATAGCTCGCTTTGGTCGGCTTCCCCTCCGCCGGTATCACTCAGAAGTTACGGTGGCCGCCCTCGGCACATCCCACCGCCCAGGCCCTTTCTCCTGTCGCCGACGGATCCCCATCCCTTCTCGTCGCTGCTCACATCACGCGCGGAGGTGCTCCGCCCCATCCGGCCCCTTTTATCGGCCTCGTCCCTCCTCGGAGGTGGCCCCCGGCCCAGCTGACACAGTACGGTCCCCACCTCCCCGTCGTAAGGCACTTCGAGAACGATGTAGCTTCGGCTTCTGGGCCTCCCCCGTGGGATTCGAATTTGAACTTTGAAAATTCGAATCCCTCGTCCAGCTATGCGCCCCCTCCCACTCGTAGGAGCCATGTGCCCCCATCGCTTAACCGCACATATGCGCCCAACAGCTCCAAGTTGGTGCATGCGCCCACCTTCCCAGTGGGAGAGTATGCGCCCCCCCTCCCAGGGTCTCCTGCGCCCGACCGACGTGCATATGCGCCTCCTCTATCGGGGCTTGCGCAGGCGCCACCCCCTCATGCGCAGGAGCATCCGTCCCCCACTCGCGTGTCGAATTATGCGCCCGAGACACCTCTCCATGCCCTATCGCTCCCCTTCACGGCTGGCCATGCGCCCCAGCAGATTTCAAGCCTCCATGCGCCCACCCTTTTAGCCATGACCTTCTCGCCTACGCCTCATGGCACCAGCCTCTCGCGTTGCGTATCAGAGGGCATTGTCACTCCCGTTTCCCGTTATACGTATTTTCGTATGCGTATACGAGATTTCTGGCATTTATTAGGTGGACCGTAGTTCGGCTTGTTTTGCTTAGCCTAGTCTTGGTTTAATCTTGACTTGGTTTATTTGATCGGTTCGGTTCAATATGACTTGGTCTGACTTGGCTTGGCTTGGTTTGAGATGGAGAGGGTTAATATATAACCCAACTCCTTCTCTCTCCCTTTTATTAACTTCTTATTTATTTTCTTCATCTTCTTCATTTACTTCTCCACCTACCAAGAGAAGCTTAGGCAAGTGCAACTTGCTTCATGGAGAAACTCCATTTTTGTTGTTCTATTGTCTTCCTCGTGAGATTCTAAGATACTTTAGAACTTGACATTTTTCATTTGGATGGATATTTTTTTGTAGATCTAAGTTTATATTATTTTCAGTTTTTTTGGATTTTGATCTATTAAACTTCATTATTTTCATGTTTTGATTGTTACATGTTGTAGAGAATTCGATTT
Source organism: Iris pallida (assembly GCA_029216955.1). Taxonomy (NCBI): domain Eukaryota; kingdom Viridiplantae; phylum Streptophyta; class Magnoliopsida; order Asparagales; family Iridaceae; genus Iris; species Iris pallida. The sequence goes on from JANAVB010021394.1 coordinate 17,410, forward strand.
TACGCAAAATAGACCTTTGAAAAGTTGGATTTCGACTTATTTTGAGGAAGTTATGGCCGAAAGCATTTTTGGCCATTTCTATGTTCATCTGTCTTAATTTTGGCAGGGACAATAAATAGTGCCACAGGAATAAATAGTACCGCAGCCGCATGAATAGTGCCGCAGCCGCATGAGCATGAATAGTACCACAACTACATGAATAGTGCCGCAGCCGGTTGAGCATGAATAGTACCGCAGGAATGAATAGTGCCGCAGCCGCATGAGCATGAATAGTACTGCAGCCGCAGGAATAAATAGTACCGCAGCCGCATGAGCATGAATAGTACCGCAGTCGCAGGAATGAATAGTGCCACAACCTCATAAGCATGAATAGTACCGCACCGCATGAACATGAATAGTACCGCAGCCGTATGAATAGTGTCATAGCCGCATGAGCATGAATAGTACCGCAGCTGCATAAATAGTGCCGCAGCCGCATGAGCATGAATAGTACCACAGCCGCAGGAATGAATAGTGCCACAGCCGTTTGAGCATGAATAGTACCGCAGCCGCATGAATAGTGCCACAGCCGCATGAACATGAATAGTACCGCAGCCGCATGAATAGTACCACAACCGCATAAATAGTACCGCAGCTGTATGAGCATGAATAGTGCCGCATGGAATGAATAGTGCCACAGAATGCCGCATAGGGCATATTTTGGCTGTTTTTGGCTGTTTTAAGTCTTATTTGGCTGAATTGTGGCCAGAATTTCTTCCAACTCCAACATGAAAGTTGTAGATCTTTTTCTTGGCTTCAAGAATATGTTATTAGTTATTTTATGCAAGTTTTTCTCATTCATGATAATTTAAGAATAGAATACGATAGTGGCCCGCTGTGGTGCACTCTTGACAAGTAAACTGACATGATATATCTCGACATGCTGTTACGACAGCTAGCCTGACATGACAAGTAGGAATGACCTGGACACCGTGGACGATTGCGTTTGTACAAATAAACTGACATGATATATCTCGACATGCTGTTACGACAGCTAGCCTGACATGACAAGTAGGAACGACCTGGACACCGTGGGCGATTGTGTTTGTACAAATAAACTGGCACTGTCTTGCATCATGTCTAGGATGGGGATCCCTGAGTACCACGGTCAGGGGTACCCACTGTAATCGACTAAGGCTAATAAACTAGAATAATTCAGTAGTCATGAAGAGATTTTCCAGCTACAGACAATCCCGTTATCTGGGCGCACTAAGTGGACTTGTAGCCTACCGACGAGTAGGGCACATTTCCAGCACACTGTCACATGTTGCATCCTTCATAAACAGACATTCGACCTGGATAACCGGATGGTCTGCAGGGCTTGTGGCTGTTGGGATAATCTCATTGCATCTTGCTAGTAACTAGGCCTGTGATAACCCTAGTTAGTTAAAAGTATCAAGCCATACTCTTGTTGGCCGTGATTGATTGGATGGAGTTTATTCCAGCTTAGTCTTATCCTGATCCTGTGCAAGATTGTGACATGACATGATTATTGAGGCTTGCCTTAACAATAACAATCGGGGGTCCAGTTCTGTTCAAGCGAAGGGTTACTACCCCGGTCCTTATTTGGTTTAAGGGTTGTAACCTGGCTCCCGGAGCAGTTCTGTGTCCTTTCTTCGTTTATTGTCTTATTTCGACCCCATGCCATGTTCGTCATGTTTTACCTTACCTTAATACCATGATTATTTATACTGGCCTTAGCAATAAAGATCAGGGGGCCGGTTCTGTTCAGGCGAAGGGTTACAACCCCGGTCCTTATTTGGTTTAAGGGTTGTAACCTGGCTCCCGGAGCAGTTCTGTGTCCTCTCTTCGTTTATTGTCTTCACTGTACCAATAGTATTTGAGACGGGTTTCTATTCAGGTGAAGGGCTGCAACTCCGGTCCTTGTTTGGTTTAAGGGTTGTGACCTGGCTACTTGAATGGTTTCCTCGTACTCAGTTTACTGTTGTTATCTCTATTATTATCAGTTCTTTATTTATTATCTTTAATATTCTATTGTGATATGCTGGTTTTAGTTCCTAAGTGAAGCCTCCTTTGTGGCACTTGCTCTTTCTAGGGTCTGACCCAGCTGGTTTTGTGTGGCCAGATATCGGAGCAGCACCAGAGGATCCACCTATCTTCCAGCCAGATGGTGACCACCAGGCGTAACCCTGACAACGAGTGGGTTTCTTTTTGTCCTTCCACTTTATTGTAAAATTATTCTTTTGAGGCGTTTAGCCGGCGAGCACGTGTTAGCTCGTATTTTACCTTTAATTGCTGTCTGTCTACGGGCTGTAACATGATTGACAGATCCTAGGGTTGATCATGTATGACTGAACTCTTGCTAGTCTTGACATTTTGTACGACTAGCTTCATGATCATCCAATATGTAATGTATGGGACGCCTTGCTATTATATATTTGGTGCTCTGACATCTTGTAACTATTATTGCTTGCTTGAGATTGAGACAATAGGCTTGGTCATGACCATAGGAGACTGTTGGCTTGTAGTTAAACCCTCATGTATCTAAACAGCCGTGACCGTATAGCAAGGTGGGTTGCACTTTATTATGCGTAGCTGGCTATGTACGCCCCCGCTCTCCAGTATTCTGGTTCTGGGGCGTTACAGGCATCCCCGCTCTCTCCTCGGCAGGAGGTGTTGCGCCTGCAGGGGCAGGGTCGAGCTTATGTGCCCCAACCACTCTGGCGCCAGGGGCAGTATCGAGCAAATACGCCCCAGCCGACCTAGGGTACCTTGTACCAATGCTCAGAGGTAGAGCATCTAGCCCTCTTCGAAGCATTGGGGCTCCCAATCCAGGGGGACCAGTTTGGCGGCAGATGCAGACGGGTAGATCAGTTACTTCCCTAACGCACAATCTCTCTCCGTCCAGGCAGATCGACCTACCCCCTATAGGCCACACACAGCCGCCTTCCTACGCGGAGGTATTGCGACCGGATTGAGTCGCGCAACTGCCTAACGCAGAACATGATCTCGAACTTCCGGAGATCGATTTCCCATCCCCTCCCGAAGGCACTACCATCAGTGTGCCGTTCTTCCCGGACGAAATCTCCTCGCTATCAGCGTCTTTCTCGAAGACCTTCGTACTAAAATTTTAGTCCGGATGCCCAAAATTACCTTCTTCTAAAGAAGCTATCGCAGGCTGGGGTTTCTCATAATCATAAAAGGTCGCCCCATTGGACTCAAAACACCTCCTCCTCCACCTCTCCTCCGATCGAGACTGCTCCTTGGTATGGGCCAAGGGCACCACCAATATCGGATCCCTCAATGTGAAGATCGCCAAATGGTCCCCCAACTTCAACCCTAATGTCGACTCCAAGATTATCACGACGTGGATTACCTTACCATACCTCCCCCTTTTCTGCTTAGCCCCCGCAGCTCTCAAAAGAATCGCCAGTTCCTTCGGGACACTGGTAGCCATCGCCGAAGAAACTCGCAATCTCTCTAAAGGCAACTGCGCTAAGATCTGCGTAGAGATCGATCTATCCTCCGACCCTCCTACGCACATTCAGCTCAATCTAGGGGGACGAACACACCTCCAGAAACTTAAATACGACAACGGCATTAGCTTCTGCAAGCACTGTAGAGGCCACCTCTCGAAGCATTGTTACAAAGCCCACCCGAGCTCAGGAAAAAAGCCACACAAAAAACTCAATCCCCGAGGGCGACCCATCTCTCCACCACAGGACCCTTATTACCCCTCCCTAACTCCCACTCCCACTTTGCAGATAGCGACTGCTTCCCCCAGCCCCTGCGATCCCGCAATGACAGATAGTCCTAAGGCTCACAACAAGCAAACAAACATCACCCTCCTCAA
>JANAVB010021395.1:0-20228 GCA_029216955.1 Iris pallida
AGCACACTAGCTATCAACTCATATGGAAATTCCCGTACACTTTACACTATCATTTAGATATCCACATACAATGTTGTGATGTGCTCCTAAGTGACAGGTCATAAGAACATGTGACAGTGTTCAGTCACATGAGATTGTGTGAGGGGTGTGTGTGTTATACAGTGAAGGAAAAACATCAGCCATTAGTGAAACATATGGTGTGTGCATAATTGTGTGGACTGTAGAGTGAAAGGAAATCAGTGAGCAATGGAACAATCAGTGCATACAAATAGTGTGTACCAGCATATGCAAGAGTGTCTCAGGTTATCTAAAACCCATTCAACCACCCAATTGAGTTCAGTCATGGCTAACATTCTCAGGAATGTTGTTGGCACATTTTATTTTGATTATTAACAGCATCTTCGTAGTTTAGTCTCTGTTCTTCAGATTCAAATATTCTCAGAAAATCTACTACATGGAGTTCTTCCGTTCAAGCGCAATCATCTTTTACATTGAAGACTGAAGCAGTTACCGGCGTTCCCTGCATAAGACGACGTCCTCCTGCTTAGAGTCTTGTGTCTGTAACAGTCTAGGTATATCTGTAAACACCTAAGGACGGATGACAAGTAAAAAGAACAAGTCAAAAATTAAATACCTACAGAGCGGCATACCGGCGACATGCTTCGGCATACCGGCGGTATACCATTTTTAGCATCCAGAAAGTTGCTGTGACAAATTGTCGGCATACCGGCGGTATACCGATTTTTGTGTCCAGAAAGTTGCTGTGACAAATTGTCGGCATACTGACGGCATGCTCCGGCATACCGGCGGTATACCGTTTTTAGCGACCCAAAAATTGCTGTGACACATTGTCGGCATACCGACGGCATGCTCCGGCATACCGGCGGTATACCGTTTTTAGCAACCCAAACTTGCTGTGATAAATTGTCGCATACCGGCGGCATGCTCCGGCATACCGGCGGTATACCGAGTTTCAAATATTTGGTTTTTGAATTGCTCTGACTAGCATTAATGGCCGCATTTAATGATCTCAAACGGTCATTAATATGACCGTTACTATTTGGACGGTATACCGACGGTATGCCGCTGCATACCGACGGCATGCCGGTCTGCCTGTATCCAGAGCATTAAATGCCACCAACTCTTGGTTTCTCTATAAAAGAAAGCTCTCTCTCTCTTGAGGCTTTCACCAACTCTTGCCATAAATTTTCTAACAACCAAGAGCTCCACCATTAATACTCTTCCAAGCTTTTTATTGTCCTCCTCTCCCAAAGTGATAGAGTATTTAAGAGTTGTAAATTTTGATCTTCACGTGTTAGAAGATCAACAAGTTTCTCTTCTCATTTGTTTGAAGTTGGCGAGCCTTCGTAAGAAAACTCGTGTGTTGAAGTTGGCGAGTCTTCGGATCCAAACTCGTGTTGAAGTTGGCGAGTTCTTCGGATCCAAACTCGTGTGTACTATTTGACTAAATAGTGGATTTAAGCCGGAGAGAGTTCCGGGACTGGATTGCCTCAAGCGAGGATACCAGGATACATCCTTGTGTTTGATCTTCTCACTCTTTACTTTTATTTGTCATATATTGCTTCTACTGCACTAGTTTATTTTATTTCCCTATTCACCCCCCTCTAGGGTTCTACAATTGGTATCAGAGCTATGTTCTCTTGATTTGGATTTACACCCTTTGAGTGATCCATGGCCTCTAACCCTAGTATCAACACCTTCCACAATGAAGGACACTCCACAAATAGGCCTCCCCTATTTGATGGAACCAACTATAACTACTGGAAGATTAGGATGAGCATTTATCTAAAGTCCATAGATTTCGATTTATGGGATTGCGTGATAAATGGTCTTCCTACTCCTTCCAGAGTTATGGAAGATATTGCTTCTGACACCCTTCGGGACACACTTACTGAAAATACCAAGAAGCTTGCGAGTCGAGATGCCAAGGCAATGAATGCTCTTTACTGTGCTCTCGACAGTAGCAAATTCAACCGAATCTCTACTTACAAGACTTCCAATGAGATTTGGAAGTTACTTGAAGTCACATATGAGGGAACTTCACAAGTGAAGGAATCCAAGATTAGTAGACTCACGCAAGAATATGAGTCCTTTAAAATAAAGCATGATGAATCTATTACTTGCATGTTTACTCGTTTTGGTGACATTATTAACCCTCTCTCTTCTCTTGGAAAGGAATATCCCGCTCATGAAAAGATAAGGAAAATTCTTAGAGGATTGACGAAAGCTTGGAGTCCTAAAGCTACCGCAATCATTGAGGGGAACGATCTAACAGTCATGAACCTTGAGACCCTCATGGGTAAGCTAATGACTCACGAGCTCGATATGAAGGATCAAGAGGAATCCTCCATACAAGAGAGGAAGAAGGAGAAGACCAAAGAGAAGGAGAAGACTCTTGCTCTCAAAGCAACAAGGTCCTACTCTAAGGATAGCTCCGACGACAATGAGTCGAACGACGATGAAGAAATAGCTCTCACAGCTAAGCACTTCCGGAAGTTCCTAAAATTCAACAAGGCCAACCGCTCCAGATGGGACAATAAAGAAGATCCGGCGTGCTATCAATGCAGAAGACCCCGACACATCAAGAGGGATTGTCCGATGATAAGAAAAGACTCAAGCAAGTACGAGAAGCCTAGCAAGGGAAGCTCTTCCTCCAGAAAGTTCGCCAACACAAGCATTTGGTGTGAAAGTGACGCGAGCGAATCCGACAACGACAATGAGTGCAAACACAATGCCAACGTCTGTCTCATGGCAACTGATGAGGTACTTGATGATCTTTCCTTAAACACTCTTACCTATGATGATTTGGAGAAAGCCATTCTTGAATTGCATGAAGAACACAAAGATGTTCGGAATAAATACAAGAAATCTCTTAAAGAGGTTGAGGCTCTTCAACTTGAAGTAGAGAGGCTCTCAAGTATCATTATTGATGTGAAGGGAAAATCTCCTATTTCTGACACGGATGAAATAGAGTCTTTGCGACTCAAGTTTCAAGAATCTCTTGACACCATCAAGAAAAAGGATGATGAGATTCAAGCCATGAGAAGCTCTTATGAATTTGCTATGCACAAAGTTCAAGATGCTAATAGGAGAGAATATGACACTTCTATTAAGTATAATGATCTTCTTGTTCAATGTAAGAAATTTGGTAATAAGGACACTACTCACATGTATGCTCCTAGACATCTCCACACTCATCACAATGCTAGGCATACTTCTTACATGAACACTACACACAAATCCTTTCCTAACACAAAGAAAGGACCTTTTGTTAAGAAAAATACTTCGCATCATGCTTTTTATTATCATCATCACAATACTAATGTTAGAACTCCTCGCACTAGAGATTCACATATGCATGTCTCTCACATATCTTCTTCTAAATCCTCTATGATTTGCAATTACTGTGGCTTGCATGGACATACGACCAATTATTGTCATACAAGGAAACTTGTTGACAAGAAAGTTTTTATGTGGGTTCCTAAGACTAACACTCAAGGACCTATAAGATCATGGGTACCAAAATGTTCATCTTCAACTTATGTTGTAGGTGAAGAGTTCTTCTCATGCTAGAAGCAAGTGGATTCTCGATAGCGGTTGTTCACGGCACATGACCGGGGATGCTTCATTATTTACAACGCTATCGATGAAGAAGGAAGGACATGTCTCTTTTGGTAACAATCTTAAAGGTCACATTATAGGGAATGGTAATTGTCACGACCCGCACCCTAGAGTAAGGGCACGAGACATGGGTACGTCCAGCCTACGCCGCAGTGTCGGCGGTAGAACGTTGTCCTAGGTCACAACATCTAACAATATAAAGCTTAACAGTTTATACTCCCCGATTGGGAATGACATGATGAAAGTAGACTCAATCACAACTAAGGAAGAAGAAGCACGATATGATATAAAACTCAAGGAAAAACAGATGATAACATAGCTGCTAGATAGATAGATAAAACTGCTGAAATGAAAGGAACATCCCAAGTACAAAAGAGAGTCTAAGTGCCTAAGATAATACAAATCCCAGATCCAAGTATCAATAAGTACAATCATCCATGAAATACTGAAATGAAAGCATCCTAGTCTAAGGGTGTGTCATCCACAGCTAGTGGGACCTGCTGCTGGTCCAGGTCCAAGCACTCATCTAAAGTAGCACCGTAATAAGTAGGGCATCCAGTCTCGTCCTCATCCTCTGTAATATTTCAACAGGTCCAGTCAGGACGGAGCGAGTACAAAACATCTCAACAAGTCATAGCAGAAAAGAAAATATAATCATGCTAGAGAATAAAATACAGGATCTGAAGAAATAGCATAATGTAAAGGAGAGACTGTAAATAAATATCTATGATATATATAAAGAGAGACAGTGCTAGTGATTCAGAGTACTGCATAAACATGTGAATGGCTAAGGACTGATTCATGATTACACTACAGGGAATTGATTCATGATTACACTACTTGGATTTATTCACATGTTCACCTATACTCCTCCATCCCCAATCAATACACAAGGATCCATTCAAGTTACGTTAAGATTCATGATTATACTACGTTGCCCATAAGGGTGATTCATGAATTGATTCGGGAAGGCTCGGTGATCATGAGGGTACATGAGTCACTAGCTGATACCGAAGATTCATGATGATAGAAGCATATGATACGTGATGTAAGTGAAACACACATGACAAAAGTATCTGATGCTCCCGAGAAGGATAACATCTCATGAAGGGATCCATATAGTACCAATCCGTGATCCAACGTATCAGCATCAAGTAAGATAGTCTAAAGCAGGAAATATAATCCTAAACATGGTATGAAATGATCAGAGAATGTACTCGCCTGTATCTGAGTGTCCGATATGAAACGTACTGTCCAAGGGGTGGTGCCTGGCTCCTAATCAGAACAGCACAAGTCACAACAAGTCCAGAATAGTGTAATGTAGTCCTACTATGCATTCTACATGATTCTAGGTCAATCTAGACCAAAGTCAACTCTTGGTCAACTTTGGTTAACCCTAGAAGTCAGACTAGGTCAACCTTGTCTAAACTAGGCTAAACTCAACTAACTAGGTCTAACAAGTCATGCTAGGCTCTAACAAGGCTATACTAGACTACACACAACATTTCAAGTACTCACACACCTATGCATATACAACACTATATATATATATATATAGATACAAATATTGATTAACACTATGCATTCTAGGCTAAATACTATATGTATTTACACATAGGCATACACCACACAAGTATACATGTCTACATATTGTATATAAAGCATTTCACACCACAAATAGACATTCCTATCTAAGGGTGCTTAACATGTGCATATAGAGGGAATGTGTGTGTGTGTGTATAATCAAGAGTGTGTGTGTGTCAAGGTGATTATTAAGAGAACAATGAAGAAATGAGAGGAACATGTGTGTGTATAAAGTTGTGTGTGTGGTGAGGGTAATACAAGGAGAGGCTATGTGTGTGTAATATGACCTAGTGTATAGGTGTCCTGTGTGTACAGGAATACCAACAGTAAGAAGGAAAGTGTGTGTGTGGTGTATGTGTACAGACAGTGCAATGCAGGGATCAACAGTAAATGAGAAAAGAAGTGTAACAGTGAACAAAAATCTGGAAACAGTGCAAGTGTATTAACAGTGAGCATCATAAGACAGGAAGCATGGCCTATTCTTAGGTTTACAAAACTGGAATCAAGCTCAGATAGGAAGAAAGGAAGGGAAACCAATTCATGCCCTTCTAAAACTCAGTTTTCAATAACTTAACAGTCCTCATAATTTCCAGATTTCAGTTAAACTTAACAGTGAACAAACTCCAGATTTATCATTGATTATCAGGTTGAAAGCCATGTCAGTTTTGAAGAACACAACAGTAAATTTCAGTTCATATTCATATCATAAAACCTTGACCCATTTAACAGCCCACACTCATCAAATTAACACCAAATTTAACCATGGCAAGCTAATGTATAAGAGAATTATAATTAGGATCTAACCTCAGTATTAAACATCATTCTATGGACTAAAATCATGAACAATATTGATTTGGAAAACTGGAATACAGGGCTGATACCATGTTTCAGTAAAATGGGGAAAAAGACAATTTAATAATGAAATTGATTTAGAAAGTAATCACAGAGGTTGGTAACACTTAATTACAAAAAGTGCATGCTACACAAGTTGTTTGTGTCCATAAAATTGGACACAAACGTGTCCACACAAAACAGTGCACAGACAGTGCACATTGAGCTGTGTCCTCGTGCACGTGTGCACGAGTCTCGTGTACACCACAGAGGTCAACCCAAGACTCGTGTTCAATAACATAGGTTCACCACTTATAGGGCTATCCATAGGACACCCTGCACCGCCGTGTCGTGTCGCACAGGCGTGTCCACACACACGTATCAGAAACAAAAGAACCACACTGCACAGAATAGTGAGAAACCCGTGCGTCGAGGATTTCTCACTCGATACGCCACGTGGGCCCACGAAACTCGACACATGGCGTGTCAGTGGGTGCCCCGAGGCTCCCACAAAATTTTGTGTCCAGCACGTTCGTGTCGTGTCCAGGAAAGAGCCCGATAGGCAGGGCATTCCTGTAGTCGCGCACGACCGTGTGCGCGCGCGTGTCCACACCATCAAAATGACACAAAACGACACGAAAACTACGACACAAGGACAGGAAACCCTAAGCTAGATCAAAACCCTATTTCCTATTCAAAAATAATAGGCAAACTGGATCGACATGCCCTTTGTGGCATTCTGTCGAACATCATGTCTAGTGTACGGATACGTGTCCAGAATGGACACGAATCCTTCGACACTGGACACGAAATCTATCCAGACCTTAGGGGGACCCTTAGGGCTTCCTATTGGTGAAGACAAACTAAAAATCTATGGAGAAATGGGAAAGTTACCTATTGGTGAACAAGCCTTCACAAAACTAAATGGAGAGATTCTTCAAGCCACCCAAACATTCACAAATTGTTGTTTCCCTGCAAATAACCAATACCAACAGTAAGAGCATTGATTTTAGGTCCTAATAAATTGGTTTGGGGAAGAAAGGATTTAAAATGGATTTTTAATGAATTTTGGAAGATGGAACTCACCTCTTTCCTTAGAACTTTTGGATGAACCCTAAAAGAGGCTAGCCCTAAAATCTAGGAGGGACTTTATAGTGGGGGAATCCCTAGGTTAAACCTAGGTGGCCGGCCAAGTTAGGTTAGGGTGGGGTTTGTGCTAGGTTAGCTAGTCCTATCTAGTTAAGTCACAAAATGACTTATGAAACCACAAGCCATTTATCAAAACACTTGATTCTTAAATTCCTAATTAAATTTCTAATGAATCACTAACCACTAACTTGAGTCATACTAGGTTAGACTAGGGTCACTTGACCTAACCAAGCCCAACTAACTAAGGTTAGCTTCTAGGTTGGCCTACAGGGCTCAAAACTAGTCAAAAGTCAACCTAGTCTAAACAACCTCAAAATAATTCCCAAAAATTCCCTTAAATTCTAATAATTCTAATAAATTTAAATTACCCCAAAAAATGACAAAAATACCCTCACACTAGAAATGTGGTAGTGACAGTAATATAGGTTTCCCTCCTTACCCTTGTATTAAGAATGTATGTCTTGTTACTAATCTTAAACACAATCTTCTTAGTATTAGTCATCTTACCGATAATGGTTATGATATCAAGTTTGTTAAGCTCAAATGCTTCATTACCGATAGCTCCAATGGATCTATTGTTTATGAAGGGATTAGAGAAAACAACATCTATATTTTATATCTTGTTGAAGACACTAACAATGACAGGTGCTTAGTTGCTAAAAACGATGAGAGTTGGCTTTGGCACATGAGGCTTGGACACGCCAACATGGACACCATCTCTCGTCTTGCTACCAAGAAGCTCGTAAGAGGACTCCCAAGCATTCCATTCAAAAAGGATATGGTGTGTGAAGAATGCGAGAAGAGTAAGTTAACAAAGTCATCCTTCAAATCAATCAACTCTGTGAGTACTTCTAGACCCCTTCAACTTATCCATATGGATCTTTTTGGGCCTAGTAGAGTTGCTAGCCTTGGAGGCAAGCTTTATGCTTTTGTTTTAGTTGATGATTTTTCAAGATTTACTTGGGTTATTTTTCTTGCTTGCAAAAGTGATACTTTTCGTGAATTTGTTGCCTTTTGTAAACGTGTTCAAAATGAGAAAGGTTTTTCTATTAACAAAATTAGAAGTGATCATGGAGGAAAATTTGATAATGCCGATTTCAAAAGATTTTGTGAAAAGAATGGTTTTGGACATGATTTTGCTTGTCCACGAACTCCTCAACAAAATGGTGTTGTGGAGAGAAAGAATAGAACCCTTGGCGACATGGCCCGGGTTATGTTAAACCAATATAAGCTCCCTCAATATTTTGGGCGGAAGCCGTTAATACGGCATGTCATGTTATTAATAGGGTCTTGATTAGACCTATTTCTAAGAAGACTCCTTATGAGCTTTGGTTTGACAAAATTCCCTCTATTGAATATTTCAAAGTTTTTGGTTGCAATTGTTTTATTTTGAATACCAAGGATAACCTAGGCAAGTTTGAAGAAAAAGCCTATGAAGGAATATTCCTTGGATACTCTACTCATAGTAAAGGTTTTCGTGTTTTTAACAAAAGAAGTCTTGTTGTCGAAGAGTCAATCAATGTCTCTTTTAATGAACTCAACTCTTCTACATTCTCCTCTTTCGAGGATATTGATGACATCTCGTTTGGGTTGGAGAACTCCTCTATTGAAGATCGTCCTTCTTCATCTAGCAATGAAGTCGTGACCCCATCAAAAGAGTCTCCTCCTCTCGAGCCTCCTCAAAAGGATCTCCCAAAAGAATGGAGATTTGTCACCAATCATCCTAAGGAGCTTATCATTGGGGATCCTTCCTCCAGTGTTAGCACAAGATCCGCCACTCGTGATCTTTGTGCAAATGTGGCTTTTATCTCTCAAATAGAGCCTAAAAATGTTAATGATGTTTTTCTTGATGAGTTTTGGATGATAGCTATGCAAGAGGAGCTAAATCAATTTGAGCGAAGCAAGGTTTGGGAACTTGTTCCAAAACCTAGCAATCATCCCATTATTGGAACAAAATGGGTGTTTCGTAACAAACTTAATGAAGATGGGTTAGTGACTCGTAACAAAGCCCGATTGGTTGCTCAAGGCTATAACCAAGAGGAAGGCATTGACTACGACGAAACCTATGCTCCGGTTGCACGTCTTGAATCCATTCGTATGCTTTGTGATTTTGCTTGTTTTAATGACTTTAAGCTCTTTCAAATGGATGTTAAGAGTGCTTTTCTTAATGGTATTATTAAAGAGGAAGTTTATGTTAAACAACCTCCCGGCTTTGAAGATTTTTAATTTTCTAATCACGTGTTCAAACTCCACAAAGCCCTTTATGGCCTCAAACAAGCTCCCCGTGCTTGGTATGAGCGCCTTAGCTCTTTCTTGTTTCTCACAATTTTTCAAAGGGGAAAGTTGACACCACACTTTTTATTAAATCTCATAATGGCACTCTCTTATTGGTTCAAATTTATGTCGATGATATTATTTTTGGTTCTACTAACAACACACTTTGTGTAGAATTTGCTAAAGTTATGCAGGAAGAGTTTGAAATGAGTATAATGGGTGAACTTTCTTTCTTTTTGGGCTTACAAATCAAACAAGGACCCAAAGGAACCTTCATAAATCAAGCAAAATATACAAAGGACCTCCTCAAGCGGTTCGATCTCGACTCATCCAAATCAATGAGGACTCCTATGGCCACAACGACAAAGCTTGACAATGATAAAGATGGCACATCGGTCGACATTCGTAAGTATAGAGGTATGATCGGTAGCTTACTTTATTTAACTGCTAGCCGTCATGATATCATGTTTAGTGTTTGCTTGTGTGCACGATATCAAGCCAATCCAAAGGAATCATACTTGTGTGCCGTTAAGCGCATTTTTTGTTATCTCAAAGGCACCATTAACATGGGTCTTTGGTATCCGAAATCCTCATCCTTTGAGCTTCACGGCTTTTCGGATGCGGATTTTGTCGGATGCAAGATTGACCGAAAAAGCACTAGTGGCACATGTTAATTTCTCGGGAAGTCTTTGGTATCGTGGTTTAGTAAGAAGCAAAATTCTGTTGCTCTTTCAGCCACTAAGGCAGAGTATATTGCAGCTGGTTGTTGTTGTGCACAAATTCTTTGGATGTCACAAACACTTTTAGATTATGGCATTTCTTATTCTTGCACCCCTATTAAATGTGATAACACTAGCTCAATCAATCTCACGAAAAATTCGATTTGTCACTCACGCACGAAGCACATTGAAATTAGACACAATTTTCTTCGTGACCATCAACAAAAGGGAGATATTCGTCTTGAATTTATTGATACTACCTATCAATTAGCCGATATTTTCACCAAACCGCTCCCGAAAGAACGCTTCACCTTCCTTTGCCGTGAATTAGGCATTTTATCTTTTGATCCCGAAAGAACGGTACACCGAAGGTATACAGCGGTATACCGGCGGCATGCCATTTTTCGATTCAGAATTAGGTTTTGTTTCGAAACTCGGCATACCGTCGGTACACGTCGGCATACCGCTGGTATGCCGGATGGAGGCGGACAGGATTTCTATTACTCGACTGGGCCCACTTTTATTCCTTATCCCTTTATTCTCTCACCCTTATTAAATTCCCTCACATCAATCTCTTCACTATTTATTACTCTCTCTTCTTTCAACTTCTTAACCACCCATCCTATTTATTATCCATCTCTTCAAATCCCCCTTTTTCCTCCTCTTTTTACTCAACCTTCATTATTTCCAACCACTAACCCTTCACATCCCCTCTTTACTCCCTCTACATCCGTTCCCTAACAACCCTCAACTTTTCAAATTCCTCCTTTCATCTCCCTCCTCTATTAAAACCCCTTCTTTTCCATCTCTTCTCCCTACTCCTCTATCATCCTCTCCAAAACCCTAAAACCTTCTTCCATGGCAAATCCGAAGCGTCCCCGCTCCTCCTCCTCTTCCTTCTTCAACCCCTTCATCCCAGTGGTGCAACCTCACGGGTATGACCAACGGATCTTTTCCAACTCTTTGGCGGCCGAGCTATGGTTCCAGCACTTCGTTCATCACAATATCTTCAAGGGACGAGCGATAAATTGGAATCTCTTCCCCGGTCATGTCTCCTTGTTTGACGAGGCCAGACTCTCCTCTCTTTCTCGGCATCAAATACCCGTCTACCCCGCTGCTGTCCGACTATTCTATTGCAACTTGGTCGGGGACGACGATCATCCCGCCATTCAGTCCATGGTCAACGACCGTCACTTCCGTCTCACTTCTCGGGACATCAGGCACATCCTCGGCATCCCGGACAAAGGGGAAGCCTTGCCATCTCTGGCTGCTCTTCACTCCTCGGCGGCGTCCCCCTTCGACGAATTCTGCCGTATCATCTGCAAGGGCCCCAACCCTCCTGTCATTCCGGCCCTTTCTGCACAGCTGGAGCCGTTTTACTACGAGTTCCACAGGATTGTGTGTCATACACTCTTTTCTAAGGACGGGAACTACGACGCTATTACCGGCGATGCCCTCGTCTGCATGTATTATCTTTATGCCCGGAAGCCCTTCTCCTTCCCGAAGACTCTCCTTCTTCTCTTCCGGCGTGTCATGCCCGCGGGAAAGCAGAACCTCTACTACGGCTCCCTCATCACTCTCCTTTTGGAAGCCTGGCAAGTTGATCTCTCTCTTTGCTCCTCGGATGGCGTTCCCTCCTATCTTGCTGTTTCCCGTTCCCTTAGTGGCGCTTCTACTTCACGTGCTTCGTCTTCCCAAGAGGCACCTGCTACCACTCCTGCTGCTCCCGCATCTACTCCGCCTGCCTCCGGCCGATACATGCCGCTTACTCAACAGTACTTCGACATGCGCATGGCCCAGGCAGAGGAGCAGATGAGGGCTCATACTCGTGGACTCGGTAATCTGATTCAAGCCCGCTTTCAAGATCAAGTTTATTTTATCCAGCGCACCATTCAAGACCGGAACATGTATCTGGATCTCAATCTTCAAGATCCTATGTACCAAGGTTCGCGCTTCTCCGATCCCAATGCCTATGGGTTCATGTACCCAGACGACATTGATCCCTATGGTGCCTTTCAACAAGCTCAGGATGGTGGGGACGACCCGGCGGACGATTAGGGCTGGCTACCCTTTGGATGATGGTCTAGAATAATGTGTGGTTTAATTATGTGTGTTTGTTTGTCTTTTTTTTCTGTCTTTTGCGGTCCTTCGGGGACCTTTGTGTGGTTGATCCTAGTACTCTGCAGTCCTTCGGGGACTTAGTTTATGTCCGTTGTTATCAAACTCTCGTGGGAAGAGTCTTTTTATTTGTCTTTTGAAGTATGGACTTCTTACATGTATTAAGCTTTCACTTCAATTTATCTATACATACTTTCTATTCTATACTCTTGTTCTCATTATTGTAATTTTTTAAAATTGTTTTCCCATCTTTGACTACGTGACAAAGGGGGAGAAAACGTATTGAGGGGGAGTTGTCTTCCTACGGGGGAGCGACTCCCTGAAGATGCTCTCTTTCTTTTTGTCAATTATCAAAATGGGGGAGTTTGTTGGCACATTTTATTTTGATTATTAACAGCATCTTCGTAGTTTAGTCTTCTGTTCTTCAGATTCAAATATTCTCAGAAGATCTACTACATGGAGTTCTTCCGTTCAAGCGCAATCATCTTTTACATTGAAGACTAAAGCAGTTACCGGCGTTCTCTGCATAAGACGATGTCCTCCTGCTTAGAGTCTTTGTGTCTGTACAAGTCTAGGTATATCTGTAAACACCTAAGGACGGATGACAAGTAAAAAGAATAAGTCAAAAATCAAATACCTACAGAGCGGCATACCGGCGGCATGCTTCGGCATACCGGCGGTACACCGTTTTTAGCATCCAGAAAGTTGCTGTGACAAATTGTCGGCATACCGGCGGCATGCTTCGGCATACCGGCGGTATACCGATTTTTGTGTCCAGAAAGTTGCTGTGACAAATTGTCGGCATACCGACGGCATGCTCCGGCATACCGGCGGTATACCGTTTTTAGCGACCCAAAAGTTGCTGTGACAAATTGTCGGCATACCGACGTCATGCTCCGGCATACCGACGGTATACCGTTTTTAGCAACCCAAAACTTGCTGTGACAAATTGTCGGCATACCAGCAGCATGCTCCGGCATACCGGTGGTATACCGAGTTTCAAATATTTAGTTTTTGAACTGCTCTGACTAGCATTAATGGCCGCATTTAATGCTCTCAAACGGTCATTAATATGACCGTTACTATTTGGACGGTATACCGACGGTATGCCGCTGCATACCGACGGCATACCGGTCTGCCTGTATCCAGAGCATTAAATGCCACCAACTCTTGGTTTCTCTATAAAAGAAAGCTCTCTCTCTCTTGAGGCTTTCACCAACTCTTGCCATAAATTTTCTAACAACCAAGAGCTCCACCATTAATACTCTTCCAAGCTTTTTATTGTCGTCCTCTCCCAAAGTGATAGAGTATTTAAGAGTTGTAAATTTCGATCTTCACGTGTTAGAAGATCAACAAGTTTCTCTTCTCATTTGTTTGAAGTTGGCGAGCCTTCGTAAGAAAACTCGTGTGTTGAAGTTGGCGAGTCTTCGGATCCAAACTCGTGTTGAAGTTGGCGAGTTCTTCGGATCCAAACTCGTGTGTACTATTTGACTAAATAGTGGATTTAAGCCAGAGAGAGTTCCGGGACTAGATTGCCTCAAGCGAGGATACCAGGATACATCCTTGTGTTTGATCTTCTCACTCTTTACTTTTATTTGTCATATATTGCTTCTGCTGCACTAGTTTATTTTATTTTCCTATTCACCTCCCCTCTAGGGTTCTACATAATGACAGTAAAATTGTGTGCTAGAGTGAAAACATGTATGGTGAACATGATTGATAATGAACCAAGTCCCTGTGTGTGTGTGTTCAGGACCATGTGAACCTGGTGATAGTGTCCAGGTTAATTTCAGTGTGTGCTGACAGGAAATATATGTAATGTGTGCCACAGGAATATGTATTCAGTTATCAATGACAGTGAACAGGTATAGGGATTTGCATTGATTAAGGAAAGGAAACCAATTCATTCGAATTAAGGGTAAGTTCTAATACCACATGGTGTCAGGAATAGGAACCATTTCACAGTTAAATGGAAAAGGAACCCGATTCAGTTTTTTCGAAATCCAACAATACACATTGAACTATCAGTTGACAGGAATTGAGAAGGACTATTCTAATATATTAAATCAACCAATTATAAACTAGATAGCATGTAGGATTAATGGATAGCTGATGACATCAATTAAAAACAGGTTAAAAATAGAATAACAGTTTTAGAAAAAACTGGGAACAATTGGTATTAGTCACATATACATTCAAATCCCCATTTACAAATTATAAGGCCTATTGGAATATGTAAATCAAACTAATAGAGATTTGTAAACATGTTAGGATACAATCTAGCAATCTAAAACATGACCTAACAATATATTTAATCATAAGAACAGGAAAAAGAAGGATCAGTGATACTCACTGATACCTGAGTATTAGCCGACTGGAAATATCCAAAACCACATTCGATTTCACAATTAAAAGATGAACATTAGGTAGATAATAATTAGGGGTTATTAGTAGGTAACATACAAACAAAATGGTGTCCTAAAACAGGACACACGAGTGTCCAAAACCAACTCACACACACGCACGAGACTGGCACGAGTTCGTGTGACCAGTGCACGTGTCCAAACGCACCCGACACGCATCCGTAGGACACAAAACTTTGGGGATGGCACGACAGTCATTGCCCCTCACTCCATGTCCAACCACGCGTGTCCACGTGCTCTGTGCACTGAGCACGAACATGCTGGTAGCAGGAGAATGCTACCCCCGCGCGCGCGTGGTGCACCCCGCGTGTGCACGTGTCCAAAGCGACACGACATGACACAAGTAACACCTCAGTCGAGCAAAAACACGTAAGCCACATCCAAACGCAACTTCCTATTCAAACACAACTCAAAATCTTGATCGAAATGCCCACTGTGGCATTTCGTCGAACACCTACGTTGGTTACTGATACATGTCCGATACGGACACGTACAGGACACGAAACTGAGCAAACCCTATTCCTACAGCACAAGGACACCTAGGGCTTGGTGTTTATGCAAAGAAACCCCAATTTTAATGGAGGAATAGGATTATACCTATGTGTGTTCTTCAACACAAAAAGCCTCTTTAAAGGAGCTCCCCAAAAGCCACCCAAAGTCTCCAAATTGTTCCAATCCTGAGATGTGACTCCACAAACAGTAGGAGAACAGTGATTAGAGTGCTATGGAAGAAATCCCAATAAAAATGGAGCTCTATTGATTAAACTATGAAGAAATAAAATGGAGGCTCACCTAGTTCTTAGAAAAAATGATAGAATATTAAAAAGAGGCACAACTTTCTAAAAAGATATTATATAGGCAAGGGGGGTCCTTGGCCGGCCAAGAGTTAGGGTTAGGGTTTTTAGGGGGTGCATCCAAGGGCTATCAATGTATCAAGTCTAATGAATGGCCTAGAATCTAGGGCTCTTTCCTAGTTAAGTTGCAACCCACTCACTAAGCTAATCATGACTTAAACCATTATCCAATACTAACTAATTCTCATTGTGGCTAACTAGACTAACTATGACTAACCTAGGCTAGGTCCAATCTAGGTTAGGCTAACCCAAAACCACATGGCAATCAATTAATTAGTATTTAAATCACACCATTCAATTAAATCATTTTAAATTCCTAATAAATATATTAAATTCAAATAATTCAAAATGACAAAAATACCTCAACTAGAAATGTGGTAGTGACAACGACACCATTCAGTGTCAGGAGGACATGGCCGGAGATCAGCCTAGAGCCGAACTGTTGGGCGACAGTCGAGGAGATAGCACCGCCACACCCTATCATTAGGGAGTTTATGGATTTATTTCCAGAGGATCTTTCAGGACTTCCGTCTGACAGAGATGTGGAGTTCACTATAGATTTAGTACCGGGTTTATCACCAGTATCCCGAGCTTGCTATAGAGTGAACCCCAAAGAGGCCGTAGAGATGAAGGAGAAGATTGATGACTTGTTGAAAAAGGGTTTCATTCGATCTAGTGTTTCGACCATTAAGAACAAATATCCTTTGCCCAGGATAGATGATTTGTTCGACCAGTTGAGTGGGGCGAAGGTGTTTTCCAGGATAGATTTGAGATCCGGGTACCACCAGGTAAAGGTCAGGGCAGCAGACATCTAGAAGACGGCGTTCAACACGAAGTACGGACAGTACGAGTTTCTGGTGATGCCATTTGGTCTCACAAATGCACCAGCTGTCTTTATGAATTTGATGAATAAGACATTTCACCAGTATCTGGATAAGTTCGTCGTAGTATATATCGACAACATCCTGATATACTTGAAGACGCCGGAGGAGCACGCAGAGCACTTGCGGACAGTTTTGAGGATTCTGAGGCAGGAGAGGTTGTTTGCCAAATTGTCGAAGTACGAGTTCTTTTTGGACCGAGTGGAGTTTTTCGATCATATAGTTACTGGAGAGGGGATCTCGGTGGATCCCAGGAAGATTGCTGCCGTTGAGACATGGAAGGCTCCGACGTCAGTTTCAGAGATCAGGAGCTTTCTGGGTTTAGCCGGCTATTATAGGAAGTTCGTCCAGGACTTTGCTAGGATAGCTGAACCCATGACAAAACTGACGCGGAAGGACACAGAGTACATCTGGTCAGAGGACTGCCAGGCAGCATTTGAGGAGCTGAAGAGGAGGCTGACGACCGCTCCAGGTTTGACATTACCTTCAGGATCTGGAGGTTTCACCATATACTGCGATGCTTCGGGAAAGGGGGTAGGATGTGTCCTACAGCAGCATGGAAAAGTGATTGCCTATGCATCTAGGTAATTACGGATTCATGAGCGGAACTATCCTACCCATGACCTAGAGTTAGCTGCGATAATCTTTGCACTCAAGCTATAGAAATATTACTTATACGAAGAGCGTATGGAAATTTTTACTGACCACAAGAGCTTGAAGTATGTGTTCACACAGAAAGAGCTGAACATGAGGCAAAGACGATGGTTGGAGTTGATGAAGGACTTCGACATCGATTTACAGTATCACCCCGGAAAGGCAAATGTGGTGGCGGATGCACTGAACAGGCATCCGATGGCATGGTATCTGATGTTAGATCGACATTTGTGGGAAGATCTGGAGAAGCTCGGTATCGAGATAGTTCGGCCAGGATCAGTGATACATATGATGGCGCTTGACATCCAGTCATGTTTGATGGAGCAGATCAGGGAGGCACAATCTACAGATGAGAGCCTTCGCAGACTTCGAGCCCAGGCTTTAGCTGGATTGCTGGATGACTTCACCGTAGCAGAGGATGGATCCTTGAGGCATGGCAGCCGATTGTGCGTGCCGAAGGGAGAGCTGATAGAGACAGTCTTGCAGGAGGCATACCGATCTTGATATTCTATTCATCCTGGTGCCAACAAGATGTACCGTGACTTGCGGGAACATCTTTGGTGGCACGGGATGAAGAGAGATGTGTCCCGTTTTATTTTGAGATGCCTAGTTTGCCAGCAGGTCAAGGTGGAGCGCCAGAGGCCAGCTGGTCTATTGCAGCCGTTATCCATTCCCGAGTGGAAGTGGGAACACATTACGATGGACTTCGTCTCAGGGCTTCCTCGTTCCCAAGGAGGGAAGGATGCCATTTGGGTCATCGCGGACAGGCTGACGAAGTGTGCGCACTTCATACCCTTCAAGGTAGGGCTTTCCACCGAGAAGTTGGCGGAGCTATACATGCAACAGATAGTTCGCTTATACGGAGTACCAGTGAGCATCGTGTCAGATCGAGACAGCAGATTCACGTCCCACTACTGGAGGAGCTTGTAGGAGGAGTTGGGCAGTCGGCTCAAGTTCAGTACAACATACCACCCGCAGACAGATGGGCAGTCCGAGAGGATGATACAGACGCTAGAGGACATGCTGAGGACTTGTGTTCTGGACTTTGGCGGATCATAGAAGAGCCATCTGCACTTAGTAGAGTTTTCATACAACAACAGCTACCAAGCCAGCATCGGTATGTCTCCTTTCGAGGCACTATATGGACGACAATGCCGTATACCGCTCTTTTAGGATGATGTTGGGGATAGAGTTATGCTTGTGCCAGAGATGATCATGGATGCAGCAGAGAAGGTCGGGATGATCAAAGACAGGCTTAGAGTAGCTCAGGACAGGCAGAAACACTGGGCCGATGCTAGTCGCAGATCGATGGAGTTCGTCGACGGAGATATGGTGCTAGTGAAGATATCACCTACTAGAGGGACGATCCGGTTCGGACGAGGAGGCAAGTTGAGCCCCAGATACATCGGGCCGTTCGAGATACTTGGCAGGATCGGAGAGGTAGCTTACAGGGTTGCTCTTCCACCCAACCTAGCAGGAGTTCACGATGTCTTTCACGTATCTCAGCTGAGGAGATATGTTCAGGACCCCAGCCAAGTACTAGATCATTCAGAGTTGGAGATCGGACCGAGCCTTGCAGTCACTGAGCAGCCAGTGGAGATATTGGACAGGAGGAAGAAGTGGCTGAGAAACAAAGTCATACCTTAGTACGAGTAGCTGGAGCCGTCACACTCGGGTGAATCTACTTGGGAGAGGGAGTCGGACATGAGGGATGAGATATCCTTACGTGTTCGACCCAACAGCTGCGAGGGAACCGTCCGTTCCCGTTTGATACCTTAGAGGTTAGTTTTGATCGTAGCCTTAGTCATTTGTTGCTTACTTGTTATGTAGAAGGATTGTAGAGTTTTCTATCCTTGTGAATTTCGAGAAATTTTTTTCAAGGAGGGAAGACTTGTCAGCCCCGTTTTTCAAATTTGGTTTAATTAGTGTAAATTAGATGTTAATGACCTATTAGCTTTAAAATGATTTATAATAATTATTAAAAATTTTTTTAGAATTTTAAAATGATTTTTAATTAATTTTTAAATCAAAATATATATTTTGTATTAATTGAATTGTTTTAATATCATTTTATAATACTTTTAATTGTTTTAAACACTTTTTGCAAAACCGATGTGTGCAAATTAAAATTTGCACAGAACCATAGCGAGGGTCTTTGTGCAAATTAAATATTTGCAATAGCTAAGGCGGGGGCTTTTTGTAATATTCCAATCTTCAGGGGGTTTTCTGCAAAATAAACCTAACTGCCCCCGACGACCGCGCACTGTCGTCGTCTCCGGCATACATCGCGTAACCCTAGCCTAATCCTAATCTAAGGACCAAAATCAAACCGCCCTACTCGCCTATAAATGCTCCCCAGGCCGTAACCCTAACCCCTACTTCGTTTCCGACCACCACGACCACCGTCTCCCCCACTTCTTCTTCGCCGTAACCCTAACTCCGGCCACGCCCTAGCGCCACCCCACAGCAACCATCACCACCTCCGACCACCACCACCGAGTCCGTCCTTTCGAGACAAGTGCAGCGCCGCCCCAGCACACGTCGACGACGCTCCAGCCCCCTCCATGACCCTAGCTCGTCGGACACGAAGGTAACAACCCCAAATTTGGTCGCGCGTATCCCAAACTCACGCATGACGTTCGCCTGGAACAGAGGGCCTAACCATAGGGTTGGACACGCGTTTACAGTGTCGTGCGTGTCGTGCTAGGCGCGGACACGCAACACTGGGTCAGATTCTATTTGCTCGTATCCTGAACAGTTGGACACGAGCTGAACTGTATTTATGCTAAGGGTTAGCGGGTTTAGATTCATGCTATCAGATTTAAATCCATTAATCTAACTTCAAAACTAAAACTAACCCGAACCTAATCCCTAACAGATGACTCGGGCTGACCCCCTGGCCAGCCCGAGCGCGTTGAGACTCGACCACCTCTTGCCAGGCCGAGTTCGAGCCCCTTCCCTGTTTGTTTTCTTTTTGTTTTGTTTTGTTTTATTTTATTTTATTTTTATGTTAGATATATGTATATTTTTTTTTTATGTTATATATATGTATATATGTATATGTATTTGTGTGTGTATATATATATTTTATATATATAC